>JACATO010001103.1:0-600000 GCA_018389105.1 Nautilus pompilius
ATTAATTCTGGACATTTTACGTTCAAAACAACAGACCATCTCTATATTACACTTTGACAAATAATCGGATAAAAGTAAAATCTAAAGAGTTTGATAATAGGGGAATCCTGTGGATGGTTGTCACATGCAATCTCATCTTTCTTCTGTATAGAGACTTTATATAAGGACTTCTTCCAAATAAAATTGAAGAGTACCTCTTTAAAGATAGACACTCATTTTCAATGTTCCAATTTCTAATAAGACTTTTTATAATGCTTACGTAAATGCTTTTTTGAGATACCCTGCTTTACACAAGAGTCTGATTGTGATTGTCTCATGGGCTGAGGCATAGTTGTCCAACTTTAATCATAATAATATATTCTACAAACCAATTTTGTATTTTTATAGCAAATATATGTATGAAATTAAAAATTTTCCTTATTTGTAATAAAAAATAATTTTGTTAAAAAGTAATAAAAATTAGAAGTTAATCAGCTGTAAACACTAAAATACTTGACCATAGATAATAAGAAGAGTAAACATTCTTTCTCTGTTTCTTCTTCATCTATTAGCTCCCCTCTTTAACTCTCTCTCTCTCTCTCTAAAGATCTTATAAAAGAATGGAGCTGGCATATCGAAATATGAAGTAGTCTTCCTCTTAACAAAACTAGGAAAACGGATCTCCCAGTACAGATGGTGGTCGGATAAATGAAGCCGAAGACACTCCTCTTTCCGTAAATTGTTGATGAACCTTTTTTTTTTTACTATATATACACAATAAAGAGCGGGCAGCTGGTACGTATCGATTCAACTAGAAATACCTAATCATCAACGTTAACGCTTAACTAGCTTCGAAGAGATAAGGAAGAGAGAGAGAGAGGTGGAGAGAGAGAGAGAGAGGTGGGGAAGAGAGAGGGGAGAACGACAGAGAGAGAGAGAGAGAGAGAGAGAGGAGAGGGAGGGAGATGGGAGAGAGAGAGAGAGAGGGAGGGAGATGGAGAGAGAGAGAGAGAGAGGAGAGGAGAGAGAGAGAGAGGATGAGATGAAGGAGAGAGAGAGAGGAGCGAGGAGGAGAGAGAGAGAGAGAGGGAGATGGAGAGGAGAGAGAGAGAGGAGGAGAGGAGAGAGAGAGAGAGAGAGAGAGAGAGAGAGAGAGGGAGGGAGATGGAGAGAGAGAGAGAGAGTATCTTGATGTGGTATTTTCCTGATGTTTACTCTCAATTTAATGTTATAAAATGCCACGTAAAGACGGTGTTCTGTGCCAAAATTTCAGACATTAGTAGAGGTTCAAGAAACGTCTTGCGTTCGATAACAAACTACAGAATAATCACTCATGAGGCCACTTCTACTCCATATTATGTGCTAGAATAGAAGTTATTGAAAGATTTCTTTAAAACTTATCTTCTTAGTTGAGTATAGAGTTTATGATTGCTTTTCTTAGTTGAAGAATATTTAAAGTATTTAGAATGTTATTAATATATTTTTAAAAATTTGACTCCTGATCTGTGTGCGCTCTCCACCTTTAGAGTCGCTTATGTATTCTTCGAGATCACACAAGAATCATGCCCGGCGTGAGTGACTGTCGGTATTGATCGATCGAACAGTATATCACAACTGGATTCCTGCTTTGTTGGCGAACTTGCGACAGCGAAGGCGTCAAATGTTGCATAAGTAATCCGTCTTTTGGATCTTCACGCCAATCATTAAAAATGACATAACGACGATTACATTTCTATTGATCGCTGAAAGCATCTGTGGACTATCCCCCAGCTTCCTTGAGGTGCTTCTTTGTCGAAAACTTGGACCTACCCGCTAAAATACACGATGAACCAGTAGACTAAAGAAAACTGCTGACATTAAAGTGAATCTACGCGGGTTTTTTAAAATCGACGATGAAGTACAGTCGGTTTTTTCTGAACAGAACGACTGCATACCGGCGGAAAAAACATATTTTAGTTACAAACAGAAACTGTTTATACCTTATCTTTTACAAGTTTTTAATGTGAGTAACGATTTGGATATATTAGAAATAAAACGGACCCAACTCACGGGCCCAGACCCGTAGTAACCACGAGACAGATAACATCACCTGATGTTCATTATCACTAACCGAATAAAGGTGAGTAAAACACAACACTGACGGATAGGAAGAAGAAAGAAGCGATATAAACTGTTGTCGAAGAACAGAGAAAAGTGGTAATGAAGCTATAAATTCTAAGATTTCCATACATTATAAAACCAGGCAACTATACAAACCTTTTGCATAAAATGGAATACTACTATTCTACTTATTAATTTACGCAAAGATTCTTTTTGTCTTTGGGATCAATACTAAGTGATAGATTTTAGCATATATTCCATACATCAATTATCTTTGGTACTGCTGACGGCCGTGTGTGAGCGACACAGAGACAGTTAGCAAAACTTGCAATTCCGGTTTACGGCGCTTCATGGAAAAGACTTTGATTAGTCAGACCAGCGGAATAAAGGAAAGCACTAAATAAATCACCATTTATAAACCTGCAGTGTAATTCTGAAGTGGATAAGATCAAATCGATACATCGCAGTAATTGCGTGTACAGCCTTTTGGTTGTCGTTCTCTGCAGTACGCCGCCAAGTAGATACAATCGCGTTATCGATCCCACAGAGATACGCGCCGAAATTCTGCCATGAATATTCTATATATTTTTTTTCTTATAGATACCTCGAAGGCCACGGACAGTTTTCCCGACAATTCCTTGGTCAGCTTCTTTCGTACTTCGAGAGCAAGTTACCGGATGTACCAGACAGCGTCGCGAGGAGACGACGGGGGTGTCCGTGCAACGAGAGCTGGAAGCACCATCCGAAGGGCGCCAATCGCCAACTCTCATTTCGCAGAGAATGGAGTTTAACATAAACGAAGAATCGATATAAAAAAACAAAAAAAAACTGCGTTAGTCAATGGTCCTTGCCCCCCTTTCACTTTCGACAAAGAACGCACCGAACATTTTGGGAAAAAAAGGGGGGGCTTCCGATTATTTGAGACTTTCTGACAGCCACCTCGTGGCCACTTGAACGACTAAACGGTCCGAATATTTATTCGCTTTGCCACTTCTTAAACTGAAGTTTTACGAGTATCAATGCGATTATTTATTATTTCTTTTAAGGTTTTACCATTCGTTGCGAAAAAGCATAGTACTGCGGTTATTCGCTAGAGTGCGTTATTCTGCGCCGCCAGGGCCCAGCGCTGTCGGAAATCCTTATTTTTAGAAGTGGGGGGAAACCGTAGTACTCGGGAAACCCCCCCAACTTACCCAGCTAGCTAAAAACCACGGCAGGGAGGTTTGCCAAACGGGGCCACTCCCAGTTGGGATTCGAATTCAGACTCTCGACTTTCGCCCACTAAGCTACTAGCTTCCGTAATGTGGTTTAATAAGGAGATTTATTTGTGAAATCCTGACAGAAACTTAAGCAAAGTTTTTAAAATTGGAAAACAACAAAGTTTATTCTTCTCTGAAGAATCTTAATGTATTGGAACTGAGCTTGGGAAGGGTTATGGAAACAACTCTAAATGTGGTAATACTGATGCTACAAATTCCGACTCATGGGGCCTTAAGTCATTAAAGAAATTCAACCGGCACGGAATAAGTTTTATAAAATTTTTTTAAGCATCAACAACAACAAAAATTATATGGAACATTTATCATTTTGATACTAGGCGGCGCAGTAGTCCGGTACTTAGTCTAATGGACTGCTACAGTTGAGGGCCCGAGTTAGAATTCTGACAGAGAACTGATCGGTTTGACGTACCTCCATAGCATAGTTTCTTTTCTCCTTTCATCCCAAAGTGATCCTGCCTCTAAAAATGAAGAGTTCTAGCTGGGATGTTGATTTGATCGGCCAAAGTTGGAGCGTATCCAGCATTTTCGAGCTAGCCATAGTTTTCAATGTCAAGAACCCTACTTGGCTAATATTCCTGGTTCTGGCCTAGGTTAAGACAACAAACGGTGAAGCTATTTAACTGGGGTTCAGCCCCGTGCTGTTTCTCTGGCCAACACAATCAATTACATGGGTTAAAGGAAGAACAACACCCGATCGAAGCTCGATAAAAGAACATTGAATCTGATTATTCTCTATGCAACCCTTCACCCAACCACGAAT
Organism: Nautilus pompilius; assembly: GCA_018389105.1. NCBI lineage: Eukaryota > Metazoa > Mollusca > Cephalopoda > Nautilida > Nautilidae > Nautilus > Nautilus pompilius. The sequence continues at coordinate 4,120 of JACATO010001103.1, forward strand.
AAGGTAAATAAAAATTTGAAACAATCGAATGAACTGCTTTCCTTGTGGTTTATATTTTTATTACATTTTTGAAAACTATATTAAAAGTCGATATTTTTAGAATCACCATTTTCGAGTAACTTTGAAAGCAGAAGTAAGGAACGCTGACTACCAACCTGGTAAATGGGAAAGTACGATTAAAAAGTAAAATTTTTTTTTTTACATTGTATTTTTTTATTTATGTTGTAAATAAACTACTCAACATTTTCTAAAATGGATGACATAATCACAACAAACTATCACATCCAATACTATTCTGTCGGTTAGTAAACTCACCCACAGTGTGGCCGAATTTCCTCCAATGCTTCAAGGTTTTAGATGTAAGTTTAATACACAGTCCCCTGATTTTTACGTAAATCTCAACGTTCTTCATTACCAAATTGGCCATTCAAAAATATTTTTGGATGATACAGAATCGCACAATAGCGACAGAAATGGCATTTGACGGCTACAGAACTTCCCAGAAAGATTGTTGGTAAATGGAGTCTGGAGCAACTCAACGTCATGTGACAGATAAACTTAGTACAAATCAGAATGTCATTTCTAGAGCTTGGACCCAGCATCAAACGTATGGTAGTACCGCGAGACTACGTGATTGGGTGCGTGCCGATTCAAGTTAGGCCTTAAAATTGAGAAGAAACTTTCCAGACAGCAATTCAGTTGAAATATTATCCTAAAAATGCAACAGGTGTCAATGTCTCAACACAAACTGAACATAATCGGCTTCAGGCTATCTGCATATCAGTAATCATTGGTCACTGTAGGCTAAACCGTGAGAGACTGCACTCCTGTACATTTCAAGGATGAGTCCAGATTGTATGGGCTTTACAGGTTGACTTACCAGGAGTGATGTTTCAAGCTGTTAATGTTTACGAACATGTTCTCTATGGTGATGGTTTATTGAAGGTGTGCAGGGGGGATTAGCTGGGATGACAAGACTGACCTTCATGTTTTCCGGAACGGCGCCATGGCAGGTTTAAAATATATAGATGAGATCCTCGATGCTTACTTGGGATCATTCACTGGTAATATTGGAGAAAATCGACCGTATGTAATAGATAGTCTGTTTTCCAGACCTTAATCTAATCTAACATTTTAAAAAAAATATGTTCAGGACTGCCATCGTAAGACGCTTCATGCTACCGTGAATCTTGCAGGAACTTGGTAACGCGATTGTAAAGGAACGAAGCGTTCTGAGCCCCAGAATACTACTCAAAACTCACCAAGTGCGTGAAGACGCCAGTACAGGCTGCCATTTTATTCCAGACAGTTTTACATGAGATACGGAATAAATTTATGAACCAGAATTTGCGTCTTCGGAACAAAAATTTCAGATTTTGCATTCTCTGTCTTGACAACAAAAAGTATTTGTTTCTGAGGCGTGCCTCCACTGATCTGTTATGACGTCATTGTTTTATCTATATCTTCGACATTCTCCAACGTTATTATTTCCTTAAATTATCGTTTACACACAAACTTTTCTTTCTATATTTGACATCAACGTTGCATCCATTGATTGTTAGCAATTCTTGAGTGGTATATTAATCCACGTTATCTGTTAAAATGCTTGACGCTCTCCGATTTCTTATAAATGACAGTGACAGTCTTTTTAATGTTTTGAAATATAAAAGTCTGTTTGGTTTTATTTAAAGTTTACGTGAAATGCTGTACAAAGTCAACTACTTACAGGCAGAAATGAGGTGCGAATGGAAACACCAGAAGACCGATCGCTTGTCTCCCTTACCTGTCGTCTTCTAGCGCTTCGCTTGCGCGGTGTCCAGTCGCTCAGACAGAGTCTGCTTAAACGTCATCTGTCACTGGAGGCGGCGATCGAGGCTTACTCCTCCATATCGTCGGCACCTTTGTACAAGTTCTGGACACGGGTCATTGAGAACAAACAAGTCTTTCAGAAATGTCACCTTTTGCTCTAATTTGAGAGACAGGGAAAGCGTTCATCTAAGACTCAGAGCGCAAGATAAATCCAGTGAACGAAAAAAAAATATATAATTATAAAGAAAAATCACCCTCTAAAATATGCATTCAACTGGAGTCGTACTAAACTACAATCTACGCCTGATGAAAGATATTGTTGTGATGTAATGTGCAATGCCAGTGTTGTAATCTGTCTTTATCTAGTGTCTACGCATATTGTCATATACTGATGTGATGTAGGTGTAATGTCTGTGTTGCAATCTGTCTGTATGTAGTGTCTGCGTATGTTGCCTTACACTGTTGTGATGTACGTGCAATATCTGTGTTGTAATAAGTGTGTATCTAGTGTCTGCGTATATTGTCATATATTGTTGTGATGATGTACGTGTAATGTCTGTGTGTATTCTACTGTCTTCGTATCTTGTCATATACTGTTGTAGTGTACGTGCAATGTCCTTATTTTCATGTATAGTGTATCTGTGTACTGTAACGTGTGTGATGATGATGTTGTATGCTCTGTATTTTTGTATTGTCTAATGTAATGTCTGTGTGGTGATCAATGTTTGTGAGCTCGTGTACGGTTTTTACGGTGTTTGTTTTACGACGTTTACTCTGCGTGTTTTTAGGTATCGTTAGTAGCTGATAGTTACACTCGAGGCATGTGGATGATTAATATTTATTTTTCTGGGTTCTGTGGGCGATACATGCACAGATTACAGTGACGTGAATATCTGACCTGGGATCGTATAGACCGCGGGCTCTTTGATTAAATTCTTATTGCCGAACCGAGACGAGCGGTCAATAAGAAAGATAACGAACGTTCTACATTTACTTTATTGTCACTTGCAGCGTTGAAGCCGCCATTTCTCTCTGTTCGCACTAATCTTTGTGCGTCCTAGAATTAAATAGTTCACAGGGCGCTGCGATAGCTTCGATGCTCGCAGAACATCGATGGAATCAAAACAAGCTGACCACACCTTTTCCAAATGAGTGTTGATGATAAGTAATCTCACAACCCCAAGTTTATTGCGACACAACACCTTTAATTATAATGTAAATCTTCGACAGACCTTTCCTGACGGCCGCAGATGTATAAAAGTAGGGTTACTTCGCGTTGATGAGAGCAGCAGGGGTGGTGCCCCACAAGGCCGCAAATAAATCATTTCGCGCCACTGCTCTCGACAGTCGTTCCTGTCTCGCCCAGACCGCGGTCAGTAGAGCGGTTCCCGGCGATGAACCTCGCCTAACCATAAACAGAGTGCGATGGCGCTGCTGTTGTGCTCTCTCCCCGGTAAGTTCAGCAGGACCAGAAAGAAAGTAGAAAACCGAATGAATGAGTAGGACTCCCATATTAATATATGAAAGCGTTAAGCTTGGGTAGATGAGATGGATTACTCAAAGGGGGAAAATGGCTGGAAAACGTGAGTGGTAGCCCCCCACTGCATAATGGCGGCCCGTGGTCTTCCCCTCCCATACAAGTCAGATGGTCGGGACTCGTGGAGCTGGAGGAAGATTAGCACGGCGTCGGATCTGACGCAATAACGTAAGCGGCCCCTTGATATGGGCGTAAAACAGATTTTTCGTATACAAACGTACAGTTGTTTCCCTGGGGGCCCCACGGGGCTCGAATACAAACTACATTTAGCACAGCTTGATAGACAAACAAAGACCAAACAACCCACTAATCGGAAGGATTCTACTCAAAGACGTCTACAGACCTGGAGAACCCGCCTTCTGCCAAATAACGACAATGACTCTTCGAACATTTATTCTACATACATCACCTGGCGATGCCCCACCCTTACATCCTTCCGATTTGCATGAGTCTGCGTTTACTTTATTTACTAGCGTCGGAGGCCCACCAGTGCGGACATTAGGGCCTCTGACAGGACAGGACGGCGTGAGGCGACCCGGATAGTACGACACCGTAACACATAGATGTGACCGGCTAACTGGCTGCTTGTCCCCCCTCCTCCTCCTCCTCCTCCCGCCCGTCTCTGTGACTCACATCAGGCAGCAATAAATTCAAAAAAACAAACAAAAAAAAAAAACGCTGTGACAGATATCATCTGTCCTTAAAATAGTGTACGAGAGTATTCCGGATTCCAGAGGGCAAAGGTCATATTTACGCCAGTTTCTTTCTGCGCGTGACGTGTACCCCAAAACTTGATAGTATCCGCAAAGGGACCTCTCCGTCACGCCTTTTCCCCTCTACGATAACACAGAGTGTAGTTACTATCTTAAAGTTGAATTACCACGCTGACGTCTTGGACACCATGCTGTTTGTGAGAGATATTAACGCAGCCGACAAAGGCCAATGAGATTGAACGCGATATTTGAACAGCTGACGTTGTCTTAGTAAGTCGCCAACCCGCTCTTTTTTTTCATTATACATATCAGCAAACCATCGATTGTAACGACCAGTTCTCATTCTATGTTTTAAGGTAAAGGTATATCAAAATCACTGGGACAAAAAAAAAATATTTAAAAAGCCAAAACATTTATTATCGGAGATGTAGATTAGTTAGTCGACGAAATTTTCTCACTCGGTCCCGGTTTAACCTACTCCGTCTCCTCGTCAGAGCCCGGAACATTTCTGAGTGTAGAAAAGGTTTGGTATCATTCAAACTGCTTGTTTTGCTAACTTCAATCCTAACCAGCAACCTCATGTGCCTGACATTCAGGTTATCAGCAAGAATCGATAAGACAATAACAACAGCTCCCCTAGCATCCTCAGAACTTAAATCCGAATAGTTAGAACGTACGTTTGGAAATAATTACAGAGAGGTTCGCATGAATAATACAATGGCGATGATGAAAAGTCTGTCATCACAATGAAGAGCCACCAAATGATGATCGTGTAGTTAAAAAAAAAAAAAAAATTCAGCTGTATTCATGAGTTTTTGTAGCATTTGCGGCTATAATTTTTTCTCTAATCTACAAGTACTATTTGATGGAACCAGTCTGTAATCGAGTTCTAAGTAATGACAGTTCCACGACCGGATGGTTCGGGATAAAAGGATCGATTAATGTTTCAGTTCCAGTTCTCTCATTTGTTAAACAATCCACTGATGTTAGAAACATTTAAAAATTCATGACAAGATATATGGCGAAAATAAAATAGCCTAGAGATTTTAATGAGAAGCTTACATGTAATATTAACCCTTTCTGTTTTAAGTAATTTCGCAAACATTTTAACGAGAACAAACGAATTTAAAGGCTTAAAAATAATTTTAGGAAATCTTACGTCGATTTGTTTCTGCTTTTGTTATTATCCTTTTGCAGATGGTTGGTCATGAAGATTCATATCAGCGTTTGTCGATTAAGCGAAATAATTAGAATTAATAACAATCGCATTTTGTCCCACTATGAGCTTTTGTATCACTTCACTTCACTGGTCCCGTAACTTATAGGTCGTTGGGGTACCTCGAGAGGTGTGGCTCTAGGGCATTTTACAACCTGGTGGAGTCCATCCCTCTCCAGCTTGAGAGTCAGGGTGAATGGCAATGTCCAGAGGAGGGCTGTACAGCTGTTTCGTGATTTTGGCCCTCATCAGCAGCACAAAGCTCCGACCCCACCGGGATCGAAACCGCGACACAAGAATTGACGAGCGAACTCGCCGGGCTTTTGTATACTTTTGAAGGAAAACATGGAATTTCTTGTCTGTTTTACATTCATATTAGGTGAATTCAAACGTAAATAATAATTAAAAAATAAACTCTTTTGTGTGTAGGATGATTTCGTTCTCGACCATCAATAAAAACCAACAACATCTAAGTATTCTCTAAACTGACATCCATCCCTCACCCTGGAGTCTCCACTTCTCTTCAGTGCCTGTGTGCGTAACGAATCTTCCATATCTTCCACCGGTAAGTTCTTTGAAAGTATGGCGTTACCAACAGACTAGATCCTCAGTTGCTCCAAGGTTGAAAACTAGCCATGTAGATAAACAACTGCTATTTGTCTATTACAGTACTGCGTCCGGAAGCGTAGATGTTCCTCCAGTCAGGTCAAAACAAAAATATGAACAACAACAACAACAAAAGTACTTCACATATATACTTGAAAAGGAAAGCTTTAACTATTTTAAAGATACTGCATTCAACAGGAAACAGCTTCTCTTTTTTTTATAGCGATTTTTATTGTAAAGTATTCAATTTTTTATTCGCTATGACACAGATTACTAGAAAAGACACCTTTATCCAGGTAACTAATGGCAATGTTAAGCAGTTTTCTCTGATGTCAAGGGGAAAGATATTAAAGGATCTCGTCTAACCCTTCACCCGATATCTCTTATCTCTATCACCTTATTTATAGCATCTCCTGTCCAGTAGTGGAATTTATTGATTTAGTGATTATCATCAAATCTAGAAGTAATTGCAATAAACTATACCGCATAAAAGTATTTCTTTCCAATAGCAAGTCCAGTTTATTTGTATTTTACGCTGTATTATTGTTGCTAGTAATCAGTGGTTTTAAACTAGTATTTAGACTACATACAGATATTACTCATATATGTGGTTTATTTGAGCAATTTTTGCAGACATTGACAAAAATACAAACAGTCAGCTGGGCAGATTTCATCTAATCAGAGAGAGAGAGAGAGAGAGAGAGAGAGATTTGTTTGACAAGTTCTTTAGGGGTATATTTTTATCTGCATTCAACTTCTCTCCAGTTTTTGACTATGTTAATTTTTGAAATCCGAAATAAAATGATAGCGTAATGAAATGGTTAGAGAAAGTATTCTATTCGTATGTACTGTAAACGTTTTGATAGATCTATTGTATTTATATGGAAATTATTTGATCAAATCATAATTGTAAAGATGAAAAATTAATTAAATTCTTTGAATTATTGTTTTATCAGTCACATTTGCAAAGTTCTCCGGGTAAATCCTTCTCCATTTTCTCTTATACAATAACCAGGAAGCTTCTTTTTCTCACCATTTTAAATCAGCAAGAAATCTTTCAAACTATTATCATCAACATTTTTTTTATTGGCAACCTTCATGTTAGCTTCTTCTCTTGCATTCAATCAGGAATGATGTGGAAAGGAAATTTGTCTTGTATTTCGTGGTACACTACTGACCTTTCAAGTTCATTACGTATCTGTCTCTTTAAAAGTCACCTGTCGTCGTAGTTTGTAGCTTACACGAACAAGAACGCTTTTAAAGACTAGTAAACGGCCGGAAGTGTATTCTCGGCGTTAATATTCATGCGCTCTGGAACTTTCGGCTTTATCAGTCTTTCTTATTCATTCTTTTAATTAATTTATTTACTTTCGCAGCAGCACACCACGCTGATTAGAGAGTAGCGATAATAATTTATTAGCTCCAATTATTTTGCAGTATTCTACACGAACTCTCTCTACTCCAGCTATACTCATGTTAAGAATAGCATTTAATCTTAGATAGACCACATACACCGCGGTTAATAACGACCGGCGCCTCCATGGACAACAGAAAGATTGGATAATCGTCTTGGCAAATTGTCAGTCAACTCGCTGACGTCTTCTCTCGACATGATTTCACAGATTTACGTAGAGCATCATCATCCATGGGGAGGTAGTCGTGCGGCGAACAGGACGGTCACAGATGCTCCTGACATGTCCGATGGGACTGACTGACATTCGAGGTTCTGACGCGAGAACGGGCATTATTATCTTGGAGCCGGAAGCTGTTTCTATAAACCTGACGAGCATGTGGATAAAGTGAGTACACTCTCTGATAGGAGGGCAGCAAGAATACCTGGTGGGGCACTCTTCGAGGCAGATGTACTGCTGGATCCAGTCAAGAAGCAAGCGCTTGTTCTTTTGGGTCAGTAATGGTCGGTTGCTTAAGTGGTCTTTCCAAATCACCTCTTGGCAAAATCCTGTCTGATGAACTTAAAGTTGACTAACTTTCCTCAGCATTCGTTCAATTCCACGGCACACAAACGGTACTCGACACCAATACCCGGTTATTACGCACCGTGCGATCTTGGGAATCGAATCGTTTTGTGTCTGTATCCGCTGGACAGTTTCCAAGCCCACGTATAGATGCTCTCAGGTCGCGATTCTCTCTCCTGCTCTACTCATACAAACGACTCGGTGCCTCACTTATTTCGTTCGGGTCAGTATTGGTATCGTCGCTCTCCGTCAGGTGGAATTCCCAGCCACCTGCCGGCAAAACATCTCGACATAAACAGTCATCGTCGGCAGGAGGAGCTGTGCAGGCTAGGGCGCTAATCTCGGCCCACTGCAGCACATCCGTCACGTGAAGAAGAGCGGGTCTCGACCAGACAGACCAGCTGCAGCACCAGGTGACTGATTCCGCTCTATCTGAGGGGGAACCAGGCGGTTCACCGATAATAATCCCTCTGTAGAATTTCTGGTGCCGGAACGCGTCATAGATCACGCGCGCGACGTATCCTCGAGTGACGTGTACCGGAAACCTGGCCTCCCGACAGCGCGGTAGACTATCGACAGTTTACAGAAGTTAAAGAGCAAAACCACCACAGGCAAACAAAAAATAAACAAAACAAAACCCCTTTGGATTTATATATCATACACTGTACTCACCAATGAAACAATATTCCATCGGCACTCGGCACTTGTATATTAGCATATGACTGTTAAAAAATGCATATGCAAAAAAAAAAAAAAGATGTCATTTCTCTTCTGCTCAATGATTGTTTCACAAAATTTTGGCATCTAGGCTGATAATTTTCCAGGTAGTAAAAAAGATAAAATATTCCATTCGTTATCTGTCATCCTCAAACTGCATAACGTGACCCCTATTCATAATCTTTTTATCTAGTTTATCACAGACGCGGCGAAGGTGGCCAGTTCATCAATTCCAGGATTATGGATATCATCTGCTTTCTTTTGTGATAGTTATTATTTATTTTATTCTTCAGTGTAGTTAATGTCATTGTCATGCTGTATGCCAAAGCTAGAATCTTCTGAATCGATGTTGCCCTCAAGTTATATAGCATGATGCTGCAGAATTGCGTGGTACTTCGCGTCAGTTTCGAGTAACTTTCCAAACTAAAAGTGCCAGGCGATGTGGCTCAGTGGTGAGTGTGTTGGCTTCAGGAACTGAGGGTCCCGGGTTCAATCCCCGCTGCTGGCACATTGTTGTGCCCCTTGGGCAAGGTTCTTTACTGGCATTGCTCCAGTTGCTACTGGGGAGTGGCCTGTGTAGGCACTCGGACAGAGGAACCAAGGGCGGGGGACGCTATATCTACAGCCGTGACAGAGGCAAAGCTCCTATGACGAGGAAAAGTCAGAAGAATAAACCACTGATGAAGACGGGTGCATTGGGCCAGAGCGCGCATAACGACGGCGCAACACATCCCACTCTTATGAAATGAGTGATCGAAGAAGAAAGGAAACTAAAAGTCACTTGAATAGCCGCCTATTCAAATTTCTTTGTTAACCCTTAACCTAATGCAATTCCACATTCCAAAATGAATTCTACTCCAGTACTGTCTTCTCTTTGAACTAAAGATTTTATATCGGCTACCATCGAATCATAACACACCTTGTACCACAATTTTAATTGCGTAATCTTGATGCTGTCTGCCCATTTTGTCCGAGTTTTCTCATTTCCATTTCTAAGAAGGGTCAAGCCATTGAAGCTAACCTCTCACAAATACTCTTTGATGGTTAACTTGGAAATGGACGTTCGTGTGATAGAATTGTCAGCTGTTAATTCTATACTCCACGCTCCTTTTTGTGGTGGACTGTACTAGCGGATGTTTTCTTAGAAACGGTATTGCTGACTCCAGACTGCAGACCTGCTATTTGTCGACGACTTATTTCACATCTATAATGGCCAACAGTTTTAATTAAGTACAACGATAGGGATCCGTTATGCATGCGTATTTCTTGTTTTTCAGAACCATAGTCTTCCCGATATTAAACTTTTAAAGACGCTCAAAAATTAGCTACATTCAGTAAAAATTTATGGTTGCACGTTCGCTCTACCTAGAGACTTCTGACGGTATAATGAAGTTGGAAAAGATTTAGTGCGAACTCGGGGAGAAGCTGGTTATTGTGATAGGCTGTGTTTTGTCTGGTCTACTTGGCGACGATTTGACAGGAAGAAAGATTGCTGAGTTGGATAATGTCAGCAATGATAATTTATAGTCGAATTACCTCATTCGGCTTCTTTTTTTCTCTCTCCATGTTATGCTGGTATGTATGGTATCATCAGTATAATTAAAAAAAAATATATATATATATATCTATCGGAGATGTAACTGACAAGTTTGTAGCGCAACCCTGACAACACCATTCGTTGCTAGAAGATAAATCTGTCTCCCCGCAAGTTTGGTGTATTTTTTCCATTCCTTATTTTCCATGAACACAAAATATTATTATAAATACTTTCATTTGTTTGGTTCGAGTCTTATCGCGTGGAAGTTTTAATATCTGTTTTGGAAAAGCAGCTTTCACAAAAAAACTGACAGAAGTGATGTGATTATTAATATGGAGACTTCTCGCTGCTCCGATGGTAGTGATGGTAAATAATTCGAATTAACGCCCAGATAAAACCAATCAGCCCTGGACGGTGTGACGAGGCTAGTGCGAGTTAATGAACGGAATGATTTATATTCTCGTTTCCTGTCAGCATAGATAAATTTTGTTTGAATTTCGAAATTATTAAAATGCAAGGTAAGTTGTTGAAAACGTTTTCATAGGGATTCCCCGCACGGCTTTGGTAGGCTCACTTCAGCTTAGCTAGTTTATTGTGTTTTATGTAAATCTATGGAGAAACAAGCTAAAAGTTTCCTGACTTATTGTTTCAGACAGAAAGCACAACCGGTAGAGACGCCATCAAAGAACGGTCACTCTTTGGACGCCCTCTGGAAGCGCATGCGCCTGGCCACGCGGAGCGTAAATGACACTGGCGTCAAGGACTCGAAGATAACGAAGGCCATGGCCGATGCTCGTAAGGAAAGAAGGGAAGAAAAGAGGTACACGGCAGATAGAGTGAAGCTTATACATATATCATTAGATTAACGGCTAGAGATGTCAGTGCTTTGATTTCTATGAGAAGACACGTGGTTAAAAATGGCAAAAAGAGCTGTTTGAAACCAAGGACTGACGGCGGCTTGGAGGTTATTTTGGTGAACAGCAGCTGGCCGACTGTAGTAGAAACATTTGGAGGTTGGGATGCCAAAGTCAACGAGCGCAGATGTTCTTCACTATCCTGATTTTACGCACCGTCCTAGATGTGGTACAAAATACATGTTGGACGCCTTGCAGCTCCTGCTACTAACAGAGGCTGGAGAATCTGTATCCACTCGAAACCTTGAGCGTAAAAATCTGCTTTCATTATTTATGAAAAATGATTCCTGATAGGCGTAATTAACATTAAAAATTGTATCGTAGCAGATACGACAGTTGACTAACCACTAGTAATTCGATAGTAAAGGCGTTGTTATCGGTGTAAGCTTCTTGTGACAGAAACTGATGCTTTTAAATCTCGTTGTCGCCACGAATAGCAAACGGCGTGACGCAGTCTTAAACAACCGAAAGGTAAACCAACTCGGTTCCATGTAGTCGCACAGGTCGTTCGTTATGAGGATAGATGCCTTCATCAAACTGATTAATTTTCCCGACCATTTGGGATACGTTCGAAATACCTGTACGTGTCAAACGTTTAACAGGCAAAGCTTAATACACTGATTTTCAAAAATAATTCAAAGATGTTAAAACAACCCACTGAGGTTAAATGAAGGTTCGTATACTTTTCGAGCATATTTGAAAAAAATTCTATAATAAATTACTTACAGTTTAATAACCCTAAATTAAAAATCCAATGTTCATTTACAAAGTAAGAACCTTGTACTAATTCAGCCCAGAAATCTGTGGCAGAAATATAAGTGTTTTTTTTTTTTAAATATATTATTTCTGAATGTATAAGATTTCGTACTATGTAACTATTGGAAAAAAATTCTGATAATAATTTTTTTCTGGGCAATTAAGTATAAGTTGATTATACTTTTTATGTAAACAATTTTCAAACAGTAATTCTCCGCATTTTAAAACGAATTCTTGAAACACCAGTAGAAAGAGTGCTGTCGAGAGATGTAGAAGTGATGTAACATTTGCCATCAATGAAAATAAACCGACTGCTGTTGATATTATCCATCCATTTATGTTGTGTTATTGCTGAAATAAAATTGTTATATTAACCGTTCATCTGACCTGTTTTTGTTTGCTTCGTTGTATTAATTACTTTCTTGACAAATTCCAAAACCCCACAACAAAAGCGACCAGAAAAAAAGTGGTAGGGGGAAATTTCTACAGTTATTTCCTGCTCACGTGGTCCTGGTGGCAACACGGTTCCTATTCGAGTCCCTCCCACCAGCTGTCCGGGTTAGGGTTCCCTTCCCACACACCCGAGAAAGAAAGGGATCCTACCAGGGTCTGGGTACTTTGTGCTGACCGCAGTTTCCGGTGTCACGCCTTCCCATCCTGGCCGGTGTCCTAGACAGAGGACGAGAAAGCGGAATTGTTCGTCAGTCTCTCGAGAGAAATTGCGTTACTTCTCGAAGATGGTTTTCTGGCTTTTTCACGGAAAAAAAAAGAAAAAGAATTATTTTAAATGTTGTTAGAAAACTAATATATTTTATTGAAAGCTGCAGTGTATTGTCATACAATGATACTCTTCTTCTTGAAATTTTAGCAACCAAATAAACAGTTTAATGATACGTTTTAGCTGAGGTGCCGACCTATAAAATCTGGACAACTTTGCTCGATCGACTTCTGGAGACAGAACATTTGCGTCTTTAATAAATTCTTGAGATTTTCTTGGTGCTTTTATAAACAGGAATAAGACCACAGAACCGAGCTTTCGCCAAATTTGTATTCCGCTCTGCCAAAGTCATAAGACAAAAATAGAATAACAGAAGATATTTAAAAGGGAATATGTTTGTTGTGTGGCTACCAGGCCATCCATATGATTTGCCATGAAACAGGAAGTTAAATAACCCGCTTTTCTTTTTGGAAATGCAAATTTAAAACGTTTTTGAGGTTTTTTCGAAAAGAAAACTATCAGTGAATGGGAAAGATAAGTAGTAATGTTCATAATTCCGTAGCAGTCATTCTCTTGCTTCTAAACAAACCGTTCGCTAGCTCTATTTTAATGAGGCTTTCGATTAGTGATTCTGAAAGTTTTCCCAGCGATATCAAACGTTAGTCGTTTAAAAGATATTCTCGTCCTCATGGAAATATAAGCAAAAATCTTTAATTAAAGTTGTCATGGTCTTCTAAGAAAAAGGAACAACAGAAACCCCGTAGGAAATACCGACAAATTCTTTAGAAAGCTCAATAAACATGACAGTCTTGATTTTTTCTTTACTTTGGAAACCAAGATTAAGGTCCCTACTTGTGAGTATAAAAGATCCCAGAGTAACCAAGTGGATCCCTCCTGGTATTTATTCTATTCCACGTAGCTGTGAACAAGTCTACAGCGGGCAGGCACAACATCCTGTAGATCAGGAGTGCACAACATACGGCCCGCCAGTGAATGTGCCAAAATGAAAACATTTAAAAATAAATATAGCAGCCACGTCTAATCCAGTTGGATAAATTAGTTAAATGTGATACATCGCCACCTAGTGGTTGTTTTCCAATGTTTTAATCGTCATTACATTTTCTGCAGCTCATAATTTCGTCATCTTAAATGGTTGTGTGACCTGCAGACCTCGCTATCCGTCGCGTCACAGCGATGACTCCCGCTTGCGTCACAGGCCACCGACTGCCGCCGCGATCAGGGGCTGGTAGTCGAACTGTGACCGCCAGTGCGGATGACGCGATCGAGGTCGCGTTGGCATTGGCTACCGCCGCTGGGCCGTTCCGTCTGGGAAAACACGGAACTGCCACACGCCGCACCCCGTGGGCAGGCGGTCAGCAAAAGGTACTCGCGGAGACAGCGACCCAAGCGCCGGACGCACACCAGTTCGGCTCCGCTCCCTAGATAAGCTAGGTGCCAACAACCCGACTGGACAAGCGTTATTTCTCCACGTGCTAACATGTCTTTGTCAAAACCAAGTGCGAGTAAAAAAAGGAAGATTGATCATGAGCACAGGAAATTTAATGCAGAATGGACACCCAACTACTTTTTTTTTCGGATCAAGTCCTGGCACTTTCACATGCCTAGTGTGTTTGGAATGTGTAGCGGTGGCAAAAGAATATAATTTACAAAGACATTATGAAACTAGCACTCAAAACTTAGTGGTCTACAAGGTGGGAACAGAACGCAAAAGATAGAAGTCTTGAAAAAGCAACTGGTGTGTCAACAAAGCGTGTTTGAAAAGAGAAGAAAGGAGTCGGAGGCAGTTACCATTGCCAGCTACAGGATTGCTAAACTTATCGCGAAATCTGCCCGTCCCTTCAACAATGGTGAGTTTGTGAAAGACTGTATGATGGAGAGGCCAAAGATATTTATAACGACACTAGTCTTTCAAGAACAAGCTTTCAGCTACACATTCTTGACATGGCCAATAATTCATACGATCAGTTAAGAAGCAAAATGAATCACATCACGTATTTTTCCGCTGCTTTGGATGAGAGCACAGACAAGACCGATAGAGCATAGTTCTCTCAATATTTATCAGTGGTGTCACCGAAGCGTGTCAAGTCCATCAAGAACTTGCATCACTGGTGCCCTTGCATGGTGGTACAACTGGGTCAGAGATTTTCAGTGCCTTCAAAAAAGCAGTCGAGGAGCTAAATTTACCATGGAATAAGTTAGCATCCGTGACAACCGATAGTGCTCCCGCCATGATCGGTGAGACGAATGGCTTCATCGGATGTCTGAAGAGGCACCTAGGACCGGATTTCGCAGCACAACTAAACGATTACCACTGCATAATTCACCAGGAGGCATTGCGCGGAAAACATTTAAAATTCAAAGACATAATGGACTTTGTTATATCTACTGTTAATTTTATCCGTGCAAGATCACTAAATCACAGAGAATTCCAGTCTTTTCTGAAGGACGTCAGGGCGGCTCATGGGGACGATCTCTACCACACAGAAGTGAGATGACTGAGCCATTGTAATGTTTTGAAACAATTTTTTCCTCTGCGAAATGAAATCAAGCTGATTTTACAGCCGAGGGGAAAGGACCCTTCAGTCATGGAGGACGCTGACTGGATCGCTGATTTTGCCTTTATGACAGACCTCACTGGATACTTGAATGATTTCAACATGAGACTGCAGGGGAGAGAGAAACTGATTTGCGACTTGTTTGAGGCAGTCTGTGCATTTGAAATGAAACTGAAACGTTTTGCAACCCAGTTAAAGAGAGGGAATCTGACACACTTTCCAGCATGCCAAGACGCCTTTTCGCACAAGCATTACAACTGGGGCCGTCACAGCTGTGTGGTTGAAGACCTGCAGCAGGCGTTCACCAGCAGATTTGGGCAGTTCAGGATCGAACAGGCTGCGTTCAGACTACTTGCAGATCCATTCTCTGTGGATGCTGAAACTGTACCTGGTGACGTACAGCTGGAAGTAGTTGAACTCCAGTGTTCCGCAGTGATGAGGAGTAAGCACAGGGAGATGCCACTCCTACAATTCTATCAGGGCCTGGACAGGCATCTGTTTCCCAATATCACTGCGAATGCACAGAAATGGATCTCAATGTTTGGAAGCACTTACATATGTGAACAAGCGTTTTCCTTAATGAAGATGACCAAGTCTCCCCTGCGAACAAGACTAACAGATGGTAACCTGCAGGCAGTGCTCAGAGTTGCGACCACCTCATTGGAGCCCGACATTAACCAGTTGGTGTCAGAGAAGCGCTGCAATGTCTCCAACTCACCACGACCTTGTTTTTGTAACTGACATCCATGTAAGTAGAATAATTCTACATAACAAATTGATCTGAAGGTATAGAGATGGATGCTGAACTTTTGTGGCCCGCTGATGGAGGTGTCACGTGAGAGTGGCCCGCGTTGAAAAGAAGTTGTGCACCCCTGCTTTAAATATTAGGGTCTCTGAGCAGAGAAAGTCCGTCCGTGACGGCGATTATCTCAAATCCGAAGTAGCTTCACATGTGTTAACTGTGAATCGTAACTCTTCTGCCATTTGGCCTGTCAGCAGTTTCTTAGCGTAGGAATCTAACAAAAACCTGAGAGAAACCAAAGATTCCGTTCTGCGATAACGTCATTAGCAGAAACGAGGGCCCTAGAATTGAGGATATTTGGGTTTATATTTTTAAACAAAAAACAAAAGGAAAGTATATACTCAAATTATGACAAGTTCCATGCTTGCTGAAATATTTCGTTCCAGCTCTATGGATTCTCCTCCTCTCCCTTCACTTTCTGGTCAATTCTAAATGTGATCATTTATTTTTACATATTTCTCCATTATTCTTTTTGTTTCGTCTTATGTGCTTTAACAAAACTGGATACAGACCTTTTTCTATGACTGATGGACGTGTTATTCCTGTAAAGTCTATAACAGTGTTACAATATTTTCTGCAAAAGTAAATCAAAGAGAAATTGTCAGATTACCACGAATAGATGGTAGAAAGTTACCTAAAACCCCCGGAAATGTGAGGAAATGTTCAATATAATTTAAAGCATAAAACAATTAGCAGTCGAGTCTGTTGTTCACTTCTCACATTCCCTTCACGAGTGGAAATGCATTTATTCTGTTTCATAACGATTCAACAACAATACAGCTGTCATAATCACAATTGTCGAGGACTTACAGTAGAGGTTTGATCAACTTGGAATTAAGAGAGAGAAAAAGTATGAACATTATTAATGTAGAGTCATACATTTTATACATCCTGAATAAAGCTCAGTTGTTCTGTCAACTTTACCTTTAAGAGTGTCAAAACTTCCTGTCATTCATTAAAGTCGTCTGCGGCTCACCTGTAATCTAAACCGTTCGGCAATAAACTATCACGTTCCGCCACACAAGTTCGAAAATATCAATATCTCGATGACTTATTGTCTTGGGATTTTCTTTATTCAACTGTTTCAAGACGATCTTATCTTTTATCAGGCGTCGGGTTGGCGCGGACAATCGAGATGTCAACATTGCAACCTGTTATTCCCCCCCCACAGACTGCTGGCTGATTATAAAGCCTCGATCTGGATTCCAGTACGCAGTGACACCTAGCTTCCAGTTTGCTTTCCCATGAGAAAATAGTTTGTGATCACTTATTTATTGCGAAAAAGCCTCCACCTTTTGAACCTAAGCATAGATTAAACTGAATTTCCTTCGACTTCAAACCATTTGTAGGCATTGAAAAATCACAGTTGATAGATGGGATTCATTTCAGTTTAAAATTAGGTATTTTCTTGTCAAAAAAAGAGACCGATTCGATTTTTATTTTCAGGCAAGTAATTGAATTAGGAAACGTCTGCAGCTTTTCATTCCTTCCGAGTATTTCTATAATGGTCATTGAAATCCTTACGCGATGTATAACTTCCTGCCAGTTTTGAAATGTTTTTACATCAGAATATTATAACTGCTTAGAAATTCCGGACTCGAACAAGTTCATGGTATCTTATTGATCTTCCACCGCTCTGCGGCGCCTTAGGTGTGTTCCCGGAGGACTGAACGTGCGTTGAATGGAAATTTCCAGTTGTGTATTTTTAAGTTAGACAAATGCAAAGAATCGGAAAGAAACGCAGACTTAAAATAACCTACCAGGAAAAGATCGGGCAAGCATATATCATTTCATATCATCGACAGTTTTATTTGGCAGTATCTTCCATTTTATCACTACAGTATTAATAGACCAGTGGACTATAGTCATAATAAAATGTCTTGTTTATCTGAGCTTTAATTCGGTAATTCTTTGGCTAACGCATCATTCAAGGCGCCAAAATTAATATTAAAAAAAGCAAAATGTAAATAATTGAAAGCACTTTCAATATTACCTAAGGATATATTGACGATCTGCTAAATGCTTTGTGTGTAGTTTGTTTTAACGAAAATTTTAGTTTACTTGATATCTAAAAATCAATCATAAATAAGCATAAACATTCACCATACTTTTTGTATAAATGAAAACATATACATGCAAGTCGGAAGTATCGGATCCCTCGATTTAGACTTGTGTATGAAATAACGACATAAGCATAATCGATAGTTAAATGAAACCGAAATACGATAAGATGTAAAAAAAATGATGCAGATGTGACACAAGGGAAAGACATTGAACAGTGTGGGAGGAGAAGACAAGCAAAATTATTGAAGAACTGATAATGTTCTTTTAATTCACTTTGCATACATTTTTGCGGTTTACAGCTGGAAATAGAACCCACTTGATGTAGTAGAAGTGCTAGCGTTAATTTGTTAAAAACATATACCCCCTGATCCATGATTCAAAGAAAACGTAAAAATTTCTACACGAATTTTTATTTCAATAGCTTTTGTCTCCGAATCTTTCTTCTTCGACGCATCTGAGCCAACAGCAGCTTATGTACAAATTCTTATTTTAAAAAAGCAAAATCTTAAAACAAACAAACAGCCAGCGATAATTGAATAATAAAGAATCGTTTGATTTGATTCACTTGTGGTAGAATTTATCGCCCAATCAACAAAAAAATTCTAAAGTTTAATTTAAATTGATATTTTGAAAGAATCTGCCAGACGAAAACAGTATCATCAGCACGAACCATTTTCCTTTTTATAGCTTATCCTGATCAAAACGTTTGCACCTTGTTATATATTAAATTTTAGGAACCCGAAACTTAGGGGATGTCGGAAGGGCCATCGAGTAAACTCAGTGCAAACACAAACGTTTTATGTGAACTAAAACGTGTGCAGACTGCCAGACGTATTTTAAACATTAAGCTCCGTTAACGGTTCGTTGCATTTGATAGTATGGAATATAATCAGTTATGATGATGAAGATTGTAAAGCAAAGTATGAGCGATATAGTAAAGGAGCTAATCATAAAAGCATATTCATTGATTTCAATGTAGCAAAACAGTACTCATTGCCGTTTACGAGCATTCCCATCTCTGTATTAACCTGACTTCGTTTGCAGGCGACTCCACCGGGCTTGTATTCAATTGATCCTGTTGTGATATCTCTATCAGCACGTCGTCATCCGGTGTGCAAATTATTGGCTGGTATTTTATTTTGAGAAATTACTTAAGCAACATCTATTACTGGTCGTTCGCTCCATAAATCAACAGTAGTAACGAAAATACAGATAGCTTACTTGGAACCAGGTTAAGTATTCCAATAGTCTATTCTGGCTGCGTCGTTTCAGTCGTCTTAAAATTTCCTTTTAAGACGCATAAAGCTATAATCCCTTTATCCAGTGTTTCTCACTTCTGACCGGTACAAGCCGAAGTTATTCCGAACGCGAGAAAAATCCCTTTGGATTCAAAGCAGCGCTCATCTATCTACGCCCGAAGCCTGGTAAAACATTTTGAAGTTTCTAATTTTTTAAAAAAAAAAAAAAAAAAATCCTTCCTTCTGGGACGAGGACTAAAATAGATTTTATCACATTCGCTGCGATCGGAAATTTAATAACACTGAAATATTTGTCAGAAATAAATAAACTTGTCTCCACTTACAATGGCATTATTCTATCAGAACGCATAGAAAGGTTCTCTACAAATAGGATTTCGATTTATTTACTTCAAAAAATGTATTTGGATATGGATCCCTTATAGGATAATTTGAATCCCGTGCTGAAATAGTGAAACAGACTGATTCCAGGCAAAGCTGTATAACATGATACAGCTGATAGATATAGATACTGATGTAGAAAAGGGCAGGACATTTTCCAACTCGTTTAAAGCCACTTCTGAAGAAAAATGAGCGTCTAATCCTTTCTTGAAAAACACAGATGCTGTCCGCCTTCAGTATCTGCTGACAATACGATTACATAAAAATGCCAATTTCTAAATTTGAACGTTGCTTTGAAATTTCTAACCTATGCCCTTTAATTGCATACGTATTAAAAATCTATCTAATTGAACGTATTCTTTACCAGGAAAATGTTTGGAAACTCCAATCACTTTTTCAAAACGTCCGTAGGCTAAACTTGGAAAATAAAACCTCTCCAGTTTTTGTTGTTGTTGTTTTTTCGTATCTAAGGTTACGGAAAGAAGTTTTGGTGATGATTTATTTAAGGAAATAAGAATTTCCGGGTTTTTAATTTCTACTGTACGATATAACATCCGGGTTATAGGCAGATGCTTTCACAGTTTTTCCAATTTTTAAATGTATCCCGACCACCCCGAATCGTTATCACTGCCAACTGCTGTGATCGCGTCATCATCTGGTGTACACGAGTAGCTAGTATCGACTTTTCCGAAGCTAAGGTATTTGCACTTAAAAGAAAATTAAATGTTATTTTCCATTTATGTGATCATTCTGCTAAACTGCAGCACTCTGACATCATCATCACTATTATTAATCATTCCATACAGTTTTGTATCATCAGTAATGTTAGAGATTCCACCATCAGTGCCATCGATATACACCAAGGAAAGAAAAACGTTAGAGAGCCAAACTCTTGAGATAGTGCCTTACATAACAACTCTCTCGAACCTCTTATTTAAATAATTCACAACCCATTGTGAAATACACCTTTCAAATACCAACGTTATTCTAGTATGTTGTTAAATGTTTATATCTAACTGTATCAAACACCTTACCGAAATCAAGATAAACGATATCAATTTTTTTACCACTTTCTAATTTTCTACATCTTCCAGAAACTCCATAAAATGTGTTACGCAAGACCTTCCATAATGGAAAATATATTTACTGCTTCTTTTCAATTAATTGTCCTGTAAATGAACGACAACTTCCCCCATTATTATCCTTTCGGTTATTTTCCTTGCAGTTGATGTTAAGGTCACTATTCTGTAATTTTTAGGATCGCCCCACGAGCATTAAAAAAAAAAAAAATGGTAACTTTAGCTTGTTTCCATTGTCACAGTATCTTCCAACTCTGTTTTAGAGGTTAGTTTTAATAATCTAGGATGAGGATCTCTTCCAATTCGCGACAGGTGTTCTGCAAGAAGATAGTGAAACTTGTGACTTTCTAAACTAAAAATGACTGGAAGGACGACATGTTCTTCAGCTTCTTCTTTGGGCTCCACAGAGAGAATAGATACCCACAAATAAACACCTTGCTAAGATACTGCCGTCAGAACATCCTCATCAAGCTGATGCAAACAAACTATTCTGTCAGTGGAAAATCTGGAGCAGGTGGTCACGTGTAAACACGTCGATTCTTATTGTCTCCATGGTAACAAATGCTCGTGAAGGTTCTACCAAGTAAATATGCTTTATTTTTTTAGGTAGACTGACTGGCAAAGACCTCATAATGGTAGTGATCAATTATTCTAGTTATAATTTTAAGCATTTCTTTATTTTTACTTTATTAATTTGTAAGAAATAAATTTACGATAACCTTTAAACGAATTTACGGACACTTTAAAGCCAAGCCACACCGGACAAAGGGTCACCCTACTTCGCCTTTGATGATAGGCGTAAAGAACCAAAGGCGCATCTTTACACGGAATTTACCTGACTTGTAACTCTCATGTTTAATGTCGGTCTCACTAGGAATGAAAGAGTAGATGGCCTGCCAAGGAAAGATCTCACACGCCATAAGATACGTAAAGTTTCTATAAATTTACAAACGGAAAAGTTAGCACGTTAGCCAAGTGGTAAGAAGCTGCTGGAAGAAACCATGGAATCCCAATCTAAAGTGAACAAGTATTGCTAAATTACAGAACGTGTTAACGATGAATCATCAAGGAAGCGCCAGTTGGCAGTAAGCATACCGAAAACGTGACCACTCCTCCTTTAATGGATACCAGTTTAAGATCAACTCAGGCAGAGCGGAAGATGCAGAAACCACGAGGTGTCCCAAACTAAACCTAATACGACGGGATGTTTGGCTCGAGAACCAGCTAGAATCGACATCGGGCTGCCTGTATGATCTGAGTAACGTGGAACTCGTTCGACCCTTGAACGAACTTGTGACTACAATTCAACCATTTTTGGGGTTTTGGGGTTCATCGTGTTGCTTGTTGAAGTGTTGTGTTGCCGTCCAGTGCAAAAATTCTTGCAAGAGCTACTGACATCCCGACACCTCCGACTTCAACTAATTTACTCTAATCGTCGTCTTATTGCCCGCCAGCGGTTCGGGAAAAAACATTTCTCGCAAGGATTGTCGTTGTTGCGAATTTACAGTAAAAACAAGTGAAAACAAAACAAAAGCATTAGGAATCTATTTTCGACAGCCCGCAATGTAATTCCGTTTCGACCGCTGTTGCCGTCCAAACGCTAAAGCGGGTCCCATTAACGAATTTAGGTTGTTCTACAGTTTCGCCAGCCCCTCCTCCACCCCGAGGAGGTTTTACGTGGAGATTAACAAACGTTACTCCATTTGGGCAAGTTTCCAACTGACTCCCACCATCTTATGGAGAGCATCAGCCGACGTTCGAAATCCGCCCTGTTCCTGTACCAACAAACGAAGGCGTCCTTTTACTGGAAGTAGCCACCGTCCAGCCTGACCAGTTCTTCTTTTATAAACTGTGATTTCCCATTAATATCTTACATTTAATGCGACTTTGACACAACTATCCAAGCTTTAATCGACCATCTCACCACCGTTGACAGGAGGATGTAGGAATTAACCCGGACAGGCTCCAGACTCTGTAGACGCCCAACTATACGGGCTAGACGGAGAAAGTGAAAACAGACACATCAGATATTCTCCAGACAATATCTTTGTTGTATTCCTTTCGTTGGCCGAGTCGAAGAAGAAACGGGAGGGAAATATTTGACGAACCTCTCGCTGATCTGAGATACGGTAGTGACTCGCCATTATCAACCAAAATCTCGATGATCCGACTAGAAAAAATTTAGACGTGCATTAAAAAAAACAAACAGAAAATATTTGAAAGTATTAGTAAAACTTTTAAAATATGTTCATACTATATATATACTAATCTAGTCGATCAATAAAAATAGATTGTACATCCCTTGTGAATCCCTAGAGTGCCACCTACATATTGATGAAGACCGACAACTGCGTTAGGACTTAATCGGGAATGGCCCGGAGGGTGCCACAAAAATAATCTATATGGATGTGTCGCTTCTAGGAATCGACTTGTACACTGTGCTGCCCTAATATAAGCCGCATAGCTAAGATTTAACAACTGCATAAAGAATTTTTGTTTCTATGTAACTCTTACAAATTGTTTTAAAATAATATGAATTTTAAATTACCGTGATGAGCGAAGATAGCCAATTATATAAATCTACGTCGCATTGATGCGTATTTCCATTTGAAGAGAGCTAGATAAAAAATAAGTTTTACTGACTGACGAAAAATAATGAGCGAGAATTATACGTAATTTACTCTCTTTTATATATAATGTTATGTAAGTACCACATAAAGATGGTATTTTGGTTCGCTACGTCAGTCATTAAAGACGAGGTAAAGGCGAGGCTTTCGTCCGCTGGTGGTTCCTTTACCCGTGACGTAAAGTGAAATCGGATGACGCAAGTTGCTGCTTAAGGCACCAGAGGGAGTGATATGTCAACTTGGACATTTAAAACGCCTACTACCCGGTAAGAAAGCTGGATGTGCAACTGCCATACATCCGCCTACCTTGTCAGGTGTTAGGGGGAGACGAATGTCTTAGACAAGATAAGGTCGCGTCGAAATTAATATTGTTAATATTTAAGAGAAACCCTGCAATTTATTGTTCAGGCAGCAACACAAGCTAATCATTTCAGAAATCTAACAGATTTAATCTCACAAACAAAGTTTGAAAAATTTTCTCTCATCTATTTTAGGCTTAACATTTATATCAGCTTGCTGTCTGGAACCTTTTTATTTATAGCTAAAAATGCCAAATAATTAGAAATAGTTCAATCGGTAAGAGATCGACTTACGCTGATATTTCTAACCTGACGGCAGAACACCACATAACATTCGATCTGTCTATTTATTTTATAGCGTACGTCCACATTTGTTTATTTCTGTATTTTTAAGATACACTGCCACATTTTCGTACTGATTTTAAGTGGTCCATTTAAAATATTGACAATCTCAGAATTTCACAAAGAAAAAATAAAAAAAAAAAAAGAGAAAGGAGACTTGTCACCGAATAAATAAAGATCCCCTGGGACTTCTGGAAATCGCACAAACAGCGAACTTAGCAGAATTGGTTGACTTTAAGAAAATCAGATACTGGTTTTAATGGAAGGGAAGAGAAGATAGCACTACAAACTTGCCGATTAATCTCGAGGAGTTGTGATAGACAGTTAGGCCAATATTTTTGCAGACAATTAGAAGACATAATAAGATGTGAGACATCAGAGAAAATAAGTTTAATGGCATATTATTGACCGAGAGATTCCCCTACACTCTTGACAGTGTTTTGGCACGCGCTCAAGTTATTGCGGTGGGCTTTGTTCGCAGATTCAGAACCATGCTCCCGGTGTGTTCAGCAGAATAATAATAATCCAAACATGTCAGTTTTCTATGGCAGCTAGAATGTTCGCTTGCCTCTCTAGTTGCTGATAATTATTCGGATTTTATGTGCAAAGCATATACAGAAAACAAATTGACTTTCGACAACTCAAGTTCTAT
Organism: Nautilus pompilius; assembly: GCA_018389105.1. Taxonomy (NCBI): domain Eukaryota; kingdom Metazoa; phylum Mollusca; class Cephalopoda; order Nautilida; family Nautilidae; genus Nautilus; species Nautilus pompilius. Next base: position 28,697 of record JACATO010001103.1, read on the forward strand.
TCCGTTGACGTTTGACATTTAAAATAGCATAAAACAAAACAAAAATTAAAACTTGATATATACTTTGCTGTTGTTGTCCCTCGTGGGAGCAGGGGCGAAGATGATGGGGATTTCTCTTTGACTGCAGAATTTGAGCATGAATTGTTTATAGTGGCGATAGATAGCCCGCGTCGGCTATCCGTACTGATACCCTTTTAAATAATACACGATCAGGTATCACTGTGTTCATGTATAATAATATAATAATAATAATAATAATAATAATAAAAGACAACTTGGATGACATATCTGGATTAACTGTTTGCTAAATGAAAAAGACAGCCTGGATCTGACTGTTACCAGAGGTATCTGTCTATAGAAAATAACTTTTTTAAAAATAAAAGGCAACAGAACCAAGAATCCTTTTTGAAGATTCTTTGTAGTTTGACATTTGGAAACAAAAACAGGCTGCTGTTTTTGTTTATTTTTTTTCCTGTATATTCTTGCTCCTAATCTGTTGGCGATTCTCCTAACAATAAAGGTTCCAAAGAATACGGATAACAAACAGAGGCATTTCGAATGGCCAGCCATCTCAGGAATTTTTCTATTTGGAATTACGAGAATCGTCACGGTCACCAACTGCACTAGATGGCGCTAGTGCGCACCACTTAATTTCAATTGGACAGCAGAAATTCAAGCGAACTCAAGCTAGAACAACCAGAGTTATGAATTCTAGTTACAAAGTTCTTAGAAATAAAACCCGATGAACACATCTGATCATCCATCATTCATATATTTCCAAAATTTATGTAAAACAGCCTTTCTTCGAACCGAACCCAAGTTTACTTTCCGCCAATGCTTCTATTGTTTCATATTTTAGCCTCCTACCTGACCTGCAATGTGAACGGACCAATGACATTGTACGTTAAATGGTGACGTCAGCGGTTTACGATGACGTCATTTTCGGGGTGGGGGGGTCGAAGCGACTTCCTTAACTCGGTTGTCACCCTGTCGACTTAGGAGAGGAATTCCGCCATTTTTTCAAAGTGAGCAGGGCTGAAAGTAAGTAACCTAGGCGGGACTTTCTCACTTCCTCTCTGTTTTAGAGCCACATTTCCCGGATATCTGGCTTCGAACTCTTTGTCACTTTAACAAATCAACTCGTGATTATGTTTACTGCTCTAGGTACATGTAAATTTTGTTTTTGCCACTCGTGACACAATCAACAGCCTTAATTAGAATTTATTACCGACAGTTCCTTACATTAATGGACGTCCAGCTAATGACTGCTAATTGTATTTCATAGAATGTGAGAACTGGGATTTTTATGAATTTGGCACACATTTCATAAAATCTTACATATTAAGGAATGTTATTTTGCTTTCGTCTACTGAAAATAATGGTAATGGTTCAATACCAAATTCGTAAAATTCATTTTCTTGTTTATGAGACATTTTGCGAATAAGAAAAATCAAAACCTACAATTAAGCATAAGGAAATAGACTGCCAACTGGAAACGACTCTGACTCTACTCTCCCACTAAAAAATATTTTCCATCCTTATAAAATTCTCTGTCCAGAGGTCAGATTATTTCCCTTACAACGTTTAGTTTGGCGAAAATCGTATATGACCAGCCCACCAAAGAGCCTAACTGCTCGCCATTCGGACAGAAAACCACCTGTTCTGTTTGTTATTTTGCAATAAATTTCAACGAATATCCAAATCCAGAACTTTCATTAATATTTCTATTAGAAATTTATATACCGATGTGAGGAATTTCCCATTAAACTCGCGAATCAGACTGTGCCATACCATCAGAAGAATCAATGAATTACAGACAGAAGTTGGCGAGAACATGACCAGAATATGGCTTTACCAGCCTAATGAACATCTTATACAGATACAGATAGAGAATATTCTGCCATGGTAATCACGTTATCTCAGGTTTTCTAAAATTCTGTTCTTTCTGTACTCTGTAATTTCGGACGGATAGCTGTTATTTTATACAATCTATTCACACACCCATTCAGATAACAAATTTAATAGGATGAAATATTTTATTGTTAGTCTACATGTCCACAGTTTATCTGTCATCTTTGAAAATATATTATAAAACTAAAGTATATTAGAAAACAAGCAAACACAAAAGGTTTGATTAGAATGAGGTTAGAATAATTCTAATGCATTATACATATATCTTGAAAGCAAATGGTAAAGGATTGAAGAATCTTTCATGATTGTATAGTTAATGAAAAAACCAATACATCAATAATCATCTTGAAATGTTTGAGCATCCATTCATATAAAAAGAAATAGTTTAGTGTAGGCAATTAACCATCCTATTTCAATGAGATTTTGGTCGCATCTTTCATGTTTTGGGTCATACTGCTTGTATACAAGATCAATACTAGAAACACTAAATATGAAAATGTGTTTATTTCTTGTTTGTCCATGACCCTAAAGTAGGAAAAGTCACAAAATCTCAAAGGATAAAAAATAAAAATCACAACTTTTAAAAGTTTGATGAATTCAACATCTGGTCAGATACAGGGTTAAAAAATAAAGGATGTCTAACAGCAACTGAGAACACGGAAGCCATTATGCACAGAATGTCATTTGTGCTAATTTGACAATTTATAGCACTAGCATTATTATTGGTCCATCTCTAGTGTTGCAAATACAATGTTAGTCTCTGTTTATTTAGATGTCAACAGCAATTAAGTAGTACTAATTTTGATTTCACTGAAATGGTCAGTTTGTATCGCCTTCCTTATCACCATTATTAAATTCAAGCAAACAAACTCTACTTTTCATTTGTTTGACTTTTAGTTTTCCTAACTTTTATGTTAGACATACAACCTTCAAGCTAAATGCACAGCCACCTCTGAAACTTCTTTATTCATATGATAAAATGTTTTGTAAAACTAACAAAATACTTGGGAAATGGAAATCTTTGAATAGGAATTATTTGCAAAAATAAAAACATGTGCATCAATCAATATTCTGGAATTTTATATTATATTCTAAATGATTCCTGATGTTCTGGAAACTCCAAAACTTTCTTTTCAATCTAGAAAATTTTGGAGATTTATAGAAATTTCTTTGTAAATTCTCTATGTATACAAATAGCCATCCATGCATCTGTATCTTCAGTCACTGTTGAAGTAATTTTTCAGCAAAAAAATTATTAACACTGAAATTTGAAAATGTGCATGGAAAGTGTGTAAGTTATTGCAATAGATAGCACATTATGTATGTCAAAATGGAGTCGACACATTTAGAAATTGTTGAAAACCAGTAAGAACTGCTGGCAGGGTGATTAGAATGATTAAAAAATCTAGACCCCTTAAAAAAAAAAGATGTATCAACAATAAACCTCTCAGCAAGGGGAAAATGAATTTAGGCAAGGCTTGGAGAGGACAGGGTTGCTTCAAATGGTACATAAGGATTAGAAAGCATTGCCAAGATACCAAATATCTTTTAACAGATCCATCTGATGACAATGGACTTCAAATCACACACCCAAGCTAAAGCACCAGGAGTTTCTGCTATACAAAAGCAAGAGAGATGTTAATTTTGTAAATTGGTAAGTAGAAGATTGGAGCAAGGTGATATTTAAAAATGAAAGTAAACTTAATCTTTTTGGTAATCATGGTGTTTTGAGAGTCAGAAGAAAATGTGGTGAAAAATTTAAATCGAACTGTATTTTATCAATACAGAAGCATCCAGAAGGTGTCCAAATCTGGGTTTGTTTTTCCCCTAGTGGTAAAGCAATTTGGTATTTCTGTTTGAATCTTTTAAAAAGATTTTGTAGAATCTTCCTTAAAAAAAACACCAATCCTGGTAGTAACTTTTGGTTTTTACAAGAAAGGCACTGTCTTGGTTCAAGAACAATAAAATTCTATGATTTGAAGACTGGCTTGGGAATTTTTCTGATATAAACGCAGTTGAAAACTTATGGCAAAAGTCATTAAGGAGACTTTGGAAAATACTTCATACAAGACATTAGTTGAAACAATGTTAGATAGAAAGAAAAGTTATTAATAAACCCAAAATATGAACAAAAAAACAGACTTTGTAGTTTTAATTTAACTCATTTTCCTTGTTATAATTCCAGATTTTTGTGGTAATTTTCCTTCATGATGTTTGTTAATAAATACTTAAAACCAAAACACTTACTGGGTGGCTTTAAGCCTTCATGTTAAAAAAATGCATAAAACACTGAATTACTAAGTGGGCCCAATCGACTGGCCAAGGCTATAGAATATTACATAGGTGTAACACATGTATCATCCATAATTGTACATTACAAGCAAATCAATCATTTTACATTCTCAACTTGTGGCTATTCTACAAAAAACTGGTTAAATTCTCTCATCCTTTGTATTTCCCTTCATCTGTGTATGGCTTGCCATACTATAAAATACTGACTGATAATACTTTCACCATAAAATATAGTCATTTTTAACAAAACAAATTATTTCTATTCTGCCCATGCAAAGCCACACTATAGATTGGTCAAGTTCCAACCTTTCAACAACACATTCCAAGAGCTTGCTTGCTATCTGACAATTCCTTTAATGATGGAGCATAGCTGAAAAATGAGTTCAAGGCCTGAAGACATTGGCTATGTAGTAGTTTAAGGATTTATCACCACATCAATGAAAAAAAACTAAGCATATCGCTTTGTGATACAATTTACTTTTTTGTTCTATCTTATGTAGTAGAAAAAAGTTATTAAACACTGAACTTTTCAAAGACTTTATAAACAGCCAATACAGACAACTTTGTTTAAATATCACTTGAAGTTGTCAACTACTCATATGGACTAAAACAAGATATCAACTACTGATGACCCAGATTTTCATACACTAGCTATAGTGTTAGACAAAAGAGCTCTGAATTTTACAACCATCTTTAGTGGGTAAAATCTCAATTTATCTTTTTACTAGTCACATGTACTTGCTCAAATTTTTCAATTAAAACAATACCTATTATTACTTCTATTTAAAAGTCAAAGTTGTGAAACTGCCATTTAATTTAGCACAGTATACATTTTTAAAAGATAGGTTGACCAAAATGTGTTAGGCAAGAAAAAATTTCTTTAGGCAGCACATACAACACAATATTAAGCTACATTAATTCTTATAAAAGAGAAAACAACTTGTTCATTGTATGTCCACCATAAGGTTTGAATTGATCATTTTTTAAATAACAGATGACAGTTTAAAATATGGCAAGAGAAAAATTCCACTAAATATAGCAGATATCACAATTGGACTTATCTGCAATGTGATTGAGGCCTAGAACTTGGATTTGGTGCCAGCCATAAATTCTTTTTCAACTATGACAGAAAATGAGGTTTCACAAGCATTGACTGCATTATAAATATTACATAATTCATCAAAATTATTTCTGCATACATACCAGAGTTCATCATATGTCTGATAAGAAACAAGCATGTGATATGGGGTATCTTACTATACCTGCTGGCCAGACCATTAAAAGAACACGTGAAATTTGGTAGAAGTTTGATTACACTGGTCAATGAAATTTAGCCTTTTCTTTTTAATTGAACTAAAATATATTTTCTTAGAGTACTTTTTTTCCCTGAATTCGAATCTGCTTTTAGAATTTTTTTTTATATCGTATGGTTTTCAAGTTACAAAGGAATAAATTTTTACAATAAGTGTACAATAGTACATTCATAAATAAGGCTTTTATTGCACTTAGAAGAGGTACAAAGTTAGTTTAAAAATGTACAATGTATGTTTTTTGCCTATATTTGGCCTGTGGAACATACCTCTGTAGTGTCTAGCAATAGTCCGCCAACATGGAGGGGCTCCACTTTCCCTGGTACCGCTTTTCCATGTCCATAATATCCTGATGGAATCGTTCTCCCTGCTCATCACTGACTACCCCAAGATTTTTGGGGAAAAAATCAAGGTGTGAGTCTATTAAATTGATTTTTAGACTCATTTTGCACCCAAGAGCTTTGTATGAAGTCAGGTGTTCTACAACATTGTGGTAGTTTTCTGCCTTGATTCCCCCCCCCACAAAAATCGCTGCAAAATCTTTTAAAGGACAGCCATGCAGTTTTTTCACATTCATTAAGCTGTTCATCGAATGTTCATCACAAATAAGTTCCCTGATCTTTGGTCCTACAAAAATACCCCCCCCTTTTTTTTGCATCACTGATCTTGGGGAACATATTCGTGATGTAGGTGAATCCAGGGCTAGTTTTATCCATTGCTTTGATGAAGTTCTTCATCAGTCCCAGTTTAAATAAATTTTTTTAGGATCAACAAGTGGAGGGTTGATGATATTCACCTTCCCTGGGGTCAGTGATTTTTGTTCGGTTCACTTTTTGTTTGTAATGTTTTTTTTTTGTTGTTCTCTGCTGTCCCACTTGCAGAGAAAACAGCAGTACTTGGTGTAACCAAGTTGCATTCCGAGCAGCAGTGCCACAACTCTAAGGTCACTGCATATATTCTATTTAAATTCCCCATACTTGATTTTTTCCAACAGAAGCTTCATCTTATACAATTCCTTCATGTTGGCTGCGTGAGGCACAGGAATGGAGTAGAACAGCTTTTTTGCTTGCTTTTGATGAGTCGATGAACAAGCGCCACTCATCTGTGTTGTATTCATGGCTTAGTTCCGCCATTACAGAACAAATGTCATTACAATACACCACACCATTTTCAACGGAGAAATAATCTTTAAAAACTATGCCGATGACAATAAAAGCAAACTTTAGTATCCTTATGGAGATAATTCCAGCCTTTTAACCTGGAGGCCAAACGTTTGGCTTTCTGCTTAGACAAATCTAAATCGCAAACAAGATCATTAAGTTCTTCTTGAGTCATGAAATGATGTTCATTTGAAAAATGGCTTGGTTTGAATGTTGGATCCATATTGTCCTCTACTTGGTGTACTTTCTCATCACCAGACTCAGTCACTTGGTGTCATGTTTGGAGGCTCTGGCACAGGTAATTCCTGACTGAGTTACTGGCCTCATAACAGATGGTAAATTAGGATACTTCACAGTATGTTTGGTTCTTGATGATATACTCTTTATATCTGTCAGGCAGAAATAGCAATCCGATGCGTGATCTTTGGGTTCTCTCCAAACCATAGGAATGACAAAAGTCATACTGGATAAACTCTTGCCCATTGTGTGAGATGCATGACACATTGATGACAATAAATATGGAGCGCCCAACTTTTATCCTGGTGACCCACTTTGCAACCAAAGTAATGCTCATAGCATTTTTTAATGAGGGGTGTGAAAGAACATTTTTTGGGATTGGGATTTGAATGTCACGTTACCGCAGATGTAGCAGAATGAATTTGGACTATTCACCCAGTTTCTCGGCATTATAATGGTGGATGAGTGTTACTCAAAGCATGGTAAGGATCTGAAAGTACGACGGATATACAGGGTGCAGCAAAAGTAACGCCCTTTTTTATTTATTAACTTTTATTGAACGAAAATAAATTACAGTAGTTTAAGAAAATTTATAAGTATTGTCTCATCAAAGCAACATGATTTGTTATGAGTAACAAACTAATTAACATGTTCAAAATGCTCCCCTTCGTGTTCAATACAATGCTGAACCCTACCTGCAACACTTATACAAATCATTTGACACATTTCTAGGTTAATTTCAGAAAATTTATCAGAAATTGTTTTTTTTAATTCAGGAATTGTTTTCAGTTTGAGCCTGCAAACAAGATCTTTCAGTACACCCCACAAGAAAAAGTCAGGTGGTGTTAGATCTGGTGATCGTGATGGCCACTCAATTGCTCCACGTCGTCCTATCCACCTCCGCTCAAAATTAAGATTTAACCATTCCCGAACGCTTAACCAATAGTGGGGCGGCGCGCCATCCTGTTGAAAGTAAATATCATTCTGATTTCCAACTCTCAGCCAGAATTCAGTTTGCAGCATATGTAAATAACTATCTTGATTAACAGTACCATCAAAGAATATTGGCCCTATTATTCCCATGGAAGAAATGGCAGCCCAAACTGTCACTCCTGGTAGGTTAACATCTTTTTCCAAGTTAACGTGTGAGTTAACATCACTCCAATACACACAATTATGGCGATTGATATTCTGTCCAATTTGAAGGTTGCTTCATCTGACCACCATATCTTATCAAGAAAAGTCTCTTTTCATTGACTTTATTTAGGAAAATTTTGCAAAACTCTAATTGTCTATCTGCATCTCCATCATGCAAGCTTTGTAACAAACGAGGGATGTCAGGTCTCATCTTAAGTTTTTTTAAGAGTCTACGAACACTTCTATCACTGATACCCAACTCTGAAGAAAGACGTCAACTGGATTTTTGAGGAGTGCTCAACAATGATTCTCTTATTTCATCGGACTTTTCTAAACTTGTTGCTGAGACTGGCCTTCCTGATCTTGGGGCATCACTTACGCTTCCTGTTCTTTCAAATTTTCTAATTAAGCTTGTGATATTTCGGCTCTGCACTTGCCAAATGTTAAATTCTGCTGATAACAAACGAGCGGCTTTAGCTCCATTGTTATTATTTTGGTAATAAAGTTGAACTGCTTTCACTCTTTGTTCCTTCGTTAATCGCATTGCCATATTTATTCAAAATTCCTGAAAGAGAAAGAAACGATACATTATAAAATACATACAAAATTATATAATATAAAACTAAAAAAAAAATAGAAATTTATACAGTAGAAAACTGCAAAAAGGGCATTACTTTTGCTGCACCCTGTATTATTATTGACAGGAAACACAAATAAGTACAAAGATACAAACCAGGAGAGAAAATCGGGGGCTTCCCACACCTCAGCCCTGGGATATGGACAAATTCTGGAAACATTTGGATTCAGCATGCAAAAGTACATAAGAAAAAGTAATTTGTGTGTAATTAAAAAATCTTTGTTGACCAGTGTTATTGAACATCCATGACAATGCAGTTCATAATTTGATTGTTTTTAAATGATATAATATGTGTAAGCAGGCTTGCAGCATGTCAGTCGTGTTACTTCACAACTGTTCCAGTTTGTGACAAACTCTTCATGGGTTTGGAAAAGTTGGTGCCTTTGGAATTAGGTTTTCTGTAATTTAAACCTATCTATCGTGCACAGTAGTGTCTTTATTGCACCCCCCAAAAAGCAGCAAATTAAAGTTACGGAAAAATGAATAGTTGTCAGTTGATGAATGAGAACCCTTAGAGGCAATACAAGCACTACAAATGAATACATTCTATTTTTATCTTATTTATATTGGGACATGCAAGATTACCCATGCAGATTGACAGTTTTTATTGAACAATGTCAGCAAAGTCCTAAGAGGTAAAATGTCTTTGGTTTGCCATTCAACAACTAAGACTTTAAATGAATGTACAGTTTATAGAGAAACGAACTAGGTCCCTTTAAAAATTATTTTCAACTCATGTTTATTAAAATTTACTTATCTTCACAAGATTCCGACATATTTGCTACTAGATCAAAGCATTTAGACATCCATGGTTCTTAACCCTTTCTGATTTTGATGAAATTTGAAGGACTTGTAGTCTATTTAAGGACAAAATTATACACACCAAATTCTAACCACCTAAGTCAAGAATGTTCTGGAGAAACAGTAAAAGATATAACTTTCTATTAGGATATTGTTACTTCAGTGCACACAAGATTTGATTAGAATACCTTAGAAGAATGCAACTGATATAATCTTAACTTCTTAATATGCTTTCAATGTACTATAAGAATGAATAAAAATCAAGGTTACATGGTCTGATTTTTGATCTTTGATCTGAAATTCCACAAATCAAAACCAAAAAAAAAGTCCACAACACGCACAATATTGAGATAATTAGAACAAAAAACTGGGTATAAAATGCAAATAATACATGATAGAATTGCATCTTGTGTCTTAAAATGAACTGCTCCATATACAGTAATAATACACAGATTGGTTGTCATGCAAGCAACCAGAAAGTGCCATACTTACTGAAGGAATATAGGCAGTGATATCATTGTAGTTTGATGAATACTATGGTTCTAGGGAAGGAATATCACATGACAAGGGTACTTCAGGTTTCAGAAAGGGCCGAGATATGAGACTGAGGGAATACACAAAAATGGTACTGTTGACAAGATGTGGTCATGGAAAAAACTCCAAACTCTCCAAAAGTGATGTTAAGTAACTCATGGTATGTTCTCTATGTGATAGATAATGAGTGAGGAGAGAGAGATCTTGTGAGTGACCTAGCTGCAAGAACGGGTATTAAAATTTCTTCACTAACAGTAAGACAGATTACCAAGTAATCTCATTGGATGTATATCTACACAAAACTTTTGCTTAGGAGTGGCAACCAAATAGAAGGGTTAAACAAGCAGCAAAAACAAAATAGATGACCAAATCCACAACCTGCTTTTTACCGATAAGTCCAAGTTTGAACTATTTGGTAATGATCAACAGCAGTTTTTTCGAAGGCAGTACAACAGCTAAAATGAAGGTTGGGGATGGATCATTATAAGTGTAAGGTTATATCAACACAGGATGTCAGATTTACAGAAAATTGAAGGTATACTGACTGCTGACAGGTAGGTTCTCATCCATGCCATTCCATCAGGAAGACATCTCACTGAGCAAGGGTTCATCTTTAACTTGACAAAGACCCCGGTCATTGAATTATCTTTAAACTATTCCAGTAGCACATTGCAAATCCTATACATAACATTTTAATAACCAAATACCCTTTACAAGAAATGATGTATGCCAATGAAATTATATATTTGCTGTCATAAGTTTAACAAAATTCCATTGTCATCAGATGTGCAGAATATACCACATGGTTTTTTTTTTCTTTCCACAAAGCATCAAGATATTGAATAAATATATTGAGTGCTGTCAGACTATAAACCGATGTCTGTTATCAAACCTAAATGGGAAAGGAGCATACTAAGCTAATTTTCCACTAAATTCTTAAATGAAAATCACTCTTATCAAATACATGGTGAGTCAAAAGTAGCGCCCAGTTTCTGGGAAGTCGTGCTCATGTTGTTAATATGTTAGCTTGATGTTGTTAATACCTTTCTTTGTTTTGCAGGTTATTACTGACAGTTTGGAAAGTTACTAAATCTGTATCAAGTTGAACCATGAATTACCTTTCAACTGTAATACAAATGGCAAACAAACAACAAACTGACAGCCCTAAAACAGGAATTGGGCACTACTTTTGACTCACCCGGTATATAAAGTTAAAAATCATTTATTCCAGATGAATGGTTTATACATTGGTTGCTGTATTATCAAATTTATTTTTCACTGCAAGTTATGTCTAAACCACATACTGTATTATTGATCTTGTTGGTGATTTGTCAGAACATGTGCTAGGTTACTATTTTATCCATTTATTGCAGTTATCCATTATCTTAGGAAACTCATGTGTGTTTAAAAAAAACTTGAGAAATATAGACAAGTAACATACCAGGAACATCAAAATGAAACCTGGTCAAATGCCATTACAATAATGCAATTTAAGCTAGGTTCCATTTGTCAGTCAGTCCCTATATTTTGAGATTATTATATTAAAATATTATTAAACTATTTTTTTTTAAAAAAAAACTTGTAAACTTAGTATTGGTAAACATGGCTATTTTTAAGTAAATGAAGTCATATAGTCCTATTTCTGTATAAAATCAAATCATAAAATGAGACAAGAAATACTATGTTATAGGGCAATCATTGGAAAATGAATTTTTGAAGGGTTCTCTCAGCAGAATAAAAATGTGTGAAAATGTCAATGTGGATGGAAGATGTGATATCTCATCACTAAGTTTTCCAGCATAGAGTTTCATTGTTGGATGTGAATGAAAACTAAGTTTCTGCAGTCTATTTTTTAATATTTATTTGCTGTCATTTCTCTCCTATCAAGCAACAAAATAATTAAACAACATTTTATATTTTATTAACAATAAATGTACAACCTCTTTATTTTCGTTCATATTGCGCATCTTAAATTTTCTTCTATCACACTATTTATTTATTGCCTACAAACAACTGTTTATGATTTACTACTACACTACTATACTTTAACTTGTTTTAATCATGATCATTAGTTGAGCTCAAAATTTAAATCACTTTGTTGTACTCCACCTCATCTTCTTACGTACCAACGTCAAACCATCTCTGATTGGTACCAGTACCTGTAAAAAAAAAAAAAAAATAATTCTAACAAGTGACCATATCTTCAAACTCTTCTGCTGCATCATTATCTAAAACCTACACCACTGAAATGAATAGAATCAAAACCAAAATGACAAATACCACCAGAGTGAATATTTATACCAAAAGTGATTACTTAATTTAGGGAAGGCAATGTAGATGTCTGTATTGAGTTATGCAACTAGTATGACAGGTACATTACCCTAATTATATTTTTTGTTTTAGTTTGATATACACATTTATGCAGTTTCCAAAATAATAATCCCCTGTTAATCAACTTACAATACTTCTGTTCAGTGGTACACCCCAGTAGCAATAATGTATCACTGAGGCCACTATTAAGTTTTCATAATTAACATATTTTTGTAGAGAACAACTCAAGCATTACAGTGAACAATTAATTATAACACATGAGTATAGACAAAGTTATTTCCACAAAGGTCTGAAAATAAGTAGAAAGCATTGCATGTGGCTTATGGCCACAGACCAGTGTCTAAAATTATTGATTGGCAGCAATGCTGCTCTATTCTGCAGTTTGGTGGGTAATAAATAATGTTAAATTTAGTTCATACCAAAAACAAGATGTTATTTTGTTCACCAAATCCTTTTTTAAATTTTTTTTACTAACTTGAATAATTGCTAGCTCTTACTATGCCTTTGTATAACGTTAAGTTACCCACTATACTGATGGCTGCTATTGTTTGTTTAGCAGCTGAAAATGGCCACAGGAATGGAGTGAAACCCTCCATAATGCTGGTTACTCCCAATGAAAAATGGAGAAAGCTGGAGTTACACAGTGGCATGTGAACCACCAGTTGCAGAATTAAGTTAAGCAGCTCAGCCAAGAACTTAAAAGGCAAGGAACAGAAAAGTAGGTTGCTGGACCAGAAGTCTTAAAGCTAACTCTTATTTGACAGGTGGCCAATTAACTGTTGACTACAATTACCTAGTAATAAGCAGTATCCAAACCTCTTAGATATGGTAACAGAAAACTGACTGGGATAAACATCAGAACCACATTATGGAGCAGTGTTGCAATGTAATGTTGTTGGAAAAGATCAGATATGAAATATTTAAGGCTAAAGAAAATTGTGAGGAAAACTGCATCTACCCTGCAATTAAGTGTGATAGTAAAAATGTGACAGTAGTGGGTTATATATGATCCAAAGAACTCTTCAAAGATCAACACAAAATACCTTGGTTAAATCCAAGGGCCCCCCTCAATCTACAAACATGAACCCTATTGAGCTTGTCACATAAATTAAATGGAATAATGAAGAAAAATAGTCATCTAATGCCAGTCAGCTATGTACTACCTGCAAGAGACGGTGTTACTTACAAGCATGGGGATCTGCAAAAGGAGACAAATACCCCCCCCCAAAAAAACTGCTGATAGTGTAACAATGGCATTATCTTTGCACAATTTACCATGCTCACTGGGTGGGTGAATCAGGTAAGAAATAACAAGTCTGACCACATCCGGTCAAAGGCAAGGAAGAGAGTAGCACATATGGGAAAATAAAATATAAAGGCACTGCAGAGCAATCCTATGTCAATGTAAATAGCTAAACCACCTGTCTCTCTTGTTTTGAATAGCAAGCTGATAGATTAATTAAGAAATGAAAGGGTTGCCAATTGGTTAGTATAACTGTTTTGATTAGTTAGTGACCCTTGCAGTACTTCTAATTGGCTAATTGAACTAAGTGCTAGGAGCCACTTTTAGATCACACTAGGCTATAAAAATTGGCAAAGAAATTCCCATCCAATAGCCAAGTGACTTAGTCATTTTTCGAAAACTGATATCAAAGTTTTTAGCAAAGTGGGAATTTGAAACACCAGAGAAACAAAACTGCACTATCTCTGGTCCATATTCAACAACAACAACAGTTAAATGTGATCAACACAATCATTCTGATGATAATCCTGATATTGGATTGCATGTTGATTTGTCTATAAAACTAATAGATGGTCTTAAGCACAATCTACTCGTAAAATGTGACTCATCTCTTGAAAAACATGATTTCAAGAAGAATGCAAAAGGAACATGGAGTTTCCGCTGTGTGAAGCTAAATCAATATTCATAATGGTTTAATTATTGCTCACATCTAAAGGGAGCAATTTGTAAATATTGACCATTTTCCCATAGCCAGTTCATTGTGGAATACAGGTAGCCTTCACCACGCATCTATTTCAAGGTATAAAGACTTTCATGAAAGTACAAGTAGTCCCATTCTTACTGTTTGGCACAGAAATGCACAGGTGGATGCAATAACATTTTTGCCACCAGGAAAAAAAACTAAAAAATGAACAGTGTGTGCCAAATGGACAGTGTTTTGAAGCAGGACACTGAAAAGAACTGGAAAGTATTATGTCCAATAGTTTCAACCATTCTATTTTGTTGTACATATTACATTGCTTTACACTGTAAAGGAAGCAAAACTGGAATGTTCCAAGTCTGTTTAGTTTTCATACTGAATCAATCAGGAGATGAGGCACTACAAAACCATTTGGAAAATGCTCCAGCTAATGCTCACTATACACCTATCTGTGTAAAAAAAAATGAACTAATCAGTCTCTGTAAAGAAACTATCAGGGAAGAAATAGTTTCTTTGGCAAACAATTCCAATGGATTTTCAAGAATTGCTGATGAAAGAATTGATGTATCTGGAAAAGAGCAATTGTCACTTGGTGTATGTTTTATCAACACGACCACCACTGAAAATATTATCCAAGAGGGATTTCTTGGATTTGCAAGACTATATGAACTGGATGCTACTTCCATTGCCAATACTATTATTGATCAGTGTACAAAGTTTGGCTTGAATCTAGAAATCTACATGGTTCAGAATATGATAGGTGCTCTGATGGCAGGAAAGGAAAGGGGCATGCAAGCTACAATAAAACGTAAGTATCCAAAAGCTGTGTTCATTCATTGTGCTGATCATAAACTCAATCTAGTTGTGAATGACTTGAATTGTGTACCTGAGATACACAATAGAATTGGTACAAAACTATCAAAATTTTTCTGTGAGAGTCCAAAGAAAAGATGTCCTTTCCCAAATGTGCCACTACTATCTGAAATGTGTTGGACTGCAAAACAAATTAATTAGAATTTTTTTCCCAACTTTGAATGCATTTTTGATCAGTTAAGCATATTGGCCACTACAGCTTCAGGCAAAACATGACAAGATGCACACCAATTAGAATCTGCTTCAAGCTCAATGACATGTATTTTTTGTGTGATTGTAATTTCTAGCTATTTGGCAATGTTAGAATCTGTAACAAACTCCCAGCTGTTGAGCTTGATATCATAAAAGTGTATAAATAATCATGTTCAAGAGCTTATAAGTGTTTTGTGACCACTGACAAAAAAGCAGAACAATTCAAACTTTATGCTAAAGTTCAAGTTGTCGAAAAAGTTGAATACTGAGTTATCTGTTCTCAGACAATGCAGATGGCAGACATTTCAATCTGATGTTAGTAGCTCAACTGTGGAGGAATGTTTTTGCCAAACTGTTTTTACCATATTTGGACTCAATTATTTCATCACTATAGAGTCAGCCTGCTGCAGACAAAATGTGTCATTTTTGCCTTCATCCTGTACAAGTGGTGCACATTGGATGTGAAAAATTCAAAAACAAAATTGTGAAAATAAATGAAGTGTACAAAATTGTAGACTTGAAAGCTGAAGCTATCACCTGGTTTGAAATGTGATCCAAAAGGAGGGAACAATGTGTTAACAAATCAAAAAAACGGACTCATTGAGTTGTTAGAGTATGATCTATTCCTTCATTGGTCACAGCAGAAAAGTTGTATAGCATGAGAAGGGTGAAAACATGGCTGAGGTCAACAATGACAGATGATCATTTGTCTGGAATTTGTATGACATGTTCAATAGAGCAAGTGTCACCTAACAAGCACGAACTTATTCAAAAAGTAATGGATAAATTTGGAAAGACAAGACCATTTACAATTTGTATTGAATAAAAATGTTTGTTTTGTTATTGTGAGCTCTGATGGGGTAGCACAATAACACAAAGCATACTAATGTCGAAAAAATAAATTTTAAATGAATCAAAAGAAATATTTCTAATAGAAGAAAAACAAATTAATATATTTTTATTTTTTATATTAGTACACTTTCATCACTAGGCACATTCCCTACACTTGATATTTTTTTGTCAAATTGCTCCCCCTCCCCTGTAAAAAATGATGAGAATGCCAATGTTTATAAGGCTACATTTTGAAAAGTTACTGAAACAGGAATCCCAAAATACATGCAGCAGTTATTCTGATGGAAAAAATTTGAAGTAAAAACAATGCTACAATTAATAGCTTATATTCTGATATATGGTACATCTGATTTTTAATACTTTTTTTTTTGCTGCACTATTGTATTTTTATTAATAGTGCTGAAAAGGCAGAGAGCTAACAATATTTCAGTAGTTTGCTCATAATTTTGAATACCAGTATGTTTTATTTACTGTATTGAAACAAAGAGTAAGTATTATTTACCTGAAAAATTCGTGGATCATCTGCTAAAAATTTGTTGAATTCTTTTATCACTTCATATTCCTTTTCATCCACGATGTAACACTTTCCAGACCAGTATGTGTTGTCAAAAGCTATTGATCCATGTGAAGCCAATAGGTTGAGGTCCAATATTTTCTGTAAAATTCATTAACTATTTTTAAAAAATGCCAAAAAAATTGCATCAAGACTTCATTAAAAAGATCGGAAAATAAATTCATATACTCCAAAATTTAAAATATTTACACAAATTTATTGCTGGCCTGGCATTATTGTCTCTAACGTATTCTTGAGGTTTTGTTACCAATCAAAAGGTTCCTATTTTCATAAATATTCGAGTCAACATTTACGGTAGCCATGCCATCTTCAGGATAGACTATTCCATTTTAGTAAAAATTAGCTCCCACAAAGATATAATTACAATTTACTGCCATTCCTACCTGAATTATTTTAAACAATGTCACATCAGCTAGAAGGATCTTGTGTCAATCTAATTTTAAAAAAACACTACACAGTAACGGCATATTAATTTATTTTCCCCATAAGCAGAATACATTTATTTCAAAAGCTGTCAAAAATAAATAAACTATTATAATTTATTTATTTACTTTCTATTTACTTTTTGAGCCCAAAAGTTAAACAAACAAACAAAAAAACACTTTGAATATCTGGGCATGTACTTGATTTAAATTTACTAAGAAAAACTCAGTTTGTACTCATCATATATTAAAAAAACAAAAAAGCTGTAATTAGCACGCACACACACACACACACACACACACACACACACAAAAAAAAGTATAAAAAGAAATATTAGGTACTTTTTCTTTTATTGAATCAGTAAACTTTTCTAACAGCGAGTTAAACAACTTTGCAATATAAAGAGGTTGAAATGGATGACCACTTTAATATTTTTATAACACCGATAACAATTTTGGTGGTATTAATATTCTGCTCATTGCTTTAATTCTGATGTTGGATTAGAAATAACCAAATTCTGAAGGGGCTTATCCAATCTGTTACTTAAGCATGTACCAGCAAGATTCTTTCAAAGTTGTTTTCCACTAAAGTTACTTTACAAAAAAACACACCAACAACAACAAACTGCCTGGATTCATCCCCCATCTAAAAAAATAGAGATCTAGTAGCAATTTTACAGACCTTGTTGTAAACCAATGCAGTCTGCTGCATTAGTGGCTAATCATCAACCTCAGAAAACAAATAAGAAAACAACTTACGAAATTGTCTTGTAAATAAGGAGTGAGTTGCTGACACATCCAATTTGGTATATTCATTAAAATGGCATTAGAAAAGATGGATTTGCAAAGGTGCATCTTAAGGGTTTTAAAATAAATATTTCCTAGTAAATTTTTTTTATCAGAGAAACAAATGGAATAATTGAACACTGCTATGAAACAAACCAACTGATGCTGAAGATGATACATTTTACCTTTAACTCTTACACAATAAAGAACAATGAAATACTGTACTAAGTTTAACCATTCTTACTCAGTCAAAATGTTTGGAGAGGTGCAACTGTTCTCTGTGCACTCACCTTGAAATAAGTGATGTAGCTGCTCTTGTCAGCATCAATAAAACAGAAATCAAACTGCTTTCCCTGTTTAGCAATGTCATCCAGAATATCTTGTGCAGGACCTGTGTGTTGTTTTAAAAATATTTCCATAAAGCACAAGCACAATTTACACAATTTCTCAGTTTCAATAATTTCTGTATACTTAATGGTTCTGAAAATGAAAACCAAAAAATAGACTTGGTGATGAATAGTAGAAGTGTTCTGTCTACCCGTGACATACTTGCCAACTTTCTATAAAAGAAAAAAAAAATGAAAGCACATTTATGCAAGTAGCAAAATAATGCTGCATTTGGTGCATTCTCAAATAAAATTGAAGGTTTTAAATAATGAGTAAAAAAAAATAAAAATTATTTTAAAAAGGGAGAGATAAAGAAATTTTATTAATGCTAAAATTTTCAACATGTTTGTTAGACAAGGAATACAATAATAAAAAATTAAAAAGTCTTTCAGAAATTGTGAGAATCATCAAGAAATCAGTTACATCCCTTGAATCCAAGACATTAGCTAATAAATTGTGAAAAGCTAGTGTTGAAAAAATCATAATATAGATTGATATCTCCAGGAGAGTCTATGATAATTGTAGTATAGAAATATACAGTTGGCATCTCAAAAAATTAGAATATCGTGGAAGAGTTCATTTTTTCCGTAATTTAATTCAAACAGTGAAACTTTCATATATTCTAGATTCATTACACACAAAGTGAAATATTTCAAGCCTCTTTTTTGTTTTAATTTTGATGATTACGGCTCACAGCTCATGAAAATCAAAAATCCACTATCTCAAAATATTAGAATAGTCCATAAGATCAATAAGAAAAAAGGATTTATAATATAGAAATGTCGAACTTCTGAAAAGTATGTTCATTTATGCACTCAATACTTTGTCGGGCTCCTTTTGCACGAATCACTGCATCAAAGCGGCGTGGCATGGAGGCGATCAGCCTGCAGCATTACTGAGGTGTTATGGAAGCCCAGGTTGCTTGGACAGCGGCCTTTAGCTCGTCTGTATTGTTGGGTCTGGTGTCTCTCATCTTCCTCTTGACAATACCCCATAGATTCTCTATGGGGTTCAGGTCAGGCGAGTTGGCTGGCCAATCAAGCACAATAATACCATGGTCAGCAAACCATTTACTAGTAGTTTTGGCACTGATTGCAGGTGCCAAGTCCTGCTGGAAAAGGAAATCAGCATCTCCATAAAGCTTGTCAGCAGACAGAAGCATGAAGTGCTCTAAAATCTCCTGGTAGACGGCTGCATTGACTTTGGACTTGATAAAACATAGTGGACCAACACCAGCAGATGACATGGCACCCCAAATCATCACTGACTGTGGAAACTTCACACTGGACTTCAAGCAACTTGGATTCTGTGCCTCTCCATTCTTCCTCCAGACTGTGGGACGTTGATTTCCAAATGAAATGCAAAATTTACTTTCATCTGAAAAGAGGACTTTGGACCACTGAGCAACGGTCCAGTTCTTTTTCTCCTTAGCCCAGGTAAGATGCTTCTGACGTTGTCTCTGGTTCAGGAGTCGCTTGACACTAGGAATGCAACACTTGTAGCCCATTTCCTGGACATGTCTGTGCGTGGTGGCTCTTGATGCACTGACTCCAGCCTCAGTCCACTCCTTGTGAAGCTCTCCCAAGTTCTTGAATTGGCTTTGCTTGACAATCCTCTCAAGGCTGCGGTCATCCCTCTTGCTTGTGCACCTTTTCCTACCACACTTTTCTCTTCCAGTCAACTTTCCATGAATATACAGCACTCTACGAAAAGCCAGCCCTTTCAGCAATGACCTTCTGTGGCTTACCCTCCTTGTGGAGGTTGTCAATGAGTGTCTTCCCCATGATTGTGATTGTGTGTACTGAACCAGACTGACAGATTCATGGTGTTTATACTGCATAAATAGTGATTTACTCAAACTCGAAATGGAATATTCTAATATCTTGAGATTCGTTTTTTTCTATTTTCATGAGCTGTAGGCCGTAATTATCAAAATTAAAATTAAAAAATGCTTGAAGCATTTTAGTTTACATGTAATGAGTCTAGAATATATACAATTTTGACTTTCTAAAATAACTGACAAAAAATATTGAACTCTTCCACAATATTCTAATTTTCTGAGATGCACCTGTATATATATATCTCTACAAAAAAAAGATACCTTGTCACATCTCTTTTTTTTTTAAGGAACTGCCTGTGGCATTTTAGCATGCATGCCATCAATAATGTGTCCTAGTGTGGGTTAGGGAATGCTATTAATAATTTAGTAATTGTTCTAACAAATAAATTTAAAACAAAAGCAGTGTTGTTGATAAAGAATTTTGTCAACAGGAGAAACGATAGCATAAGTAAATATTTCTTTTTAAATACTGAAAACTATCAACTTAAGCTTGAGTATGAGAGTAAATACACCATAATATTTCAATTAGAAAAATACAATAATTAACTTACTTTTGAAATTTGAGTAAGGAGATAACCATAGTTTTGCATATTAACAAATAACACTGTACAAAATTGTAAAATAATTGAGGACATGAAGATAGCAAAGAAATTCATTCCAGTTTTTATTAATTAAGATATAACTATTTAAACACATTTAAGTGTTAGACATGTAATCTTAGTAGCATTATTATGAGAAAGAAAGAAACCTGCTATATATACAGGATTGCACGTAAGTCCCTTCAGATCTACATGTGTCCAGTGGATTTATGTGGGTGGCTTCATTGTCATGACATAAGATTAAGTGGTGCCAGATCTTGTGAGACACCCTTCTAAAATTAAACTTGCTTAATAAACGTAGCACATACAACAGTTTTTAGTTTGTCTGTGGTATTATATTGTGTGTCACTGCAATCTCATTTACATCACCTCACAGTGAATTGTCACAAGTGAACACGTCTGGGCTATGCAGCAGCCATATTAGTGGTGCTTGTGATGCATCAGACCCTCATTCAGCCTGTCCATCTGTTCAGAAAGAAGCCATTTAAAAAGTCAGACTATAAGTGCATAATGTGCTGGCACACCTTACTAGATCAGGGTTTTTCAACCTTTTTTCCATGGTGTCCCAAATCTAACTATGTACAGACTCTTGTGTCCCACCAAATCCAACAAAAACTAGTAAATACAAATTCGTTGGGTTGTCTCAGACTTTTTTAGCCTAGCACACAAGTTCAATGTACAAATCTGACATTTTCAAACCAAAAACATTTCAATCTTCCACCAAAGGTGGGTAAAAGGTACATATTGAAAGTTCTCAATGAGATGGCTGGGTCTGCATATCATTAGCAAGGTAATTCAAATCAGGTTCAATAGAAGTTAGGGCCACACGCATATCTGCTTCAATGTCCAAATGATTCCGGTCTTTAGTCTTTATCCCTGCCATGACTGAAAATGCTGATTCACAAAGATACATTGATGGAAAGGGCATAAGTTCTTAATTGCAATTAAAGATAACACTGGGTATTCGACCCGCATTCCACACCAAAATTCACACAGTCTCTTCCTTTCAGAGTGCATGAGCCACCGAATCTTGCTGAAGCCTTACCAGCTCTTCCTGCGCAAAATAGTCTTCTAGGCTCCCAACATCCACGGTGAATGAATCTCGGATGGGATTCAAATGACTGGGGTCTAAGTCGGGGTAGTACTTTTCACATTCACTCTTTGTCAAGTTCAGGTGTGTCACAATATCTGGGATATCAACATCGCTATTGTCTTCCAGAAATTTGTTTAGGCAGGTAAAGAGAGTGTGTCATTTTACCTAGGCCTTCAGCAGTAGTAAATCCAGAGTACGAGTGAATCCATGAATTTTGTCATGGAAATCCATGATGTTGGAATATCTGCCTTGTAGAGACTTGTTCAGTTTGTTGAATTTCTCAAGTACGTTAGTCAAATAACACAAAATTCCTAGCCATGATTTATCTGCCAGGAAGCTGTCCACAGTTCATATAGCTGCAAAGGCACATTTCCACGACTTAACCACCTGACCTCGGTGTGGTATAACAGGTTCTGGTGTTCAGCATCCATGTCTTTGCACAGATGCCTGAATAGGCGGGTGTTCAAGGGACTGACTTTGATATAGTTGACTATTTTCACCGCCTGATTTAGCACTTGCTTCATAGGAACAGGTAAGGATTTCACTGATAGGGCCTGTCGATGAATCAGGCAATGAATTGTGATTTCCAGGGGCGCAACTCGTTTTATCATGGTTTGAAATCTAGAATTACACCCAATCATAGCAGGAGCTCTGTCGGTGCAGCTTCCCACAAGCTTGTCCCATTGAAGGCCTTTTTGTTCAAAGTAATGTTCAATTTTACAAAATACGTCCTCTCCTCTCGTTGTGAGGGTCAGTGGTGAACAAAACAAGGATTCTTCTTTGAAGGTGTCCTCCGAAATATACCTCACCCAGACATCGCTCAGTGAGGCAACATCTGTGGATTCATCATCAGTGGCTATGGCAAAATTTATTCTTGGTGTTGTATGTGTAGCAATTAGAGTGGCATTTCACTAATCTTGGTTTAGTCTGCATTACTTTTCATCTAGCAGGAAAAGGGAGGGGTCTATAGTAAATCTGAGTCTCTCCTCAGTAGACATATCATTGATGATTTTAATCTCTGGCTTGATGCAGAAGAATCGATCCAGCTCACTCACTGCACAACGCCACTCCGCCGCAGAGTTTGGCTGACCAATCAGTAAGCGGCCTGCTATCACGTGTGTTTGAAATATGACTTAAATCTGCTGAATGCCAATGGCACAAACTTTGTACAAAGAAAACAAGGAAAGGACGGATCGATTTTAGTGGCTAGTTGTGTAGATTTGGTCCTTATGTACAAATGTACCACATTTTGGAGACGTGTCCGGAATTGGAATATTTTTGAGGGCATGTTGATTCCTCAAAAATCATCAGCCAATCAGAAGCCAGAACTCAGTCTTATGCAGCAAGCTATCACTAAACCAACAAGACTGCAACGGCAGCCGA
Organism: Nautilus pompilius; assembly: GCA_018389105.1. NCBI lineage: Eukaryota > Metazoa > Mollusca > Cephalopoda > Nautilida > Nautilidae > Nautilus > Nautilus pompilius. The sequence continues at coordinate 51,991 of JACATO010001103.1, forward strand.
GAGTGCAGGCAGAAGTTACGCTGTGCATATAATAACTGCATCAGTGCAAATTGCGCGGTAGGGGGACTGAGGCTAGGTCAAGACACAGCTTGGACATCGGTCTTCACCCATTTGGGGCTTACAATTGTGAATGGAAAACAAGAGGAAGTAAAATCATCCAACAATAGATTTCGGACTCAGGACCAGCTCGCGTCCCACAGGTTGAAAACCCTGGTACTAGATCCCCACAGACTGAATACTTTGTTCTTTCAGGTGTGCAACAAACCACTTCTTCAACATATGCAGATGTGTTCTCTGATTGACAAGATCAACAAATATGGCCCAATAAATGTAGCCCACAGCAGAACGTGGGGATAATTCTCATCTTACGTGAAGTGAACGAAATCATAGCAACCATTGTTGACAAATTTTTTTTTATCAAGCAGAAAAATTACGAGAGAAATAACAAAATCAAAGTTGTTGTGAAAATTGGAATTTGGGGGTTAAAAAATCATAATTTGGATTGAGCTACTAAAATCTGGAATGATTCCAACAAAAAGTAAAAAGGTTGGCAGGTATGCATAGTGACCCATGGATTTCTTAGAATTAAAGGTACAACAAAAAGAAGTATATTTTGGAGGTTCAGGCCTATGTAGCCTTTAAATACAAACTTCATTTTAATATAAATTATTAATGAACACTCTTCTAGTTTGTGTGTACTGGTAATGATATACCATGAAGCACAGAAATTTTGGCTTGGAAACTAGATTGCAAATTATCTTTGCATATTTCGGACAGTTTTTCAAAGAAAAAATTACACAGGTAATAAAAATATTTTTTTTTTCAGTAATTATTCCACAAAAGGATGTTAAACAAGTTTAAAAAATAAATTAGGTTCTAGTATCACTACTTATGAAGAGAGGCCTTTTAAAGACAGTCCAAATTGCACTAAACTAGAATATGCAAACTACCCATCCTTCTGTTAGCTTCTACAGAAGAAATAACTACTTCATAAAGGAATCTATTTAGCTTTCTAGGTTGAATTTTGAAAATGTACAAGTTTTGTTAAAATTTGTTTTGGTCATGAACAGGCCAATATTGGTACATTTGACATAGAATGACCCCAAATAATGATATAGTTTTGTTGTAGATGAGTAACTTAAAAAGTTATGTACAGATATAAAATATTACCTGAAATCTCAGGAGATATTAACCAATTGTTCCCTGATTATTTTAATAAACAAACATTTCCCTATAAAATTTACAAAATATAGTATATTAACATGCAGAAAACAAGCATAACAAAAGTAGTCTGTACCTATTTTTATCTTGATTTTATCACCATGACGACTCTTTTTAAAATTCTCTTGAGCAACCTTTTCCAAGTAAGGTTCAATGTCACACGTTAATTAGTTCACCATCAGGAGGCAGTGCTTCCGCCATGGACAGTGCTGCATACCCAGTATACCTGCCAATCTCCCACACGTTTGGCCCCTTGCATGCTTACCAACATCTTCAGCAGCTGACCTAAAAAAAAAAAAAAAAAGCAATTTCCACAAAATTTATTATTAAGCATAAGAATTAACCCTGTCAGGAAATTCAAGGTAAAAAATGATAGTGTTTCAGAGAAACTTAAGTCTAGATAGCTACAATTAATTACCTTAACCTGAAGAAAAAAAGCAGATATCTGGGTTTATCTTACATATTTCTTGGATCCAAACAGTTTCATTAATGAAGACATTCTGGAGTTCACAAATAATGGCAAAAATTCTCTTTAATTAAGACTATAACCTCTACCAAGTAATCACTTGATATTAGGATATGGTAAAACTTAAAACATTACCTCCCAGTGACCTGTTATCATCACTGAAGGCAAAACTTCCTTTGTCTGCTTGTTCTCATTCAACGTCTTCCATCTGTTTTCACTGTAGTAGAATAAATCTGTTTTAGTGCTTCAGAAGGTGGAGTTGACATATCTAACCCATACTTGTCTCGCATGTAACGCAAATTCAATATCTGCTGAAGCTGATTTTTCAAATTCTCTGAAGCTCCTTCCTGTTCTGCTGTTTGAAGAGTTTCTTGCAGTTTCTTTACTATAGGGTCATATCTAAGTGTTTGGTACTGCGATACAGACTCCATGTCTAATAAGATAATGAAAAAGTAGGTGATCAGCAAAATTTTAGATTAAAGAATCATACATAATCATAGCAAATAATTTTAGCTGTAGTTTGAATAAAAACAAATTTGATTTCTTTTTTTTTTCAGTCAGTATACATACTATAATTAGTTAATATGCTTATACAGTATAATCATAAACAATATAAACATTACCTAAACATTTACCATAAGCTAAAAATCAAAAGACATTTAATGTCATCATTGTAGAGTCAAAGGATTTTTCATATACTGAATTATTTAAAAATTCTTGAGTTTATATTTTGTAAATAAAAAAGGGTTAGTATAATGAAGTCTGTTGTGAAATCATTGTCTAATCTGGTCAGAAGCAGATTAAGGCAATCTGGGCTCTAAGCAAAATTTCTTTTCGACAATTTATTTTCAGATACAATGTGTAGTGTATTTTATTTTTTATTATTTTATTTGTTTTTTACATGCATTCATCAATAAATTTGTCATAAATTTTAAAAGTGTGTTCCTAAATCTAATTTGTCGTTTTTAAATAGAAGTGGTCTCCCCTTGCCTTTCAGATAGATAGCTCTTAACGCTGAACGGCACCCTTTGTAACAAGTACCACAAACATAATTTAAAAAACAATTAGAGGCCGGATTAGCCGGTGACGTAGATATTTTGTGATCACGTGATTAATATTTAGTAACAGTGGACGGAAATGCTTAAAAATTTAAGTATTTCTATTCTAGGATTTTAATGGGGCCCCAAGAGTTTTAAAATTTGGAGAAGAAAGGAGGTCCACAAGGTTCGAATACGAACTAATACAAATTAGATTTATAAAATAAATCTATTTAAGACTCATACCTTGTATAGATTTGTCAGCCGGGACCTTTTGGCTACCTACTACATCACAAAGAAGCAACGATCTCTTAAGTCTACTCGTTTTCCAGATCAGAGCGCGCTATATAGATTCCTAAGAGTGGCTCTCATTGGCTGCTTTTCGATTCGAACAACCAATCACCACACGCAATCTTAGTTTTATCGCCATTACCTGACCTGAAGAGTGGTAATTCATATCTTGATCTTATACTTGTTTTCTGCATGTCAATATACTACAAACTACCTGTTAGGCGGGTCCCACTGAAGCGGACTTGTATTGCTGGGTTCTTACTGGGGGAGTCGATTACTTGCCTGACCCCCGACTTAAGCTGGAGGTCAGTACCCGTTCACGCTACGAAGTGAGAAGAACATGCACACCCACAAACACTTCGGCGCACTACAACAAAAGTACACTAACTGCCTCATCACAAACAACGGCAGGCGCTCTCGGTTCACAAGTAAACTGGCTATTATTAACGAGACTATTCAAGAACCAAAAGATCTTACCACACAACTTTACCTAAACAGCCAGATCATAAAATAGTTTAAAACTTTTGTTTTTATCGTGATGCGCATGCGTCAGATATATTACAGAATAGCTTTTTCATAACATTGTAGGCTTTTTCAAACTTTTATATATTGATTACTTTATTAGAATAACCAATTCTTGAATTATAACAAAAATTTTACATTGAAAAATATTTATTGTTTCAATACACATGTTTTGATACATTGAAAGACATAATTGATGATGAAGATAATGATAATTATATTTATTTGATTTTCTTTTAATGCTCCTTAGAAAAAGCTGAGTCATTGCAGTTCTCATTAATGAACAAAGCTTGAGAACCACTGCTCTAAACAGGCATAGAATTCGTGATGTAGCATGAATAAAAATGTACATTTTTTAAAAGCTATTTGTTGTTTGTTATGTTACCAGCCCTCATACACATGTGATTTTTTTTTTAATTTATTTTTATCACGAAACTGGTTTGTGTGTGAGGAAATTCTGGTGGGACTCGTTTGTTATTGTGGCGCCTGGACACTGGGAGGCCGGGTCTGGTCATCGTGGCGTCAGTGATCTTTTATAAATGTTGACCAGGTACACTAACCTCTGTCCGGCTATGTCCATTGTCCTGCCGATACCACTTTAATAGATGTTGGCCAGATACACTGACCTCTGTCCGGTCATGTCCATTGTCCTGCCGATACCACTTTAATAGATGTTGGCCAGATACACTGACCTCTGTCCGGCTATGTCCATTGTCCTGCCGATACCACTTTAATAGATGTTGGCCAGATACACTGACCTCTGTCCGGCTATGTCCATTGTCATGCAAATGGTACTCTCTCGGCAGAAGACCTACCGGACCCTCTCTCGGAAGAAGACCTGTTAACCCGCAAGTGAATATCAAGCAGTGCGTGTAACGGACATTCGAAATAAGACAGAAGACAACAGATTTCTCAACCAACCAAGCAACCAGAGGGACCATATCCAGAGCAGCTTCGACTGTCGGCAACTTCAAATTAGTTTTTGTATTGGCTGCCCTATTTATTGTATTGCAATGTTGGATTGAGTCTAGTTACCTGTGAGTAACATATATTTGGATCTAACTGTATCAATTGTCCGTGATAGGATTGTAATAACATCACTGCTGGGTATAATATATTTTTTTTGGAAGTTAAGCCATTATTGTTTGTTGCTTGTTGGTTTCGCTCGCTGTTGCGTAACGTAGTTCCTTTAAGGGGTACGCATCACAACAGTTAATTCATAAAAATCATACCATTTCACTTAGAGACTTTTGTACTAGATAGATAAACACCATTATTGAAGACTTTAGCATTGCTGCTCGGAGGGAGAGAGAGAGGGGGGTCAGAGAGATGTTCAGATAAAGAAAGAGGGTCAGAGAGAGAGAGAGAGATAGTCAATGAGCAATAGAGAGAAAGAGGGAATAAGAAAGAAAAATAGTTAAAGAAAGAAAGAAAGACGCAATGATCGAAAGTGTATGGGAAACAGAGATTTTCAAAGAGAAAAAGATCCAGAGAAAGAAAGTATAAATCATGGAGGCAACAATAAATCAGGGTGAGAGTAGGAAAGAGAGAGAAAAGGAGGCAGTCATACACATAGACATAGAAAGAGTGTCAGAGAGATAGAGTGAGACACAGAAAGGTTTTCAGAAACTGAGAAAGAGAGAGTCAAAGTTAAAAAGAGTCAGGGAGAGACAAAAAAATGAGTGAGTCCGAGAGAATCAAAGAGATTTTCAGTGAGAAAGAAAGTCAGACAAAGTGTAAAAGAGAAACAAAGAGAGTTAGTCAAGGAAAGAGAGTGGATGTCAGAGAGAAAGAGTCTGAGAAAGAGAGATAGAAAGATATAGAGAGAGAGACAAAAAGGGTGTCAGAGAAGAAAAAAGAGAAAAAAGTCATCCATAGATAGAAACTTAGAAAGAATCGGAGATAGAGAGACTAAATCAGGCTGAGGGTACAAGAAAGATTTGCAAAGAGTAAGGGAGAGAGAGAGAAACTCAAAGAAAACGGTGTCAAGGAGGGAGTATCAGGGAACGAGAAAGATACAATTCAGCAAAAGTAAGTCAGAGATAAAATTAAAAAGTGTCAGAAAGAACAGAGATAGAGAATGAGAGTCAGGGAGAGGGAAACAGTAAAAGAAAGGCTTTTAGGTAGACAGAGGTGAGATCGAGGCTGATATTTAGAGTCAAAGTTAAAGTATCAGAGAGATAGGAAAGAGTGAAAAAGTGGTAAAGAAGGTAAGGGATAAAGTGAAAAACAATGAGAGTCGGAGAGAGAGAGTATCAGAAAAGGAGTGTGTCAGATAAAGAAATGCAAGAAAATGGAAAATCAGAAAGAAGCCGTAGTAGGACTGCACTATACCGGAAGCGTTTCCACGAGAGAGGCTTCATCTTCTGGCCCTGTGGTTTGACACAGTCCCTGACCCGCTTTAGTGCTTATGCCAAGACAGACGGTCGTGCGCTTCATCAGCAGAACACCTGAAATTTACGTATTTTGTGGCACCAAAAAGAATCTGTAAAATTTTAATTGATAAAACAAAATGCAGTTTCATTGAACATTTCGTTGTCACGGCGCTCTGTTCACGTAAAAATCTTCACCAATGTTATGACACCGCGAAGAGTGCCACAGGTCTTGTCCAATTATTCATTTGACAAGCCGTGACTCTGCCGAAGCGTCACGAGACGGTGTCAAACGCTCCCAAACGGCGAAAACGTGACGTTTAAAAAGTTGAACCAGGTATGGCTGACATAAACAAAATTAGGCGTTATTACAAAGAAAACGACGATGAGTTTCTGTTCGCAAACAACATAGTTAGTGGTGTCTTGAGTCAAATCTCTCAGCCCTTTGACAAGAACGACAGGCCGGACAACGACAAAGGCGAGAACGAGAATGACTACGCGGATTTCACCCTGGAAGCGTTTGTCAAGTCGGACTTGGAAGCTTTTCGATCGCTCGAGAGCCTCAACAAAAACGAAAGTCTGCGGGAAGAGGTAATAAAAACCATAACTCACTTCGCTAGCCAGAGAAAATTCGAAAGCTACCTGAAGATTCCGTCCGCCGACACACACAGAGGAATTCTGCTCGGGAACGCCAGTATCAGCGAGCCCACCAGCTTTGCGCCACCCCCAGGCAATACTTTCCAGAAGTTCCCGAGAAAGCGAAAGGCCCTGATTTACAGGTCGCTTTCGGATTCGTTCCTGAATGGCTGCCGCGGGGTTGGGCTGCGGTCTCGGTGCAACATCGCGGCGAGACTGGACAAGATGCGGGTGTTCGAGTCGGACGGGAAGGAACACGTGGAGAGCTTCAACAGATATATGGAGAACAGCTGCTCGGAGAGAATCGCTCAAATAGAGAGCGTTTTGTCGCAGGCGAAGGAGTACGTTCGCTACTTGGTGCAGAACAGTTACAGGCCGAATTCTGAGTTGAATTCTAAATCGAGAGACAGCAGCGCGCAGGAGACACTCGGCGGTGGTGGCACAAAACCTCTGATGGAGATGATTCGGCCGGATCTTATTCAAGCCCTTGTTCATTGCATGGACAGACTGGGAGAGGAATGGTGGCAGTACAAAAGAGAATCGACCGAGGTTGCTGGTGAGTGATCCAATAGAACTCGAGAGAAAATTACATATATTTTATAACTTAGACTGCTGCATTTCTAATGCCATCAGGTGTTTTTGCGTTTCTCACTTTAAAAGGATATATGTGGGACCTCCATTATCATGTGCTCGGTCAGGTCCATGGTGGTTGGCCAGTAACATGTTTGAATTATTAAGTTGAAATTTTCACTAACAGACTGGGAAAATTTTTCCATGTTACTTATATCCTCAAATCTTTGTGGTGAGCCACTTACAAACATTCAACGATGGTGTTCGTAATTTAAAAAAATTTTCCTTAAACGTTTATTGATGTCTGCAGTACGGTATTTAAATGTAGACTGTTGATAAATGACATTTTCCTCATTAATTGTATCAGAAATAAGGCCAGATCTACGGTAACATGTCGTTAAAGTAGATATCCTCTTTTTGAAAGTTTTACCTGGACCCATAAGCAGCTTAGTAATTACAAATTAGAACAGCAGCAACACAGAGATCTACGATATATTCTTCAAATGTTCTGACAGGCAGTTTAGCCAACATAAATAAGTCTTTTTGTTGATGGCATACGTCGACGGCCACAAGGTAGATAACCCCTGTAAAAACGCGTGGTGCGGCGGTTGTCTACCAGGTAGCGTTAGGGCCCGCATTGTCGAATTTGATAGAGGAATTCCTACTAGAGTTCTTCATTTCTGAATATGGGAAAAACCGAAGTGCTCGGAAGAAACTCATATGGCTGGCTGGTAAAGAAACCATGCCAGGGAGGTACGCCAAACCCGAGTGGGTCACACGGAAAGAGAACTCGGGCAAAGCTGTTTTGATGAAAGGAAGGTTCCTTTTTACTGTGCTGCGTGTATCTTGGTATTATGCCGTCGTGTTGGCATAATGTTGTAATCTATGATTTGTCGAAATGTGCTCGTGACGGATTTAGAAAACAGAAACAACAAACAAATCTCGCTGGTCGGGATATTCAATCTGAAAAGATCGATGGTTTATCAAAATTGTCTTTAGGGGATCAGGTTTACGATATAGCCACACCCATTTAAATAGTTAGAAGGAAAAAAAAGTTTAGAAAATAGGTTGGATAGATATATACAGTATTGAAAATAATTATCGAAGCAGAAGAAAACCACGGTATAAAATGAAAGCAAAAGGTGATAAAATCACATCTAATAATACAAATGAAATGCTCCATGCTGATATAGTACACTGTGATTGGTTGTCATGCAAGCAATCAGAAATTTCCACACCTGCAGAAGGATTATAAAAGTATAGGCGGTGATATCATTGTAGTTTGGTGAATGTGTGGTAAATACCTCGGCTTTTGAGAAAGAAATAACACATCACAAGCATTTAGAAATCGAACTGGCGAAGGCGCCTCCTTGTGGCAGATTTCAGCCCGATTTCATGTTTCAGAAGGAGCTGTATGCAAGACTGGGGATACGTGAAACTGGTTCTGTTGGCAACAGACACATATGGAAGGAAGCCCAAACTCTCCAAAAGTGATGTCAAGTACCTCAAAGTATCTTCTCTACGTAACAGACTACGGGCCGGTAGAGATGTTGCGAATAACCTGGTTGCAAGTACGGGTGTTAACACTTCAAGAACAGTAAGATTCGTATTAGCACGAAGTGGTCTCAGTCGATGCGCAGCTACCCGAGAACTTTTGCTGAGGAAAGGCGACGAAACAACGAGGCTGAAATGGGCAGCATAAATGAGACATTTGGATGACCAAACTTAGAAGGCGGTGATCTTCACAAATAAGTCCGACTATGAACTGTTTGGCGATAATCGACGGCAGTTTGTTCGAAGGCGGACCGGGAAGCGGCTTAACAGTCAATGTGCAACAGCCACAGTGAAGCCTGGGGATGGACCAGTACAAGTGCGGGGCTGAATATGACGAAAGGTCGTCAGAGATTTACATAATATTGAAGGTGTGCGGACTGCCGACAGGCACAGGCAAGTTTTCTTTCTTAATGCAATTTCTTCAGGAAGACACCTCATTGGGCGAGGATTCATTTTCCAAAATGAAAATGACATCGATCATACAGCCAATGTAGTGAAAAACTATCTAAACGTAAAGAGGCTGATGGAACACTCTGAAAGATGCCTTGGCCTGCACAAACTCCTGATATGAACATCATTGAGGTTATATTGGATTAATTGTAAAAAGTGCCACAGGATATATGGAACAACATTCCGCAGTCATACATTGATAATCTCTACGAGAGCATGAAAAACAAGGTGTCATACTTTATATAAAGCAAAGAGCTCGCACATCAAAAACTAATGCACTATACAACGTAATCATTTTGCTTGTGTATATTTTCTGTCATAATGCATTGTGTCTGTATCATATACGTTTTAAAGTTTCAATTACTCTTTATTTGTGTTTATGCTGTGCGTTTCCGTAATTATAATCCAATACTGTATGTGAAAAAGTTCATTAAAATTGGTAATAATATACAATACTGAATGATCTCTGAGTTATACGCAGCTATTACAATGGGTATATTTGCATGTGCAATTTTTACAGTAGACATTTGTATAGATTTGTCATTTATGAATATTAGCGCATATATTTTGTGAGTTGCTGTTTTACAGTAGGTATATTGTCAGTTAAGGCTTTTACAGTGTGTATTTTGTTATTGATGGACATTAGAGCGGGTACTTTTTGAGATGCTATCTTTACATTATGCATTTTAATGGTTTCTGACTCTGCATTAGGTATTTAATATTTTGATGAATTTATAGCAAGGATTTTATCATCTAAGACTTTTACGCCATGAACTTGATCAGTTGCTGCATTTGCAATAGGTATTTCGTAAGTTATTGCCTTTACAGTACGCGTTTTGATAGTTGCAACTATTATAGAAAGATGCATTTTCAGGGTTATATATTGTAAAAGTAATATCTTATCAGTTGTTTCCTGTAACATATGTAGTTAGCATGTTGCTGCAAATGAAATATGTATTATTCTATTTGTAGCCTTTAAAGAGGAATTGTGTGATTTGCTGCCTTAAAAGTATACACTCTGTGCATTTTGTTCGTTAATAAAGCTATACAGGAGGTATTTTATCAGCCAATAAACGTATGCAATAGGCATTTTCTCGATAGTAAAGCTAAGCTGTAGTTATTGTCAGTTATTAAAGCTATACAGGAGGTATTTTTTCAGTTAAATGTATACAGCAGATATTTTGTCATTTAATAATCCTATGCAGTAGGTATTTTGCCAGTAAATAAAGGTATAAATTGCATATCTTTTCAGATAATAAATGTATGCAATAAATATTGTATCCATAATTAAAGCTATGTATTAGGTATTTTGACTGTAAATACATCTATTCGGTGAGTTGTTTTCTGTTAATAAAGCTATGCAGCAAGAATAGTGTCAATTAGTAACGCTATACAGTAGGTATTTCGTCGGAATAACGCTACGCAGTGACTACATTGTTCTTTGATAAAGCGATGAATTCCGTAAGTAAAACTATGCATTGATTATTTCGTCGTTTCGTTAGTCAGACCATGATTTTATTCAAACCGTTATCGTTCCGACCACGAATTACCTGGTATCAAATGTAGTCAGACAACTATTTTATATAAAACGTATTGAGTGGCCTCCCCTTGGCTTCTCCGTACCGTGTTTAGCTAGGTCGTTAAAACCGCCACGGCAGGTTCAAAGAAATTCTGTAGGTATTTTCCTTTCAATAAACCCATGCACTAAGTATTTTGTCCATTTATATGGTTTGCGTTAACAATTTCTCCTGTTCATAAAGCTGTGCTGTGGCCATACTGACCGTTTAACGGAGCACCGCCATCGGCACCCTGTCCATTATTAAAGCTGTGCTGTAGAAATACCGATCGTTAATAAAGTTTTGCAGCTGGCACTTTCTCCTTTAATAAAGCTGTGCTGTAGATATTTTGTCTGTTAACTATGTTCTGCCGTGGCATTTTGACTGTTAAAACAGCTACACAGAAGATACTTTGTTCCTTGGTAAAGATATATAATATATATTTTATCCGTTAATAAAATTATGCAATAGGCATTTTGTCCATCAATTTCACGATGCAGAATGAATTTTGTCCGTTATTAAAGCTACGCCATAGATATTTTGTCAGATAATAATGATATACAGTAGATATTTCGACCGCTAGTAAAGCCATGCAGTAAGTATTCTTTCAGCTAATCAATGTACCTAGGTGTTTTGCTCGCTATTGAAGCTATACAGTAAGTATATATTTTTTGTTAATAAAGCTGTGTTAGATATTTTATCCGACAGTAAATAAGTATATTGTCCGTTAATAATGGTTCACAATAACTATTTACCCATAATAAAGGTATGTATGTATTTTGCATGCTAATATAACTATGCAGCAGGTAATGAAGTTATCCGGTAGGTATTTTGTCCATTAATATTGGTATTCAGCAGGTATTTTGTCAGTAGCCTCCGGTGCAGCAAGTATTTTTTTCAGTTCTATCACTGACAGTAAGTCGGTGTCAGTTTCTGCCTATATAGTGGTTATTTGGCAAGTTGATGTCTATGCAGTACTTTCTTAGTTGTGTTTGTCACTTATGTATTTTTCTGTATGGCGTCTTGCAGAATGTATGTCTAGTGCGGTCTTTTCACTATAGTTTTGTCAGTTTCTGCCTTTACAAATGATTCTCTTTCACACGAAAGTCTTTACTAAAGTTAATTTTTGCCCGACTGTATTCTGCTATATTTTATTGGCGATAGGTATAGCATACAAGAAAGGATTTGAAGAAGTTAATGCCAGAAGTAAAATGCTGGAAAACATCATTGTTTTTCAAGAAGAATTAATCAAAGACCTGAAGGATGAGCGAGAAAACTTAGAAGTGAGTGATAAAATGTGTTACGGAAATTCTTACATTAAAAAAAAGTTAATTTTAGTGCGATAAATTGTTCAAATACCATATTCTGAAGATCGGTTTTATAGTATTGTCTATGAAGAGAATATTTCTATAGTGTCTCATTTAACGAGACATATTGCAGACAGATTTAACTGTAGCTGATTGTATATCGTGTACTAAAAGAAATTTGTTAATGAAAGTAAACCAAAATAATGAAGTTTTCTGAACATTTGTGCGACTTCGTTTAGATCACTTTTTAATGTTATGAATGCTTAGCCAGCCTCCCAAAATAAAACCCTAGCCTTTGACATCTGATTTCCTCATCTCAAAATTAAATCTTTATAGATTTCTTGAGATGGTCATTAGAAAATACTTCCCTCTGGGTGTGCACACATATGTAGTTTATATGTAAAATCTTTGCTTCATGAAATTTGGAGATCAGACCGATAATATTCCATCTTTATAGGAAAAATAGAATAAAATGAGAAGTCGTCTATCTTTTAGCACTGTCAAATCAACTATTTACTCTAAACAAAAGGACTGCTTGTTTTCACTTTATGCCTAATTAATTTCTTTTTTCGGTTACTATTTATTGCATGATCTCTGTCTCGATATACTCTGTTGAATCTCAGCTGATAAAAAGTTTTATTTTATATATTTTTCCTTTGTTTATATAAGTTTCACATAGAAGAAAAGGAAAACGAGTGGTCTCTCCTCAGCTCTCGGCTGTATAATGAAATAGCTTCGCTGAAGAAAGAAGAAACTAAATTACTGGCTGAGCAAACTTTCCTGGGTGAGTACAGCACTTAGTTGGGCCGGATTTTAATGTAGGAGTTTGTAAACAGCATTTACGCTCTTGTAACTTCTCTCTTCTCCGGAGCAGAGCGGAGGGCCGCTTGTGTGAGTCAAGATGGCTTCCTGACTAACTGAATTAAACTCTGGCCTGAAACGCTGAATCTTTATTCGATTAAGGAAGGAAACCTTTTTTTTTAAAGACTTTATAACAAACTTTTTGGATTGATTTTGTAGTGAAATCCAGCTAATCTGTACACTGATGATAGCGAAGAAAACAACAACTAAAAATGGTAGAGTTTTATGTCTGTCGGCCATCATTCCTGGATTTACCACAGTTACTGTTACGCATGTTGTAGTTTCCACCGTTGCATGCACACATGTAATTGTTCTTAAGTAATCATTCAGAAGACAGCCCGTCATGAAGATCAGTAATCCCAACCACCAGGAGGAGGAGGCATTAGCGACAATATGAAAACATCTCGAACAGTGGTGATGCTGGACCATTGCTGTTGCAGATTGCTAACGGTGAGGGCCTGAGTTCGAATCCCGGCCGTGACCAACTCTGTTTATCGTACTTCTCTTCGTCACCAACCAGCCACATGCGTTTCCTTTCAGATGTGAAAAGCCGACATCTTTTGCTACATGTGGCAGCGGTTCTGACTGCCATTCAAGAATCCTCCTCCCGGTTGATTGCTGTAGGGTGTTTCTAGACCTTGAAAATTAGCACAAAGGTCTGCAAAGCAAATAAACGCTTCACTTACAATGTTATTTGCACAGGTGTGAATACTACACCAATTTTCCAGATGGTTTACCTAACTTTGAGGAGGTTTATCTGAAGTAAGAATGTAAATCTGGAAATCTGTTTTGCTTTACTTGATAGCTTTGGTATAACAATTAAAATAATAAATGTTGCTACTATAATGATTTTTCTAATATCAAAAGAAAGCCAATTAGTAATAATAATAATAATTACTAAATACAGGTGTGGATGGTTGAGCTGATATATTAAATGATAACAATTTGGTATCACTTACATATACAGAATAGTAGTGATGTACACTGCTTGTAATACAGCAACTCCAACTCACTCAACAAACAACAACAATAACAGCAACTGCAGTAGAACATGGAATGTGAGCTTCTCTTGTTGGTACAGACTATTCTGCACATTAATATGTTCCTGGATTAAAATAATTTGGATGCTTGAACTAGTGGCAAAAATTGAAAAAAGATTTGTTTTTAAACTGTTAGAAATTTTTATAGAATTATGATAAAATTGGAATTAGAAAGCTGCCCACATTTCCAAACTCAATTTAAATGTCAGTATGTAATAAAGATGCAATGATGAGCTCCATTTTATTTCTACTTTGAAAAAAATGAGGCTTGGAAGGAAACTTGTTCATGCATGTATTAATATTTATTCATTTATTTTGACAGCATCTGACCAGAACATTAAGAGAGCTTCATGGACTATACTTCAGCCTCTACTTAACACCAAATACATTGTGGACAAAGCATTAACCTTGGTTTCAGAAAAACAGATGAAGGTCACTTTATGATTTGTTCATTGTCTCTACCCCATCCTAATCTTTTCTTAAATTAAAAAGAAAAATTCCATGACAAACAAGCTTATGCATTAAAAAAATACTTGCCAATATATAATTTTGAATTTTGGTTTTAAATATGAACCATGCAATCATGTAAATCATCCAGCTGCTGACAAGGCTGTACATTCTTGGGTTGCTGTCAAACACTGGATCAGAAATCTTCTGCATGACAGAGTATTTGAACATCTCTAGTAATTTGTCATTATGAGAAAGGTCTTTTCTTTAAATGCCAGTTTAGAAATAAGAGTTATTTCAGGATCTTCATCAGAAGAGACAGTTCAGTCCACAGTGGTGCAGCCTGTTAGTTCCTAAGTTGGCCTGACAATTGGTCAAGTTGTTTGACCTGCTGAGTTAATGGAACATCATCAATGGGAAATAGCATATACCCACTCTAGTTATGGGTTCAAACCTTGCAGATTTTGTGACTTCATCCCAAATTCTATATAAAAAAATTTATTTATTTTCTTAGGTTGTTTTTAATACATTTCAAAATCTAATTAACCTATACCAAATTGATTTGGGACTGCACATTTTTTAAATATTAACTAATTAGTTCGCAATGAATTGAATGGGTGGAAAAAAGTATCTTTTTTTTAGTTTAGCAAAGCGATCTAATATTTTTTCTTTTGCTTATTGGATAGAATTGCTAACCCTTTTATTGCTGAATTTGTGCTGTGTTATTGTGATGATGATACAATAATATGATGGCTGTGTCAGGAAACTTAAATAGTCAGATAACACTGCCTTCATACTCTTTTCTGACTATCAAGGTCTATGGACGTGCCAGAACAGTGAGTTAAAAGGGCAAGGTGGAGGTAAATAAATTGGTCTTACCTGGATATAGTTGGGGATTCTGGAGCAGTGGTCATGGTGCAAGACAGTCTAGAGTTACCAACAAAACCTTTACCATATTTACCTGGAAAACCCAACATGAACAATTTTAGATGTTGGTGGAAACTTACATGGCTAGCTGATGTAGCAGAGTGAGAAGAAATCATGTGAGGGAGCAATGTCAAACTGAGCTGGTCTCAAATGAGATTCAAACTTAGGCCCTTTACCTATGACAATCCAGTAGCTTGAACCACCAGGTGCCCTTGGTTACCTGTTATAGTATAGTGCTACTTCCAAAGCAGAATACTATATTTGGGTTTCAGGTAAAATTGGTTTTGAAGTTTCTATTAATGAAGGAACACTATTGAAGCCACCTTTTTGTGAAATAAAATTGAAACACTGTAAATTAGAAAATAACACTGGTCAACAAGTATTTTTCATCAAGCATATGTCAAGGTGTACTTAGTGTAGTTTTTAATGCTGATTTCAAATATACAACTAGTTTTTTGACATCACGTACAGTTTTCAAGATGAGAAAGTTTTTTGGTTTTAGCTCATGCATTATATAGAAATTCCAATTAATGACGTGTATGCATGTATTTCATTTACATCATGGAAACATACTTTTAAAATAAACTACATTATTCATTGCTGCATAGTTCAGATGCAATATTTCATCATCTTAAATTAACCAATCAAGTTTTGTCTGATGAAATAGGTATTTCAGCATCTCAAATTGTCCAGTCATAATTGGTCTGATGAAATATTTCAACATCTCAAATTGACCAATCATAATTGGTCTGATGTTAATGGGAATGCAGGCAGGTTTCACAAAATACTGTTGTTTCTTGTGTCTATGGGATAGTCGGGCAACTGACAGACATTATTCGGAATCAAACTGGCAGACAAGAACATCATACCAGCCAGGACTGTCTAGCGTCAAGAATACACCTCTTGTAGATCCATGTAATGTCCTATTGCCTCCTTTGCACATAAAGCTTGGACTGATGAAAACAGTTTGTAAAGACACTAGGGAAGAGAAATGCCAGAGGGTTTGAGTATATTGTAGAAAAGTTTCCCAAAATCACACAGGCGAAGTTGAAAGAGGGTTTCTTTGTCGGACCCCAAATTAGAGAAGTACTCAAAGGTGTCAACTTCAAGACAACACTGGATGAACTGGAACTGCCTGCCTGGAATGCTTTCAATTGGATCTGTGAGAATTTCTTGGGCAGCAAGAAGGCAATGGACTACAAGGATGGCATCAAGAATCTTCTGAAATGTTACTCAGCAATGGGTTGTCGCATGTCACTGAACGTTCACTTCTTGGATTCCCATCTGGATTTCTTCGCAGATAACCTTGGAGCAGTTTCTGATGAACATGGTGAAAGATTTCACCAGGACATTAGTGCTATGGAGAAACGGTACCAAGGCTTCTGAAATGACAGTATGCTGGCTGACTACTGCCGGACACTTTACCGTGATCAACCAGATCAGGAACACCACAGGAAATCCAAATCACAATGTTTCTAACTCTGTTGTTCTAACTTTGACCCATTTTTTGTGTATTCACTCTTTGTAGAATGATAGTGATGATTTTTAACTCAATAAACTCATTTACTTTCTAAAAATAATATGTCCTTATTTATTACGTTAATGATTTCATATATACAAATATGTAAATATTTGCATGTATCTACTGAAAAACTGATACGTGCTGCATACAAATGGAGTGAAATTTTGAAATCAGCATGAAAAATTAGTCTAAAAAAGTTGGTTTGCATTCATAATGAGTATAATACATTTAATTTTGTTGACCAGTGTAATCTGTAAAGACTGCAACTTTACACTGATGTTTATTTTCCATTTTGATATCTCTAATGTCAAAGGTTTCTGACTTTAAATATGTGGTATGAATGAAAGACCATATTAAATATTTTATATTGGCTTATTACTCTGCCTTTCTGTCTCACTCCATTGGTAAGGTCTGATCCTGAGCTTCAAGACTACATGCATGGTTTCTTTTAATACCAATGTCTTAATGAAGTAGTTACGTTACTTGTTTGCAACTTATGCACAAGAATAAATAAGAAAAGATTATTATTCTAACTAAAGATGAACCTTCTTTATTGCATTGCCAGATAAATGAAATGAAACTTTTGATGTACAGACAACAGCAGTTTATTCGGACCCTGCAGGAGACCTTGTCATCTCTGCAGTTCCCAATGATTGATAGAATAAAAGAAAAGGTTGGTTTTGTCATCATTTTTGGAAAAAGTTCTCTAATAAAACAAAATTGTTTAAATACTGCTGTGGCATAAAAAATATTGCATAAGATACAGCTGGACCAGATTTCCAAAGGTTAGGGGTCTAGAAAGTTGGTTGGAACTTCTTCTTCTTCTTCTTCTTCTTATTATTATTATTATTTATTATTATTATTGAAAAGAAAATGGAATTAAAAAAAAGATTAAAATAACAGAAAATTATCATTACAGTGAGATTTTGTTTGTTTTGGATTTTCTTCCCTATAATTTTTATGGTTGGGAAAAGATTAACTGGTGTAAGAAAAATGCTGCAGAAAAGAACTGTCAGTCAGTGTTATGTGAATAAATAGGTTTTACATATTATGACTAATCGGGGGATTGAATACATCTCTAAATGGTGTTACAGAAAGTGGTTTTTACTTTTTAATAGAAGTTTAAATTTGTTTTAATTTCATTTGTGTAATTATGAATTTTAACCCATCAGGTGTGTTCTATCTTCTGTTGGCTTAGTTGACAACATTTTACTTCACTGCTGTGCTTACAGTTAGGTTATCTGTGTAAAGTCTTCTGGTAAGGACAGGTGTTGGTTCCACTTAATCATCATGCAGCTTTAACAACAGGTTTTATTGATACAAATAGTATGGTACCAGAGTTGGGGGGGACCCACAGACAGAACTGAAGAAGAGTGAGAAGAACTTTACCAGTAGCTGGAAACCAAACACAGCCCACATCCATCAGGCACCAAACTGTGGCTAGTTTCCCAGCAAGCATGCTACATGACATACGCCATATTGGTTTTAGCAGTCTTTCTACATTGTTGCTAGGGACATTCAAATGAAATACGGGACTGGCAATACTATTTCAACCAGGCCTTTTACCGGGTATAAATGTTACACCATATGGAAAGGTATGGTTTAATTGATGTAAACACGATGTTCACAAATGTTATCAATGTCATTTTAATGGTAAGTAAGTGTGCAATGTAAAGGAATTTTGCTGGATTTTTTAAACAGTATCTTTTGAATCTGAGACTTAATATAACATTTTAAAATGCATGCAGCATTTTGCATTTTATGGTTTTGTTTTTTTGCATTTATAAGTCGTTCATTGCAGCTAATATTTTGTCAGTATTTGAAAACTTATCAGAATGATAGTAAAGTTGAAAAAAACAATTTACAAACATCGTATTATTTTTATTTTACGAATATGAGGAAACAAAACCATCAGCAAGAAGTTAGATAAATTAATGTTTAATTTTTAAAAATATATGAAAACACTGAAAAAATGTTCACATTTATTTAAAAAGTACATAAAATAATGCTTTTTATTTTCCAGTGTACCTTATCTACAGTATAATAGTATGTAAGGTGGATTTATTTAAAATGACTTTAATATGCTTCTGTAAACCTTATGGTTTTTCTAGGCTACTTTTAAGGTTTATTATGGTTATAGTGAAGCACACTGGTACCTTTTTTAACTTTTAGGGAAAGAAAAAGTTGCGAGACAGAAATCATAACATTTCTAACCAGCTGAAGATGAACCGGATGAAATGTCACTTGTCAGACATTCTGTATGTTGACCATGGTTCTTACGTACCATACAAAGCTTCACACCCAGATGTAGCTACTGTGGAAACATTTAATTTTGTAGGTGAGTGAAGCAGTAAATAAAAGAAATGCTTAGATTTTTTACAGCAAAACGTGTGAGGGTAGAGAGAATTTTTGTTTGTTGAATTTTAATCTATTAGTTAAAGCTCAAAAAAATAAGTACTGTACCCTAACCCTGTCAACTCAGATAATAGGTGTTTTTTGCTCACTTTTATTATTATGTTGGTGTTTATCTTGTACCAATGAGTTATGATCGCACCAATTTGAAAACTGAAATTTGGTAAAAAATTTTTTCTATTTGTAACTAATCTTTATTGTTCACATATTTATTATATGTAATTTTTCTTGTTTTTGGTTTTTAAGGAAGGAATATTTGTCTTGCAGGTTGTGGAGTGAACAGTTTCTCTGATCTTTTTTCTGAGCATGATTCTGACTGGGTGCCCAACTATTTGGCAGACAGCAGTGAGAATTACAGTCCAGATGAAGCTGAGGATCTACTAATGACATTACAAAAATGAAGTCCATAATGAAAACTAAATTTATCTTGGATAACTAAACAACAGAACAGTAAAAAACCAAGCATCAAATAGCCTGAACAATAAACACAAGCAAAGAACAGATTGAAAGTTTACCTGATTTCAGAGTTAAAAAACTTACATGAAATTTACTTTAATTTTTTTCTGAAAGATGATACTTACTTTATAAATTAATTTTAGACTTTTCTAAATCAGCAAGTAGCATTAATCTGTTTTAAATATTTTTAAAACAAACTGTTAACCGTTTTGTTTTAATATTAAAGTGATAAATATTTTAAAAAAGAAATATCTTGATACTTCTATTTTCAGCTAAATGTGTCATAAAAATGTATGACATAAACTCAGGTTTAATACTTAAATTATTTCAACAAAATGTTACCAGGTAATCTCTCTCCAGCATTCATGGTAGCTAAACAGCTCTAAAAACTAAATATTCACTTTTACATAAATATTTTAACTTGTGTTTGGCTCCAGTAAAGAAGTTAAAAAATGCTGATTACAAAAAGTCATGATGAATTTCTTGCATAAGTAACTGTCTTGCATGCAAGGAATATCTATTACTGGTTTAGAGAAAAAAAACATCTGATTTTTAAACTGTATTCAGCATATTTATATAGGTGCATAATTGCGTTAACCTTCTAGAATTATCCATCCATTAAAGATGTCAATGTTAGTAACTGCAGTGAGATGAAGTCTTGTGGGTGACAAGCATCAACCTGTTGTAAGAAATAAATGAAACGTTTTTAAAGATTAAGAGCCTGTGGCTATAGTTAGGAAATAATGAAATTTAAACTTATTTAGTTTCCATACTTTTGACTCTCACCAATTTAAAACAAGATTTAAAAAAATACATTTTTAAGTTGAGGGGATCCCTGCTTTCACTTTGAAATAATGTTGTAATGGAGGAAATACACTTCAGAAAAACCTATACTCTATTAGGGGCAGCTGCAGGGTTATCAAAGAGTAAGTACTGCATATCGATAATTGAAAAGATTTTTCCACTATACAACATCTACAGAAGATGCCATGCAGCCCTGATAAGAAGATAAGAGTTGAAGACAGATCTTCAAAAGTACAACTGCGATAAAAAGAATTCTGTTCATTTTTCAGTTCTTTCTCTTGTATTGTGTGGGTGGATTCCTTAGTTATCGGCAGAGAAGCTTGTTCCTGGTCCAGCCCTTTTCTCTGATGTATGAAGACTTTATGCTCTGAAACAGAGTTTATTATTTTGCTGGGAATAGTATCAGTTCGTAAAATACATGCATTTCTGGGAATTATAACGGACTGCAAAAGGTAAAAAAGAAATTACTAATAAGTAGGAACAATATTTTGTCACATTTTGGTAAAATTAATCAAATCCTGCAAAACCAAAAAAAAAGTTAAAAACCCATCATGAATATTTTCATCTATAAAAATGAAAAGATGTTGTTATTTACAGAAGGTGGAAGGCTAATTTTGACATTCCTACTGTGTTAGTAGCAAGTAATGCACCTGTTTTGGCTCTGATATTTCCCTGTTGCCGCCATACTGGACCCACCAAGGACTAAACCCTGATGGTGATGACAGGGAAAGATTTCCTGAAACATGTTTATTAGTTAATGCCGAGATGCTGGGAATGCCCAAATTAAACATCAATTCTCTATTTTTCATCTGTATTGTTATCTTTCTGTAACCAAGAAAAAGATCAAAGGTCTAGTAATTTTATTTCATATGCTTGGTATTATATTCTTATTTAGGAAGACTAAAACAGGCACTGGATTTAAAAGTAGAATTTTATTGTGATGTTGGCATACAAAGTCAAAGGTAAGTGTACTGCACCAGTAAAAATACACGGAAGAGAACGTAGGGCGATACCACTCATTTTGTACTGTATGTAGAAGCACACAGTATCGAAAACCACATTCTGGGCAAGAAAGTCATCAGTCGATTCTGACCATTACATGAATGTTCAATGGTATGTACACAGTTGCTGTGCAGCATATCTAGGACTACAAAAGTACTTTTCCTGATGTTCCATTCCAAAGGTGTACACATCAAAAAGATGCATGTCCAAATCATCATTTGTTAATATATCATCAGTCCACATGTCTATGGTAAGCAGGATACACTCAATGACTAAAGACTTTCTGAAAAATAAGTAAATGTAGATATATTTCACAGTTCATATTATTTGTATACATAACTTTATATAGCAGAGAATGTTGTCTTAGCTTGAAGTTGTAACAATGAAATAACATCTTCATTTTTTTGAAATTACTATTATATATATCTTTTAAGGTAAGCAGTCCATAATGTATTATTATATTATTGTTATTATACAGGTAAAAACCCATTTGTATTTTGTTTTTGTGTTCTTACCACTGAATGAAAAAAAATCAGAGCCTTTTCTCAGTTTTTAAAATTTTTGTCAAGCTGGGAGACTGTTTCTTTTCAAGTTATTTTCAAGTTTATACAAATTAATTAAATTTATTAAAAGCTCTATTGCAATAAGACTTTATTCCAATATGTAAAAATGTGGGTTCATTTGAATGTCTGTCCCAAGTATTTAAGATTCTTCTGGTAGATTAAAATAGGCTTTTTGATGTTAGTGATATATGGTATATTACGAGGTGTCATAAATACAAGTTAAACAAAATGTACTTTTAACTAGATGTACAGAAATTTTCTTTTAGTAGTCATGTAGCATCTGAGAGTAAATACTCTTAAAAATATATTTAACTGCCACTTTTCAGCATAGAGAGCTATATATCTATATGGTTTAAAACTTCCTGCCCCTCTTATTAACTACATCTATACCCAAAGACAAAGCAGGTATTCAGGTGTAAACCCTTACGTCATGCAAAGGGTGGATAAACAATTGAGGTGAGCAGCTTAGACTGATGAAATCTTATATTTAGAGATGTCCACCGCAGAAATTGACAGTAGCATTATTGTAAATCTGAAGCTAAAATTTTGTAAAGAAACGAGAAAAGAAAGCTAACTACTTTGAGAGTGGATGGAGGTAAAGTGAGCATTAGTTACTTGAAGATCCTAGGCTGTCTGGGTTAGTTATCAAGGTTGGTTCTAAGCCTCGGCCGTTGCTTCAGCTGGTGCTTCATCTACTACACCTTCTGCTGATTCCTGTTTGCGTTTCTTCTTTGGCATCATCGATTCATTTGCTGCCACATTTTTTTCGTAAATATCTAAAAATAAGGTTTTCCGTTCTCCATATGATCTGTGATCTGTAACTCGCTCGTATTTGCTACACAGCATAATTTTTGCCTGGAATTTTAAAAATTTTCATTTGAAAAAGAATAAAATGCAAAAAAGGTATTACTAAATGAAGTATAACTTTGTACATCCAGCTTCATGCAGAATTCATTTATGGCAAGAAACAAACAATTAGAGATGTTCAAAGGAAACCTGGTAGATTACCATTATGATGATGTTATTTTAGCTGGATTTCACTTGAATGTTCCTAGTATACATACACAATATACATCAAGTATGTTACTTGTAAAAAAAACAAAAAGTAAAAGAGACCACTTACCTAAATACGTGGCTGTGTTTACTAATTTTACATATATAAAGCTAGATTTTGTTAAAGGGGATCTCTTGTTTTCTGAATGAACATATAAGCCAGGACAATGTGGCAGGTGGTAGTAGTAGTTAGCTAATAAATTTATTACTTAACCAAAATTAAAAAAACAAAAACAATCAAGGTTATGTAACCAAGGTATAAAATAAATGTTCTATGAAAATCAATTTTTACTCACTGGGGCACCTCCATATTTTTCAGCCAGCTTGTCAAACCTATGATAAAAAATTTAAAAATAAAAAAAAAAAACAGCTGGTGGAGAAGAGTAAAAAGGAACCCTGCTCAAGAGATACACTAATCTAAGTCAGCTCTCTGGAGATACACTAATCTAAGTCAGCTCCCAGGGAGATACACTAATCTGAGTCAGCTCTCTGGAGATACACTAATCTGAGTCAGCTCTCTGGAGATACACTAATCTAAGTCAGCTCCCAGGGAGATACACTAATCTAAGTCAGCTCTCGGGAGATACACTAATCTAAGTCAGCTCTCGGGAGATACACTAATCTAAGTCAGCTCTCGGGAGATACACTAATCTAAGTCAGCTCTCGGGAGATACACTAATCTAAGTCAGCTCTCTGGAGATACACTAATCTAAGTCAGCTCTCGGGAGATACACTAATCTAAGTCAGCTCCCCGGGAGATACACTAATCTAAGTCAGCTCCCCGGGAGATACACTAATCTAAGTCAGCTCTCAGGAAATACACTAATCACTGAACTAAGTCAGCTCTGATCAGAATTCAGACTTGCGCTTTCAGCACTCACATTTCTATAATTTACTACTGGACCACTGAAATATCCATAATTCATTAAAATACAAGCAAGCAACAGCTGGAAAATGTACTGATTGAATTAATCTTTCTAACTCTTACATTTTCAAGTAAAGATTGGAAAACGTTTTTTTAAAGATATGAATGCTTGTAAAAGTCTTTTCTGATGAGCACATGTAGAATACACCGGTTTGTAACACCACGACGTAAGACATAGAACAATGGTGTTTCTAAGTGTAATATATCAATTTCATAATTGATTCGTATTTTCTGTAGGTACTAAGTTGCTAACATGATTCGCTTTTCTCTTTCCAAACATTCAGTTCTTTGATAAAAGCAATTTTGTTCATGAAATAATGATGCTTGATGGCTTGTGAAGTTCGATGAAGAATGGCTAGAAATTATAAGAAGACTGATTTTGTTAACTGAAGGGTGCAAGGCAGCGGTAGTCCATTCAACATCTTACTGTGTTCATTATATTCCCTGAAAGTGAATTTTGTCCTCTATCATAAGTTTAGCTGGTTGGGGACCTCTTTTGCATTCTATGATATTATATGAATAAAACTTTGTTTTGATAAAGTAGCCTATTATTACCAAGTGTAATTAATAATTACCACAAAAGCATCAAGAATTTGCCATGTTGTTCTTGGTGCACCAACAAAAAATGAAGAACTGCGGATGGCATTTAACATGAATGGCAAGTAAGGGTTGGGGAGAAATCATCTGGATAGATCAATGATTTATATGAGCGTAACGAAAAAGGAATGCCAGGCTATAATCACTGTTGTTGGTGAGTACAGAAAGAGCGTATTGTTAGGTATTAAATCTAGGAAATGATATTTAGATATTCATAGTTTTAAGTGTTTATTGCTAATTGCTAAGTAAAGTTTTAAAGGGGATTAAAGAAAAACATTTGTTACTTGATAAGAGAGACTGGATATAGTTATTCAGCACCATTAATTCCTAATTAAATATATAAATAGGCTAAAACTGATGTCATTAAGCATTGGCTTTTATTGATTATAGCTGATCTATATGTTTAATAAGGAATTACTGGTGCTATAAAACCTTATTAGTTCTGAGGATAACTAAAAAGATAATTCAGCAGTTACTGACGTTTAACTTGATTGTAGTCTATACACTTACGACTGTTCCACTCTGACAATATCTCCTGCTTTCTTGCCTTTTCTGAAAAATGAAACAATTTTTGATTTAAAAACAGTTTAAAAGGATGCATCAACATTTAAGAATTTGAACACACTTGCACTTGAAAAAGATATTCTAAATGCCTTATTTTGTCTTGCAATATTTATATTATCTGTTATTGTACTTTTGATTTAATCCGATCTACCATTTGTTTACATAGTTCTGAGGAATACTTACACTTAGTACACTAACAGGACTTTGCTTGAAATTGAACTGAATTCACAAGAAATAATGACTTATATAACAAAGAAGTTTAATTGAAATGAAATGGTAAAAATGATAAATTCTATATAACCTAATCAAAGAGACCCAACTACGGCCATACTTTCATGGGTATCCATCATAAAATGGTTGGCAAACTTCAAATTTCTTAAGTATTTGTGGACCTAAAAGAATAAAGGGTCATGTATGCTGTAATGTATGATATTTTGTTGTCTAAGAAAACCTGTTCACTCTCTTTCAAACTAAATTGTCTATCCATTAATGGAGATTGCTGTTTTTTTATGCCTCGGTTGAAAGACTTTTGGGTCTCTCCCCAGTGACTGATAAAATTCATTGTAGGTATGTATGCATCTTCTGGTACTCCTAGTCCAGAACTTGAAAACCAGTCAACCAAGCATACCCACTCTTCCTTCACCCAACACACAATAAGGATGTTTATAATTTGTGCACATCAGTGAAGAACTCAGACACACAAGAATAAAACAGAATAATACAAACCCTTTGCTCATCTGTCGAGCACGCTCTCCGAGTTCAATCATCTGGAAAAAGAAAATTGTATTTCAAAAAACTTTACTTGAGTTAAATAATGGTACTCAATCATTTATTTTTTCACAGACCCCAAAATAACATTAGCATTGCCTTTGCCAAGCAAACAGAAGTATGTCCACTAAAACCATAGACGTGGAAAATTTATGGGCAACAAAGTATTCTGGAAAAATTGTAATGGTTGAATATGCTGCAAAAATTTATAAAATTCTGCATGACTGGGTTTAATACCTTTGTACAGCAATCCAGTACACATTCCTGAAGTGTCTTCTACCGTATCCAGGCTAGCAACCAGAGAACACCTGGTGACTCATTAGAATTTAAAACATTTATTTGAATCTTAAGAAATGATTTAATCAAATTATATATATATGCAATAAAATTTAATTATAAATAATAAAAAAATAGAATAAAGTTTTTCAACAAATAATGACCCAATAATTACATGTGCTAAACGGCATCAACTGTTTAAGAAACGATGAAACAAAATGAACAATTTATATATTAAAAGTATAGATGCTACCAACATTAATTTATGGATTTTTAACCATTAGGTGCACTGAAGATGAATGCTTTATGTGATAATGTCAACACACAGGTTTGAAGATGAAAAATCCTTAGTTGCAGATTATCAGGGTTAACAAGAAAGATGGGTACTTGCATCATATTGCTGTTTCTTGTACTGTTGCTCCAAGTCATATTTGTCCCCCTCCAGTTTTCGCAGATGATCGTTCAGTTCCTTAGCTTTCTCCAGCAGTTTGTCCTTGTTAAATCCATTGATGTTAAGTGGCTGGATTCTCTGAGCCAGAATTGCACGTTTCTCTTCTTCCAGCTGTTCCTTAGATTTCTGCATGTCTTCTTTAGTTTTGGGCTACAAGTCAGGAAAATTAAATTAAAAAAAATGACTTACTCTCAGAAGGAAAAAAAAATGTTATCATGAAATACTCATTTAAATTATCAGTTAATGATACATAATAAAAAGATAAAAGAATAACTTCATATTCTATATATATTATAAAGAAAATGAATCCATTAAACCTTTCAGGTGATTTGGTGGGACAGCCCTTACATCTCTGTTTCGTCAAATACATAGTGAATAAATATTACCAGTTTAGAACTATATGCTAGTAATGTGAGCATTTTAAATTTGTGTGTACAAGTAGAGTGTTTGCCAGTTATATCAAATTAAAGTCTACCTGGCTATCAAAGTCATAACTAAAACAAAACTATTTTCATTTTGCTGCCTGAAAAACAAAAAGGCAGTCTTTTTTGTTAGTCTTATTAGTATGAATGTTAGCATGATTGTATATGCCATATGGGTGGCTACAAAGCAAATTCCTCTATTAAAAATAAATTCTTCTTTGGTAACATTTAATTGTGTGTCTGCAATGGTCATCATATATCTTGGAAATATTCTTAACAAAGTGATAAGTTACTTCTCTTTGTGCTTTTAATTGGAAATGGGTTAAAGATTGCTATTATTTTGTATTTCTACCGTCAAATCTAATAAAATCTAATTGAACATATTAACAAAATTTGTTAAAAATTTTTGTGTTCTTGGTATCTGCAGTTGTGATTTCTGTCCCTGCAGTTGTTCATGAATTAAGTACCAGAGTAGAACATTAGCCATATTAACTCAGTTGTTACCACTACTGGAGTGGCAGCTGTGAGCATCACAAAGCTCCAGTGAAGCATATGGGAAGAAAGTGAGGCATGTTAGTTATAGAGACTGTACAGTTCATGAAAATCTGCTATCCTCCAGTTTAGCATGTTAATGTGTTAGTAACAAAGAGATAAACTAACCACCTCAGCCTGGGCTGAACCTTCTCCACTCTTCTTTGTGATAACATAGTTTGGTTTCTTTGGTTTCAACCGCTCTTCTGCTTCCTTCTTCTTCTTTTCTCGATCTTCCTTTCTTTTGCTTTCCTCTTCGTTCTTCTTTCTTCTTTTTTCGTCCTACAAGAAAAGAAAGATAATTAAAATAAATTGTGAATATCTTCATCGAATCTTAAAATCCTCTGAGTTTAACATTTTTAAATAAATAAATAAAAAGTAAGAATCTTTTCATCATTTGTTAAGAAAACTGTTTTAAAATTCAGTTTTAATCTGACCAGCAGTATTTGAATGGTTAAAGGGATGCAGCTGTCTGGAACATTCAGCTATATAAGCTAAGTTTCATTTTGTGCACTTGATGCCCAGGGCTGAGCTGCGGCAGCAGAAGCTCTAGGTTCTTTTCTCAATGGGGAACAATTTGTTTTAGTAAACCTTCTGTATCATGGTTTCTTCTTTTTCTTATGTACCATTGCATTAATGCAAATTGTTTCCAGGTATCCCAGTTTGCAGTTATAGCTAAACAAGAGTTCTATCAGGGACTTTCCAGCATATGTAGCAGGGAGGTGTTCATAGACATCATCCAGCTTCAGTTTAAAGATTGCCCAGAATTGTAACCTACCCATCAAGCAGAGTTAATGCCCTTCCAACCCTTCTGACTAACCCATGTACGGAAAACAAAGTCATACATCTCAGATGAGACATCATAAAATAAAAAAGCATAATTTTAAAATTTAGAAATAAAATTAACAGAATTCAACAGCAAAATGGATAGTAAGTTAGGGTCTTATATATTGGACACTATCATCCCTTTAAGTGTAGTAGTCTTTTCTGACTCAGCATTATGATCATCCTGTGCTACAGCACCATAATATTTAAAATGTACAGGCAAAATAAATAAAAAGAGAAAATGCAATTTATAACCATTGCTATTAGATGCATAGACAGACATAAACCAAGTTTGTGTGTTGAGGGGTAATGCTTAGAGCAGAAAAACAAATTCATTTACATTTACTGAGAAATGGCTCTAA
Organism: Nautilus pompilius; assembly: GCA_018389105.1. Classification (NCBI taxonomy): domain Eukaryota; kingdom Metazoa; phylum Mollusca; class Cephalopoda; order Nautilida; family Nautilidae; genus Nautilus; species Nautilus pompilius. Next base: position 80,781 of record JACATO010001103.1, read on the forward strand.
AATGCAAATTACTCTACCTCTTCAGCTTTACGCCGGGCTTCCTCCTGAGCTCGTAGTTCTGCCAGACGTCTTTCCTCCTCTACTCTCTCCTTTTTGCGTTGTTCCTAGAAACAGTACATAGCAAAAGTGATTTACCAGTTAAAACAAAAGCAGGGATTATAAAAGTTTATGCTTATCTAAAAAAGTTTCTTAATTCATAAAACAAAAATCTTTATTTCCATGTGTGGTTTCTCTAGAAATCTGCCCAGACTTATGTATATATGGATGATGTAGGTGACAGCCATCAAAGCGCAAAAGCAAAATTTATATGTATGAAGGCTTGGTTGACAAAGTAATTGCCAATACATTCATCCATCTCATTAAAATAAATACCAAAGATGAAACAAGTAGGTTACTATATTGAATTGGATGCAATATACTTTAACATAATAATTCTAGATAGCATAGAAAACAAAAGGTAAAATTGAAAGCATGGTCACTTATCATGAGTCCAGAGAAAGTCGCCGGCGCTTAGATTTTATAGTGACATCAGTGCAAAGATGATGTCAAAGTTGTGGTTGTCCAAAAGCATGTGAAACAGTTTATTAATTTCTTTAATTAATTTCAGTGCACTACTAACAGTTGTGTCCCTTTATTAAAATATTCATTGTAGAGTTTTTAACAGGCTGTAGACCACAAGTGAAATTAACCTAATAATAGAATAGGCAAAGCTACAAAGAAGCTAAGAGACTGAATGCCCTTCAGAGTATACAATGTAAAATTCTGCACAATAGAGCTTGTAACTAAAAAGAAGAAAATATTTCACTTGTAAATGATAATTTAAAAAAAAAAATGTTTCAAATGATAAAAGTAAGAAAAAACAAGCTTGAGTCCAGATTACTTAAAGTTCTCCATCTATACTCGTATATATTACAGAGTTTGAGTGATGATATTTTGTATAATACTATAATAAAATAATAATAATAATAATAATAATAATAATAATATAATAAATAAATAAATAAATTTGCATATGCAAATTAGTCTATCAATCTTTTAAATCAATTCATATGCCTATAGTAAGGACTAGGAAGACAGAAGCTAAATTTTATAGTTGACATTGCGCTATATACCAATCTCAACCATAGAGACAATGACATCTCTACCACTAAAGAGAAGGGAATTGTCCTTCCCATCCCAGGAAACAGGATATAACCAAGCCAGTGATGTTATAATAATAAAATTTGTTAAAACAGTTAAGCCATTTAAATTAGCTATACATTTTTGATAAATTATTTAATGTAACTATGTAATATATAATTATTTCCTACCTAATTATTCATCCAAAGAAATCAACCCAAAAATATGCATAAGTTTAAAGGAAATTTTTGATTTATTAAAACACAATACTAACTCTTCTTTCTCTCAATCTGCGGATCTCCTCCTCTTCTTTCTCTCTTTCAGCTCGTCTCATCTCTGTGTATTCTTCGATTTCTTGTTGTTGTCTCTCCAGGTTTCTCTTCCTTTTGTCCTGGACAATAAATACACATTAATTATTGTGGGCAAAGGTTAAGTTTTCATGCTTTTAAATACATATAAATGTATTGGTGAATTATGAGTATACTGTATATTAAAAAAACAACCACAAACATATCCACCATGTGCTTCATAGAAATCTACATTTAATGTCTACCATAAAAATGTAATGAATTTATATGAAATGTCCGCATCATATCTACAGCAGGACTAAAACAACTGATAATAATATAACGTCATGTAAAAATTAGGATCCATTTGTAGAAAGTCAGGATTGACTTGAGCAAAGATTAGATTATTGTGGTTATTTGTATATTTGTTTTAAGTAAATTCAACTTGCCCAAAGCTTGGTTTAGAGCTACATTTCAAGGTTTTTCTTACAGTAATAAGATACACAAAAGCATAAGAACAAGATTCTAAATGTTGTGTGTTACTTATTCATTGATTTATGAGTTAAATTTTAATATCATTGACATTAGTTGTATACGAATTTTACCATGGGAAGTCAAGGAATGACTGGGCTTTTTAATTGATAAGACTTTATTTTTTTGTCATTTAATCAACTTACCTCCATCGCTCGCTGTGCTTCATTTTCATCTGTAGGTCTATGGAGATAAAGCAAAAGCATCCATTACTGAAATAACATTTATGTATGTAAATTATGATATGAGTTCTATTATTTAATTTGAAAACTGTAATAGTTTTTAGTACAGATTGCACACACACACACACTCAGTTTATTTTTAAAAATAATATTTTATAAACGCAGTGCCTACCTACTATGTTTAGTTTATTTTCTTCTAAAAATTGTTTCTAAAGTGATATTAAGTATTAAGTCTGAGTAATGCTTGCTTGAATTCCTTTAAAGTTATTACGCTATTTACAAACTAAATTGGATAGCATTAAAACAGAAATAAATATTGGCGCTATCATTTTTCCATAAGTAAGGAAGAAAGGAAAATTACTGGATCTAGAACAAATAAGAGCTTTCCAAGAAAGAAAATAAATGTATAAAATAAGTAGCTGTCATGTACAGGGTAGCCCATAAATCTCTTCAGCCCTAAGCAATACGGCTGGTGGATCTATGTGGGTGCAGTCATTGTCATGTCATCGGATTATATGGCACCAGGTCCTGTGAAACACCTTTCTAAACTGTACTGTACCATTTCAGTTCTTAGATTTAAACACTATAATCTTTCTTATAAGAAAATGGCACGAACTGTTTTAAATGTAAGTAAAATCAGTCATATTCTGAGCATAATGTAATGGATTTTTCTTGTGTCTATAAAATAAGACAGGGCGTAATATAGGTGAAAACTTTGTGTATGTATGTGTTCTGCATTGTTTAGGAATAAAAAATGTAATTAAAAAAAAAATTCATGTCATTGAAGCTTCTCTTTTGTTTATTTTTAGCATTTTATTTTGATAAGTATTACTCTAGTTTAATGTCAAAGACAGGAAAGTAATAATCAGGAAATTAATAAACTAATAACAAGCTTGCCCAGTTAAAGCTGAACTTGATCAACCAGTTTTGTATAAGTGCTTTGATTCTCCTGAAAAGTGCTATTTATTTCACTGCAAGCCTGAGATATAAATGCAGAAGATTCATCAATTTAAAAGTATAAATAAAAAATATTTCTGGCTATGACATTTTAGTTGTCTCTTACAATTGATTATGAGGATTTAGACAATAAACTAATAGAGATGTGCTGTACATTGCTAAAAGTATTCACAGTGCACTTTGCCTTTGACTTTCATATCCTTCACTATCACATCTTAGACTAAATGTTTTATTATGAATAGTGGTTTTTAGGTATAAAATATAGAATTTCACTTTCTTGAAGAAGTAATCACAAAGAATTATTATCTTTTTTAAAATGTTCAAAATGCAAAAATCAATTTTGTTACAAGCAACACAAATTATCTTCTGTAATAATGTTTTTGTGATAGAAATTCCTTAAACACCAAATCATGAAGAGGCAGGCATTATTAACTTCTGAGATTTTTTTCACTAATTTACAGTGAATTCTGAAAATTATATAATATGCCAGTTTATATTCTAATTGTAAGTTACATTAGGAATTTCCGTTGGATAATGCTAACTTATTTTTTGTTGTTTGAAAATTATTAAAACACAATCACTATAGATAAAATTAAAACACTCATTTTAGAAACTAGACTATCAGATAGAAAACTTTTTCAAAAAAGAATTTTACACCACACACACACAACACCACATGTATATCTAGTTTTCTAATCAGTGATGAATCGTAATAATAGTACAGAATTGCTCAGCTGGACTAGCATTCTGAATGCACTGGCCTTTAATTTTGCTGATACTAGCAAATTTCAATAAAAAAACTGAAACTGTAAAAAATAAACTGTACTAAGCAATACAGACATAATATACAGGAAGTAGTAAATACCACTTTCAATGAAAAGCAATTAGCTATACACACAGTGTATGAAGTAAAAATTGGATCCATTAAATACTAATTGCAACAATATTCCATATGAAGTGAGTAGTTCGTCTACAAGCAGCCTGTCCTAAAAGCTAGCAGATGAGTATTACTGGCTGCCACCATCATCCATATAAATGTAGCTGAGCTTGTCAAATTACGTAATTATGAACATTTTTTTTTGCCGTAGGGGCAATAAATTGTATATAATAGGTGCCTTAATTAGGACTTTTCTAAATTAAAGTGTGCGTGAATCCCACAAAATACTTAAAAACAGTTCCCAGAAACTGCTTGTTATTTTTTAAAGACTGGTTGTAAATTTGTAACATTATTATTATTGCATCATCAAAAAACACAAGGATCTAAGAGGTTCTATGGTGAGAGGGAGCACAAAGCCTTTTGAACATAAAATAGTTTCACCGATATAAATCAAAAAAAAAAATTCCCACTGTAGCGAAAATTTTGTATTGCCAGCTTTTTTGGAAAGTAGTTATCTTTTCCTCTATGCAACTCTTTTGTGTCAATTATTTTACATATGTACTACAATAAAACAAAATTCATCATATTAGAGAGCATAGAATTGTTAAGGAAGATAATTAAAAAATACAAAATAAAAAAATAAAAATTAAACATACAGCTCAGCTGTATGGCTTCTAATGAAATTAATTTACATTTATATACTATATACCTTGTTCATAAATAGAAGCTTTATAAACGTGGAATTCTTTTTTATTTCAAGTGTGACAAATGCTCTCTTTGACCATCATTTAGAAATAATATAATACTACAAAAAATGAAAATTATCAAGAGAATCTGCCAAATATAATCATTCAAAACTTTAAAAATATTTTAAGATTTAAAAAAAGAAAATAGAAGAAAATGGGCATGTCTTGTAGCAGTTGTTTTTGTCTATCATTTTGTGGCTTACAGAAGCTGTTGAGCGCTCAAAAAGGTAAGGTCTGTTCAGGAAAAGATAACCCTTTAAAAAAAAATACAAAAAAAGACCATGGATATGGGTACAAAATAAAAAAAAAAAACAACTATTTGTTCTTATTCAATAAGTAGGTGCTGTGTATTCCAGGGAAGTGAGATTTTATAAGAATTGTGTGTGATAAAGGGAAGAAGTGTGAAGTAGAGATAAGAGGCAGCAGCAAGTAGAAAGTCTCCTTTTCTATGCACCTACCATTGCACAGTCTTGTCCTAGTTGTTGTTTTTCTCTATTTCAAAATAATTTTTGTCTCTTTTTTTACATACATTCAAAAGGCCAATATATATATTTTTTAAATTCCAAAAAAATCAAGCCCACTTAAAAAAAAAATATATATATATATCAAACCACTACAAAAAAATGCAATTTTTCAAAAAATTATTTTTTACCAAAGGTTCATTATGGCAGATCAACTACACGGGTATGCATCCCATACCAACCAGTTTGTCTTACAATACTCTGTAGACAGAATCTACTGTATGTTATACTAAACTTAAAATAGACTTTCCAGAATGATGGATCTACAATCACACAAGTCATAATTTTTGTAATAAAAAATGCTTTATAAAGTCTGATCACGACTGTCTCTTTTACAAATAAAAGCAGCATAAAAGTTAGAATTTTATTTAAATGAGAATAGCATAAAAAATTAAACCAGTAAATTACTTTACAATGGATTTCATAATATTGTGTATGGACATTTGACATAAGTAAACATTCATTAAAACTCAAAGAGTCCATTCTAGTCACATGATAAAGGAAGCCTTAGTGTGCAGGAGAATCATGAAAGCTGATTGACAATGTAAAGGGTTCATAGTTAAGCAAATAGTTGTTAGAAGCCAGTGGAAAATTTACAAATTGTTGTTGGCTGTCCAATTCAAGCAAAGCCATAAGAACACCCTGGTCACCCAAAGCCAATAAAATAAAAATTGAATGCTGTAAAAAGGAGTATGAAAATCAAATCCTAATAATTAAACTGCAAATGTGGAAATACATGTAAAGTTGTCTAGGAAAACCATTAGATGTTATCTTCATGGGCAGTTAGACACAAACCACTTCACACCCAATGAAATGTCAGTCAGTGACTGCAATGGGAAATGGAGATGCTATCACACCCTGTTGTCTTTTTGACCACTGTCATTATTTTCATTGAGTCCACATTTTCACTCCTCAGACTGTAACTGTGTGTATGGTGTGGCACCATTCCAGCATAGGAATTTCATTGAGCCATCTGTAAGTTATAACAAACTATAGTGGCTTATTTGTCATGGTGAGGTGCCACTGTATTGTCATAGCTGATGGTCTATGAAGAAATTGCAACTTCTGCCTGATACATTCTCTATAAGAGACTTGTTGCTATCTTTGATAATTGGCAGACATCCGTCCAAGAAAGACAGTGTTTATATGGAAAATGGTGCCTGTGCAATTAAAAGATAGAAAGTGGGGCATCACAATTCTGCCATAACCTGGCTAATCACTTCATGAACTCCAGTGAGCATGTTTAGGTTATCTTTAGCTGATCCCTTTAAAAAAGTGTCCTCATAAGCCCACTTTCCAAGATGCCCTAATTTAGATTCTGTGACAGAAATGAACTGCAGTTACACAGAGCAGAATTGCTGACCTGGTCCACATAATGTGATATGTATTGCTGCTTTGCATATGAAAAATATATGTGCTCAATTATGCTGCTAGTCAGTACTTCTATTATTCCATCTATGTATAAATTGTCTACGAGTGCAACAGGTACAAGTCAAGCAAAATAAGTTAGTATATATATACAACATGAGCATTTCAGTTGATGTCAATGCTGGAGCATCCATCTTCTGCCATTCAGATGCCAGTGATCAAAATATTGGCACCCATGTCCAGTTTGAAGATGGTGTTTTTGCTATTGATCAACTACTGGAACAAAGTTGATGGCAGTGCCTGGCATTGGATCTTTCAGATGACCAATTGGAGTTTTTTCTTTTGTTACACTTCCTGTTTTCCTTCTCTTTTTCTTTTTCAGGAGACAGGCAGACACAATGTAACCTCCCTTTCTACAGTGGCGGTAATCAGGGTGGCTTGCGGTCATTCTTGGCACAGCTGGCACATGCTTGTTCCTGTTTAATGCAGTTTGTTGTTCTTTTTCACAACTTTTTTTTTTTGTTGCTGTTGTTGGAAAAACATTCTCCATGATTGGGTTGGACACAACATTGAGGGGTTGCTTTCATTAAGCAAAGCTTAGCAGATGGTTTGGTTGCTCATGTCAATAACAAACATTTCAAATGATGAAACAGCAGTGGAGTCAGTTGTAATAACTCTTCCATTTTTCTCTATCTAAGTAAGATGCTGGGAACAACAGAACAGAAGATATGTAAGTGGTGGCACAGACTTGAGGGTATCTTGTGCTGATGTGATAGCCTTGTCTACTACAATGCCAACTTTCCATTATCGCTCGTTACTGATGTTTCACGATATGGTATTAATATTGTCCTTTTGTAGCAAAATAAATGTGCTCTCCCTTTAAAATTGATCAGAGAGATGGCAAATAGTAATTCAGCAATTGGCGCTGATGTCTTGAGCAACATGGCAATGGTTGTGTCAAAGTCATGCAAGGCGGAAAGACTTTTCATCTTTGGATCACCAATTAAAAGAGTTGCACCAAAACATTAATTTCATTCATATTTTGCCAGTGCTATGCATGATTCCATAATAAACAAATGCTCTTCAAAGTTGGGTTTCTATTTACTTATGTCAAGAGTCTGTATGTGAAGCTTTTCACTAAGTATCCCTTTATATTTATCATTCTTTGTATTTTGTGAAGTATCTGAACTGGCTGAAAACTTATCAGTAAGAAATAATTTGTTTCAGTTAGGTTGCAAAGCAACCACCAACTTTTTGGAAAAAAAATTAATCACTGCAATAAAATAATTAGTAAGTTTTATGCCCCAAATCTTTTACCGGAATCTTTGTACAATTTTATATCATAACTAAGTTTTACTAATAAACACAACCAATTAAAAAAAACAACCCTGCTATGCTATCATGTAAGAACTGTTGGCATGGGATGCTAGTTCTACTACTTGGTTTGATGGACACACACTGAGAAAAGAAAACAATAAATTACCTTTCTTCTGCAGGTGCCCTAATGAGCAGTGTAAAGAAATTATTATCCACAGTTAAGACACCAAAAACAAACAAGATTACAAAGCAAAGAAATAAATTTCTATGAAACATAAAGGCAAAATTCTAAATAACCCTTAAAGGGAAATATGGCATACTGACACCATTTGCATATTACCACGAATGCAAGTAAAAAGATATGCTTAAATTACATCTTTATTAAAGAAAATCTAAATGAAGAATGATATTTTTACAACAGAAATAATGTATGTAGAATGCTGGAAACTATGTTGTTCCCAATGTTTGATAGTTAATTACATTCTTCCTCAAACCTGTATAGTGCCAACATCAGAATGTAAGGCACCCACCAGAGGAAAGCCCTGGTGTCAGTTACTTTAACCAAGGAAAATAGAGCAGGGTATGTAGGTTGGCTGCATGCCTACTACAGGAAGTTTCTACTAAAACTTTTCATTTTTTAAATGTGGAAAAAACAAAAAAAAACTGTATCCAGAAAAAACTTGTGGCTGGCTGGTTGGTGAAGAAGAGCAAGATGAACTATATTAGGAAAACTGAACCAAACCTTTCAAACTTGAACCCTTGATTAAGGCAGTAAATCCAACAGTCTTAACCAAGAAATCATCATCCACCCTACTTTATTACATCAGAATCGTGTTAATCTTAATGTTAGATAACACAAATTTCTTGTTATAATGAACTCTTTACCTGCAATTCATCTTAAGATTTAAAATAAACAGACAAACATGGAGATTTTTCTTCAATTACATTGTGAAAGTAATGCATAAGCATCTTTAAAAAATAACATTTTTATTATATGCAAGTTACAATAAGCATATTAGTTTAGTACAAATGTAAATACCACATGTACTGTGGATTTTTCCAGAACTTATAAAAGAGCCATCACTAATTCTTGTCGTTAATAAGTATTTTTCTCCAAAGGGCTTTACATAATACTAATAAATAATTTAGCACAGACATTTTGTCAGTGAAATTTTCTCTGGCTTCAGAATTTACATAAAAAAGATATTTATAAAAAAAAAGACATCTTGTATAAAATATTATCTTAAAGCATAACTGCCCAATTATCAGTTGAAATTATGAATACATCCTTCATTTTTTAAACTTATAGACCATCATGTTGAAAAAAATCAGAAAAAAGAAATATTTCTTTGTAAAACAATTTGTTTATAACATTCCAAACTTATATAAGCTGATTTATTTTAAAATGTTGCATAAATTAATGCTTTATTCAATAATTATATATATAAACATTCATATATCCAAATTTTAAACAGCTTATTTCCTCTTAGTACAGAAAAACAACATAAACAGATTCTCTCTCATTTCAGCAGTTTCAGTAAGTTATTTTTAATGAATATATCTTTGAATTTTTGAATTTACCTCATACATACTACTTTGCATATTTAATCTTGTAAATATCTGCTAAAGATGGTCCCTTGATTTATTATTGATTAGCACATAAGTGAAAATGACTTTTGGTCTATCACATTCCTTTGAGTAGTAAACAAATAAACTAAGTTGTGTGCTTTCAACATTTAGGCAAAATAACCATAAAAATTGGAATAAAAAGTGAGATAACTCCAGGAGTTTCTGGTCAGCACTTGGCATTTCTAGTTTGAGTTTCTGTTCCAACCTGATTTATTTGTCAAGAGATATAAATTGTTGGAATGTCTGAATTAATTACAACTGTGGACAAATTTATGCAGGTATCATTATTGCTGGTAAACTACATAAAATTATCATTGTACAACAACAACAACAACAGAATAAATAAAAAAGATTTTGATACTGTTTTCTATTAAGATTAAAACAGAACTGAGTTCCAAAAGAAAACCACAAATGGTTGTTGCTCCAGAACATGTGACCTGATGTGCTTTGAAAATAAGTATACTTACATGTACGTACATATATTCCCGAAGCACATTTTTGTTCTTATGAGAAAACACTCAACAATTCATTCCTGATTATCAAAGCTCAATAGTTCTGTTACCTGCATCACATCTAAAAATTGCTTTAAACTAAACTGAAATGATACACCAATTCAAAGCATGATCATTTTATTTTCCAACTCTTAAAAAAAAAAAAATATATATATATTTACTGTTTATTTAAACACACAAAACATGCAATGCCACCAAATTTTCAAAAGGGAGTTTTAAGCTAGCTACGTAGTGCACTTAAACAAATATATATCACCATTTATTTGCTCAGTTGAAGATTAGAATTACATTTGATAAAAAAAAAATGAAGAACAGGATTATTCCTACACTTATTCTGCTATGTGCAAGAATAATAATGTCTGATTATAGGTTGAAAGTTCCCAATAAAAAGTTTAGAGAGAGAGAGAGAGAGAGAGGGAGAGGGAGAATGAAAGAGGATGCTGATACCAGTACTCTGACCTGCAGCAAAAGCTCACTGGAAGTATGCAACTGCTCTCTGCCTGGCATTATCAAATATTTTGCACACTCACCTCAAGTATGGAGAGACTGAGGGAGTATTGTCCAAGAATTAAATAAGCTGTATACTTAACTTAGTCTTTTAAAACAAAGAGAGAACATTTTGGTGAGTTCTTTTCTGATGTGCAAATATATTCAATTTTCAACTTAATTTATATAAAATTTTACCAAATTAACCATTTCATTCATTATGTGTATCAAAATTTTTTAAAGAGTAATTTATTGTTGTTATTTTTCAGTATCTATAGGATGAGAAACCTGGAATGTATTTAATGTACACAAATTTTCTATTTAGTTAGTGTGTATAAGCAGATGGAAGTTGTCAAAACTAAGTCTCTACTTTCTGTGAATTTCTGGCATTTTGCTTTCAAAAAATTCTGCTAGCAGGAAGATGCCTAATTAGGAGATTCTTTCAGCTTTTATTTTTAGAAACCTAAACTGGGCAATACTCTTAATACATGAGACAGATCCAGCAGCATACTGTCTGTGCATTGTAAAGTTTGAAAGTTCAGTGTAGAAGCTACAAGGAAACCCTGGCTTTTCAGAAATCTGTTGGGCAGGAAGTTCCCCAGACATTCTTATTAAATATAAAGACAATAGGAGGTGAGTGAGCTTTCCTTGCAGATCTGAAAACTTAGCAGTTCTATCATTTCAGCTTTATCAAAGCATTCAACAGTGATGTTCTACTACTGAGGTCTAATGACAAAAATACAGGGTGTCTGAGCAAAGCAAAGCTCCTACTCTTGTAATTAAGGAGTGTAGAGCTGTATGGCCACATACACCTGTAGGTGTGCTGCTGACTAGATGCTATGGATTAGACACGGATTAGACACAGCACAAGACAAAACTTACTCATTCTCAGCTGTATCAGCCCTGTGAAATAATTACAAAAAACAAAAAAAGTTAAACATCAATGTAACTGAATAATGTGGAAAAAATTAAATAATTGAACTTTTGAAATGCACAGGCGATTTGAAAAGACTGATATTTTAAAACCATTTTTTTCATCTAAGAATGTTATCTGCACAAATAAGTTTGTACGCATGCTCAGCAAAGATGGTTACCGATGTGTGTTGGGTGGGGCTGTTTGGAGGGAATAAAGAAAAGATGGGTTCTCAAGTAATTCATTCATTAAACATATCATGTCCAGTTTTCTATCTAAAGGTTTTTTCATACAAGTTTGTAAAACCAAAACATAAACTGACACAGGTCAATTAGAGGAAGAGGAAAGAGAATCATGCAGGAAAGTGAAAAGATGATAAGTCAGATGATAAAGAAAACAGTTCTAATCAAAATGAAAATACCTATCAAAACTTAAATAAGTGAACAGTCTATAAATTTATTTTCTTACAATTTTACCCAATTCAGTTTTTAAAAGATTTTAGGTTTTATGGATTAAAATAAAAATTCCTCATAAGTAAAAAGAAATTATAAAAAAATAAAATCAATAGTAGCAATAAAAAATGCAATTGTGTTTAGTACATATAAGTTACTAGAATGTTGATCCACATACTACAATTCTTAGACCTAATAATTTCTTAAGATACATCTTACTATTTTCTGTAAAGATGTTGACCAGTGTTAATATTGCTACTGAAAGCTGAAAAATTATTGTTTTGACCTAATATAAAAACAAAAATCCCCTATTTTCCAAAAGGGGGCATTAGGAGAGACCAGATCTAGTTGTTACTCTGGTAAGTTGTTACAGCACCAGTAATTCCTAATTGGACATAGATATGAGAGTCAACACCTATCAAAAGTCAAAGCATGTGATGTTGAGTATAGCCTCATCTATACATTATAATTAGGCATTACTGGTGTTGTAACATGACACCACTATTTTGATACCATTAGTACAGATTAAGAAACTAGTTTCTCTTCTTTTTTTTCTGTATATAAATCAACATCTTCTATGGATCCATAAACAATAGAATACAAAGATGCACTATTTAAAAAAAACACTAAAGAACTATGATAATATTATTAGTGGTTCTCTTTGATAAACTCAGTCATGCTAAATGACAAGAGATTAGAAATTCTAAACCCGGCCATATGCAAATAATACTAAATGCATATATTATTATTATTTTATTATTATTATTATTATTATTATTATTATTATTATTATTATTATTATATTATTATTTATTTTAGATTTATAAAAAAAAATTGTAATTGATTTTTTTAGTGTTCAGCAGAGAGTAAAAAACAACAAAGTTATAGTCATTTTTCTTATTACAGGGTAGTTTGTAGCTCTGGACCACTACAGATATATTGTTTTCTTCTTGTTAATTTGTAAGAAGTCATTATGTGTATAAAGACCAGTCTATAGAAACCTTTCCAAAGCTCGAACACCTGGTCTGCCTACAAAACTTTCCATAATCAAAAGTGAACCCAAATTCATTGGCTGCTGGGCACCATAGTCATAAGTTCAGACTATGAAGGATCTGTGCAATTAAATCAGGGCAAAAAAGGATGTGAGCCAGATCATTTGAAACAAATCAAGGTGAGCGAAGGGAGAATGTGGGGAAATTTCACAAAGAAGAAGTTTTGATTAAATTATTAACACACCTATGGAAGCTTTTGTAGGGAATCGGTAAGAAAGTACTCACCTTGCCTACAGAAAGATGGGGGGGGGCAGAACAACACAAATCTTCTATAATTTTGCCGGTAAAAAAGAAAATTGAAAGAATGGCGCCATCGGCTGCCGGTTCTTGTATAAGCAAGTTGGGATAGACATAAAGTGGTTGTAAAAAACAAGGATACATCAGTAAAGACAGTAACTAATGCATGAAAAAGTATTATAATGCAAAACAAGTAACATAGTACAAGATTGGTTGATAGTGAATAGATTGGAATTACAGAAATATAAGTGCATTAGAATATACACAAAATATTGTAATTAAAACTCAGAAAAGATATCCTCAACTAGCTAAACCTATTAACTCTCAAGTATGAAGACTATAATAAGCTAATCTTAATTATGCATTTTTATTAGCTAAAACAATGTGCAAAATATTTTTAAAAATCCCAATTTTTTGTGAAATTATACTCAATGTTAGTAGTACTGAACCTGATTTAGTAATTTTGACTGAACTAAAGTTAATTTAAATGATGCATAAACTGATTAAAAGTTACTTGCCCCTGTGAATAGGTATGAGATATGTTTGCATAGTTATGATCAATCACCTGATGAAAAATGTATGATTCTGGACATCCCCAACTGGCTAAACCAGGGATCTGTAAGGTAACCTTAGCAGCATTGAGTCAGAAGCTAAAACACACTGTGCTGACTCAAATAAAAGAAAGAAGGAAAATTCTGGATATTCAGTCAGAGGTGAACAAGTGAAAAACTCCCAATTTAACATGCCACAATGCATGGCTCATATTTTCTATGTCTCTAGAGAGAACCAGGCCATGATGCTTGCAGAATGACCTGAGTTATGTTTTGGAATTGTACATCCCTCTTCGCAAGGCACATCCAAAAATAAAATAACCTGGGATGAACATGTACCCACTGCCTCACCTGTAGGGAAACCTGGACAACTTCCATTAGCTTGAAATCAGGCTGTCCATGCAGTGGAGAAATTAGGATTTAAAAATGTTATTACCTCAGCGTACTGTGATAAGGCTATGAAGAAGATTCCAGTTTGATCAATGACAGTGGTATCTACGATATTTGATGACAATAATTCTGGCATACATTTCAGTGTCTTAGTACACTGCATCATTGAGCCAAAAGTGCTACTTAACCTAATGCGCTTTCTCTCATCATTGTTTGTCAGTGACTTTGATAATACAGAAAAAAAACTTCTACAATTAAGTCAATTTAACTCTCAGAGATCTAAAAAAATTCGTACCAGTTCCTTAGGTATATGCACAGGTAGTTTGGGGATGCATAATAATAACAGCCAAGACAAAGCAATTACACATACCATGTGTTATTTTAGAAATAATAAAGAACTACTTATTAATTCACTGTTATAGTAAGAATATTTAAAAAAAATATTACAGGCAAGATGTCATTTGACAGTGTCTGTTGCTCAAGGATTAGAGCAGAAATTTCAGATTTTAATAAAATCCTATTTTTCATATTTACATACATTTAAAAACCCGATATTTTAAAATTCTACTTCAACTCTTGGCAAACCTTTGAGTAATTGTATAGGTGGCAAAGATGGAAAAGAATATTTGTTTTTGGGAAAATATATATTGTGGTGGAGCTAAATGAATATTATATCAATAGTGCATGCAAAAACAGACAGCTACAACAGTTATATATATTTTATTACAATTACCCATTGAATATGATACCAGTGTAAAGACTGAACACAAAATAATGTTAAATGCAACTTGATAATTTCAGTTGTCTCTCCTTAACTAAGAAATGTCCAGTAGAAAAGTATAAGAAAAATCAGTTTCTTCTGACATCATTTTCTTTGATTGCAACTTATTCTTCGCTATCACAAAGCTTTCAACTAAGATGCCCATTTTTACCTTAGACGTAGCATGAAAGTCGCCAGTCAGGTTAAATAATATTGAAAAAAAATGGCAGTTGGACTGGCAGAAATCTCACCACAAATGACATTAGAGTTACATCCATTTTGTTGCTGTAACATTTCTGTTTTAGGGAGAAACAACTAAAGCCACTAACTCTCAGTAAAAGGAGAGAGAAATAAAATTATCAACATAGAGAATTGATTTAAACTTGATTTTAGTAACTGAAGTTTCAGAATGGAATCATGTTTTCAAACTTGGGGAAAATTTTTTTAAAATAAGTATTTTTGGAGGAAAAAAAAATTTAATTTTTCAGAATATTTATTTTTTGGTGTTTCATAAAAGGAAAGTAAAAAGAAAAAAAGGAGAGAAGAAGGTAACAGATTATCACATCCTAAACTCTAATTATATGAATTTACCATTTACAGTATATAGGATATGGTGGGAGAAAACAAAATCTCTGGCAAGAGTTTGCTGTAATATAGCAGTAACTGATTGCAAAAGTTGAGAGCTGTTTGATTAATACCCTGATGTATCATAAGTAAACTGAAAAGAATAATGTATTCAGCATATGATGATTAACAAAAAATGCATGGAAACAATCAATGTTTATTTCTATCTAATGTGAACACTGCAGTCCACTAATATGTGCATTCATTTAAAGATCTGACAGGTGAAAGCAAATGAATTATGGTGCTATTTTTTAAAAAATATTGGTGTAAAATCAGACTTACTCTCAGAAATGGAGTTTCAATTAAGAATTTTATTCTGCAGACTTGCTACATTTTGAAAATGTGAAACTGTGATTTGTGAAGTCTTACTACTATATAGTACTCACCATAACCTTGCTTATGCAGATATCTTTTATGGCTGTATTTGTATTCTAAATATATTAAACATTCTTGAAAAATCTTTTGAAACTTATCCTTCATAGCAATTTATCCAAACACAGTCACTTTGACATCTTTCTTTAAAAAAATTAATCAGATTTCCTTGTTTGGCACAATTCAAAATTCTCAGTTTACCTTACCTACAATTCTTCTGCTTATTAATTCTACTGATTTGATTGGTTTGTATTGGAGCAATTATATTATAAACTTCCAATATGTGCCTTACTTACATTTTTGTTTTTTTTTTTTTAAATTTTAAATTCTGTGAGAAAATAATCGGCCATAATAGCAGTCTGATGTTATTTTTTGTATATAAAACGTTGTTATGAAAGATCCTTCACCGGACGATTCCAGTGTTGATTTAGCTTGAAGAGCCGCTTAAGAGAGAAAGAGAGAGAGAGAATAAACAAAACAGAAGTTGTTAGTGCGAAATTACAGAGAACAGGTTTGATTTACACACCAAGCTTGGCCAGAATGGTTTTGAAGGAATAATGCGGAAAAATTCAATGAGGAGGCAGATAACTATTTCTGTATTTTATACAAAGGTGAAAAGTGTTTGTTCACCATGCATGATGTTCAAACAAATGCATGCTATTTACAGGTGGTGGTACATTCCATCTATTGTCTGGTTACTGAAGTAGTAGCTCCCAACTATGTCATGCATCAGACGTAACCAGTTTAATTAAGGTCAAATGGTTAACTTAAATTTTTTTAAAATTTAATTTTTCAATATAACCGTACTTATAAGAACAGCAGTAACCCAATATCTACTAATTTTTTTTCTAACCTGTTTTCCCAGATGCATCTTTAAGAGCTCTCTTCATATATGTGTATACATATATAGCAAACAGACAAACAAATGTGGTCATTACCCTACAGTATATCTGTGAAGCTACCGCATTACCATTTTTAACCAAAGCAGAGTGTTTTTAAATGAATTATATGTAAGTAATCATTTACTAAATTTAAAAAAAATCTCATATCTTATACTGTGACAACACAATACACTAACTGCCAATATGTTTGCACAGAATTATAGATGTATCATATATACTAAAATGTTTTCATGACATGCTATCCATATTTTTCAAATCAATACACTTTATTCTTAAGATATCTTAGTATCAAAAATTATTTCTGTATTATTTTTAAATTTTAAGCAAATCAATGGAATTATATTAGAAGGTAATATTTTATACCTTGTTTTGTGCAATGAAAATCTAAAATGGCTTCTTGAAATGTATTTTCATGCAATGACAAAATATGTGGTTGAGAAAGAGAAAAGAAAATTATTCCATTCTAACACTAATTTAAAATTTAATTGTCAACATAATGTTATAATACTGTCTAAAGAGAGAGAGAGAGAGAGAGAAGCTTTGTCCTTCAAATATTTAAAGAAGAAGAAAAAACTGTTTGAATATTTCCAAATAGATGTGTGTGTTGATATATCTGAGACACATTATGTTGCTTTAAATCTTTCAACTCAGTCTGACAGGAGTTAATATCTTAAGAATTTGAAAGAAACCTCTCGAGATAATATTTTAAGATTTTTCTAAAAACAGAAAGAGGTATTAGGCCTGTCTTAGGGAATTTTTGTTGGGGCCAGCTGTTATAGCATTACATTGTGGGAATGTTCCCTTTTAATTTTGGTAGAGAGATCACATTTGCTAGTGTCCAAGAACTGCTTCATCAACTCCAGTATTTTTTTCTGTGATCTACTTTTGGCCAAATATGCCACAGAGTTGCACTGTGGGAATGTTTTCTAAATTACCAGCAGACAAAAGTGATCCAGGTTTCATACAGTGCTGCTTCAAGAAAAATCAACATTACTGCATCTTAATTTCTATGTAAATAATAACCTTAGATGTCATGCAAATTCCCTTTAAATATTGTCTTTTAAATTTTTGAAAAAAAAAGGAAATTAAAGAATTATTGGTTAATATTTAAAAATGTAAATTTCAGTTCATTGTCTTTTATGTATATTTTTGTTTGCTATACCCTGACTTTATTTTACACAATAAAGAGGAAATAGGAAGAAAGGATTTTTTGTTTAAAAGTTGTCATGTTATATGTGTGTTAAATGTATTAAAAGATTTCTAGATTTCTATGAAATGGTTACAGAAACATTCTATACTCACTCAGCTGGGGTCTCACTGTGGAAACAAAACAGAACAAAACAGAAACATTCTTGGAGAATAGAGACAATAAATACGGATCAGCTCAAATCTCACTATAAAAGAGCACCACTAATTCTTAAATTTGAGCTTTATTATTGGTACTCAGTAGAGGAAGGAATATATTTTTAAAAAGTAATTCCTGACTCTTCTTATGTCATGTGAATGTGTATTTTAGTAAAAATGTTGTTAAACTTTTTATTCAATCAAGAAGTGATTCTAAATCCAGGATAAAACAGAAATACGCTAATGGCAGTACACAGGAATTTTTGAACAACTAAATTAGCTGTTGTAGTATCTTACTGCCATGGCTACTTTGAAGGTAATTTTAGTATGAATAAAACTTCCACTTCTCTTCACACATCAAGAAGACTTCAAATAGCTGTGTGATGTTTATGTGGGTTTCAATGCCACTACTATCATGCAAAGCATTAATATAAAACTATTTGATCAGGTAATTCCTGTGTGCATTTGACAATTTGTGTCTAGTAATTTTAGCATTATAAATAAATCACATAAATAGCAATATATGTTAGAACATTGATCTCTGAAAAAACCATAAAAAATAGCTCTTGAACAAGTGATGAACGATGGAGTATTTGTTGAAATGCTGTTGGTAAAGAGTTCATCATAGGTACTTTTTAAGTAACTGTGCAACTAGAGATTTAAAGTGCATTTTTTATTGTATTCTTTAAAAAGATGCATTTAACACATATCTAATAAATTTCCCATTGTTACTCGGAGTATGGGGGGAACTTTATAATATTGACAGTTTATCCAGTTTTCTTACCTTCCTTCTTAAAGGATACTTGCAGAATTAGGTCTGGACATAAACATTTGATAGGCTTCAGCTGTAATTGTGATCTTTGTTACTAAAATTCCAGTAGGGATCTACAAAACTGTTTCATTCTAGATGTAGCGAGTACAGAAAAGTGAAAGTAATATAGCACATTACTTGATCATAACCAGGCTTCTGGAAATGATGTCTTTGGTGTGGTCACGATAAAAAAGAACAGACATTTGTGAATAATGAGAAAAAAAAAGTAGCCATCAGATTACAATAAAATACATACATACATGGATAAAGATAAAATTTTGCATAATTGTCTTGACAAACATTGAAAAGATAAAGTGTTTTTGTGGTAGGTTTTTCCAGTTCCATTTTCCAGATACTTTGGTGAAAAAACAGCTTATTCCATACCCATCCCTTTAAATAAATTACTAAAATCTGAAATTTAAACTAGCATGGTGGTCACCAGTCAAGTTTAACTTTTGTCAGAAAATCAGTGAGTTTGCAGTAGGGAAGACCAGGGATAGTTGTAACAGCTTACCTCTGTAACAACTAGTTCTGGTCTTCCCTGCTGCAAATTCGACATAAATCTTTAGTGAATAAACACTCACAAATTAAACATTATCAGTGTTGCTTATCTTCATGCTTTCTATGTACTATGATATACCGACAGTTCATAGAAGAGACAAACCTAATGTTAGTAACAGTGACAAAATACAATGGATGACATTGCTAATCAGCTAGTTTCAATCAAGGTTACTTTAAATACCAAAATATTTTATTTATTTTACAATGATATAAAAAAAAAAAAAAAAAAACAACTTAGAAATAAAGAGAAATTCAGTGTTCAAAATATTAAAGCTAGGTAAATATGCAATATGGGTACTTACACTTGATGTTCGTCGTCGTCCATTTTCACTATACTTGATGGTCACAACTTTCTGCTAAAAAAGTAGATGTTTAACAAAGTCTGGTCACTGTTAAACATTTCAATCTCACATAGTTAATAAAACAAACAAAGACTTTAATTAGTATACTTACAGTTATTGGATTGTTTGAAATTTTTGTTTATTTACTTTTGCCTCATTTAGTTCAATACAAAACTGTAGATGCCTCTAGCACATTCTGTATTTGGTATCTTTTGGAATTTTGTAAATGCTAAAGTGCTACAGTATTAAATCCCTACTGCTAAATAAATAAGTAGTCAGAGTTACGTCCCTTCTATCATAAAATTATTATCTGAATCCTGTCCTAGCCAAAAGTTTTGTATTACCTTATAATTTTCTAATTTTGCTTGATAAAGTCAAATTAAACCTGATAAATTTGCATAATAATGTTAACATGTTGAACTGAAAACAGCTTTGTATTTTTTCACATAATGAAAAAAAATTAGAGAATTGAAATCTAAGATTGTAAATATATGATTTCTGAAAATACCATATGAACGAGGACAAATATAACTGAGAAGTATTCAAAAATAAACATTTAGAAATGGACATACTCTTTTTTTTATTGGCTAAATGGCTTTAGTAGCAAAATATTGTTTTGTTTTCTTGTAGAGTTTCAACGTATCAAATGTTTTGGAAGGCAAAACATTTCAATTATAGGCATTTCAAAGCATAGATTCGTGTCTACACTATCTTAATATGCAACATCTTCTTTAGTCTAAAGTTAAACTAGACAACTGCTTCACTGAATAATAACAAATTAATGGTAATGTACCAAGAGTTCACCTTTTAAATTCTGGCTTTGTAAGCCGGTTAAGTGCAAATTCTATGCATATATCAAAAACCATATTTTTGCTTATAGTATTGCTATTTTTTAACAAAAATAAAAAAGAGATTGAAAAAAATCCATAATTAAAAAATAAATTAGTTATTAATCAGTTTCTAACTTATTTTTGCACACTGCTTATGAGCAGTTATATTTTGACTATATTTATTTAATGTACTGGAGACATTTAAATAAAACCAGGCTAAAATGGTATCCAGCCAGGTTTCATTTGAATGTTCTTAGTATTTTTACGGTATCAACTCAAAGCAGCTATTTTTAATTATAATAATACGTTTTACTAATCAAGGATTTTTATGTTATACCATACAATAATTCATTTTATTCACAGTTAGTGCTCTTTCTTATGTGCATGCTTTTCTACTTGACCAATATATCTGCCTAACTTCCATTCTTTCACTGCTATTCACTAATAATAGAAATCTAAATCTAAACCAGAGTTCTTGTCATTCTTTGCTTGAACATGGAATTAGCATGTCTGATAATACTGAAGGCTAGCTAATTCCAGTAAATGAGGCTTCTTACAGACACTTTAACCCATCAATTGCAAACTTAATTTTTTTAATGGCATTTATTAAACTTTCTTAATCTAATTATAGCTATTGCCAGTCATTTTTTACTTTGTCTTATTTATTTTCAGTGGAAACAAATCTGAGATTATTTATACAGCTGAGAACATGTTTGCTGGGGTCTGTCAGACTACCTACAGACCAGGAGTTCAGCTATTAGGTCTGATAGTGTCAGGTTTCAGTATATTTCCAGAACATTCCAGCCACCCAAACATTAAACCTAGCAAAGAGTAAATAATACCTAGCCATATTTTCTCTGTTTTTCAGTGGACGATACTGCAGAAAGTCTGAACTAAAATATGTAGGGTTTAGACATGTGATATGCTGCTATTTCAAGAATTCAGGATTTTTTTAATCTTCTATTTACAAATAAAAAGGAAATGACACTATCATGAATATTCAAGATTACGTCTATCTGGACTATTGTAAAAAACTTAATCATTTCTGCTATAGTCTATCTATACCAAAGACAATCTAATCATTGCCTTTTTCTGTACAGTGATGTAGAAAACACTTTCCTTATCAGACTTAATCTGAATGTCAAATATAACCACTGTATTTGATTTTAGAAATTCTAAGCTTTCTTTATTAGTAAAAGATAACAGAAATAAGATAAAATGTGGCAGTAAGTAAGTATTAATCATAAAGAAAATAATATATCAAACTTTTCGAATATTCCAGCATATATATATATATTAAAGGCATTAAATAATATTAATAAATGAAAGGTTTTCTTAAAAATTCTAATTGTAATGTCATCTGAGATACAAGAGATGCTCAAATGAAACTCAGTAGTTGGATACCATTATGGTGATACTACTTCAATGAGATTTCTTTTGAGTATCTCCAGCAATTAATTGAATATAGAAATTAGGATTGGTTCTACAGTAAGTTAGAACAAAGTGAAGAACCAATGAAACAGTGTAGCCAGCAGATGCTACACAGATTAGTTTGCTATGGTGGATTATTATGTATTTAGATTATGATATTAAGCTACTTTAAAGTAGGACTTCCCCTGTACAGAAGTACTGAAATCAGATGAATGCAAAGTAACATAGTATAAATATTTATTGTAGAAAAGGTATGCAAATTACACTGACAACGAGTTACAGAGTATGATGAGAAAAAAAACATGTATGAAATTTCAACTCCTTGATTTTGATAGCTTGTACTAGTAATGGCTATAAAGATGATACTAATATTTACTGCATCATGGTTTGCACATGCCAGCATTGATGTCGGAAAGTAGGTGGATATGCTGAACAAATACACTGAACCTAGAAAACCAGAGTTCCCTCAAACTACACAAGAGAAGAGACATTCTACTTTTTTAAGTAATTTTTATTAATTTATTACTTTTCTTTTATTTTTAGATATCAGTTTCTAAAAATCTATAAATATTATTTACAGATTAGTCACCACCTCCAGTTGCTAGAGCAGATAATATATATAATATTTTTTTTTTACTTGTGCATTGCTTTTGTTTACAACAAAATGAAAAGTTTACCCTGTACCAAGATAATTTTATTGTACAGCAGTATGAAGTGTTCCACCGCTGGCAGTAATAATAAAATGAACAAATTAAACAAACAAGTAATATGTTTTTTTTTCATGCGTAAACACAGAATTGTTTGTTATTTTTCCCCAAAGCACTGTGAAATTACAGGTTGTCAAAAATATTATAGTGCTAAAGGATTTAAACATGCAAAATGTTGTTTATGCTTGAAGTGGTCCCCAAAAGTACCCGAAGATCATTACTAGAAGATAACAAACACCATAGTTACTAACATACACTACGCTGCATATAACGAGAAAACACATCCAAAAACCTCTTTTCTCTAATTATAAATGGAAGTAAAGAAGCTGTGCAGAAGAGACAGTAAAGTAGTGAAAGCAAGAAATACAGTTCTTACTGCTAACAAAGACTAAATCTCAGTCCCTTTTCTTGAAAACTAATCATGCTGTGCCTTACACTAATCAGACATTTAGAAATTATTAGACACATTCTTCTTTCCATTCACTTCTGGGAATCCTTGAAAGTAAATGTGGAGACCAGATAAATCATTATTGAAATTTAAAAATATAAAATATAAAAATATATTTTCAGACTTTGATTAAGTTATGTATCTGTTAATTTCTGAATCATCTAAGAGAGAATAAGCATCTACTGTTAAACTATCTAAGAGAAATAGCATTAGACCAATTATGGGTAAAATATTATAAATCCTTATATTGAAATAAAAGATGAAATTTAAAAAAAAATCTGTATATATAGACAAGTTTTAGTGTTTTACAAGATTAGTAAATAAAAAATATTTTAACAGATTCAGCATTTGCTAAAGTTACTTACCTGGTGCCTTTGCAACAACAGTGGTAGCTTTACATAATGGTTTTTTAAAACCCAAAACAGTGGAGACAAACCCTTATAACAGTGCATAGTTCAGTTACTTGTACTAAAGCAATGGGAAAGGCCCATAGTTAGACTGTGCATTAATAGGTTACTCTCTAGTGGTTTGAAAGTTGGTTTTAGGGTGGCTGGTGATCCACTGCTAGACTAGTGGACTGGCGATATTGAGGGTCTGAGTTTGAATCCTGGTCGGGGTTGGCTCAGTTTGGCATACCACTCTGGTATAGTTTCTTTTTTGCTTTTCTCCACCAGTAGGCCACATGGGTTTCTTTTAGGCAGTCCTACCACATCTAAAAATGAGAATCCTAGCAGAGTTTTGAAGACATGTGTAGTGGAGGTTCTGTGGGGTCATTCTTGAATCAAGCTTCCAACCCTAACCTGTGAGGTAACTCGTTTGATCACCAAGGCTAATATGTCTCTCTTTCTTCTCTTTAGCTCACTGCTCTGAGATGTTTTTAGACCCCAAAAGTCAGAACTGGGGGTTTTGCCAAGGTTGTCTCCCTTAATACTTGCAGTAAGTAAGTAAAGGTTTACAGCAGATTGTAACTGTTCACTTTTATAGAAATATTTTTAAGAATCCATTTCACTTATAGAGAATTTTAAAAGATACTGAAGTAGGAGACTGCCGATGTGTACCTTCTAGTTATTTATTTTTATTTAGCTTATGTAAAAGACAAATCAAATAGTTAAACACCAGTAAAAAAAGTATAGGAGTGCCAACTCCCCACTAAAAACCAGAAGATTTTATGTTTGAGTCAATCAGTTTGTTCAAAATTTCTACATTATACATAAATTAAGAAATGGCACTTTTTAAGATAAAGCAAAAAAATGTGGAAACTTATTGTGCAAAATTAGTAAGGTAAATTGATCATCAGAGCATAAGTTAAGGTTTAACAGCGTTATGATGATGATGATAATAATAATAATAATAATAATAATAATAATAATATAATAATAATAATAATAATAATAATAATAATGGGCATTAAAACAGAGACTGGTGTAGCAATGGCTCACTTATGTGATGCTCTGTTTCAGAAAAAACTTATGTAATCAGCTAACTTGACTATAATTGTGTAAACCTGCACAGTTTGAGAAAAAGATGACTTACCTTAATCGAAACAAAATGGCTGGCAGAGATCCACGGCTGGAATGTTCAAAGAAGACGCAGTCTGGTGGAATGAGTCTATAACATAGGAGAAAAAAGATCATTCCATCTTTCAAACCATTCTAGTGTTTATGCACAAGGTTTTCTTAGGTGGTATAATATTTCTCAAGCTTCTTTATG
Organism: Nautilus pompilius; assembly: GCA_018389105.1. Lineage (NCBI taxonomy): Eukaryota > Metazoa > Mollusca > Cephalopoda > Nautilida > Nautilidae > Nautilus > Nautilus pompilius. Next base: position 105,749 of record JACATO010001103.1, read on the forward strand.
TACAGCAGTACTGAAGCTGTCAGGGCTATTAAAAGTAAAAAAAAATTTCTGAAAACTCTGAAAGACCACTTCTGGTCTCAGACAATGGCATTCAGCTAATGCAACATTAAAACATTGAAAAGTTTGCTTTTAAGGGACCCTTTCCCCCCTCAAAATTTGAAATGTTGGCACCCCAAGGTGAAGCTGGCAGAGTTTGATACTATCCATATAGAAGGTGCTGCTTTCTCAGCCTTTTATAGTCAATGGGTAACTTGAGAGTTCTGCATCACAGCCTCATATTTTTAGGAACATCATCTAAATTCAGACCACTCTCTATTAGAATCACTTGCCTGGCCCACAAGCGAACAGTAGCTGTATGGAGACAAGAAATAAATGGAGTCTAAGATGCTTGGTATTTCATTCCACATTATAAATTTATACTGTCCTCTATGAGCTGGGAGTTTCTTGGATTTTGTTCCCAACCTTAGCTTAATGACATTATTTGCCTTTTCATTCTGGAATATATCTCCTCTCTGGTTTTCTACATTCGACAGTACAGGCCAACTTGTTCCGCTTCTTTGGGCATATTTATTTTTCAAAATTAAATAATTCTATTTAAATGTGAATCAACTAATTTTAAAAAAATCTTATAAAATCAGAGAAAAAAAAAACTTTTAAGACATTAATGTACTCTAAAACTGTTAGGCTGCACCAGTTTATTTGCATCATGGAATCTATTACCAGTTAATTTGACAGAACCAGTTAGGGATACACTTAGCTTAGTTTAAAAATTCCCCTGTTACAAGCTTAAATCTTTAGACCTCGTTTTTGTTCACTGCAAAAAAATAATATTATTTATAATATAAGTAGAATAAAAAGAAATAAATTTATAAAATTAACAGTAAGAAAGAAATACTTAAATAAGAATGTTAGGCTGGTACAACAACTGTACAAATGTTTACTAATGGTATTATTTTTCAATTATCATAATTACAGATTTAGATGTTCCGCTGAACAAGCTTTGTTCTACATTAGATTTTTAGAATTTGGTTTTAATATTAATATTAGTGGCAAATATATTTTCAGAATGATGTCACCAATTCCTCTAAATATAAAGTCAAAAATAAATAGAATTATTGGGTTTGTTTTTTTCCTTTTTAAAAAAAAAATTTCTTTTGTAAGATTAGAAGAAAGTGTACATTATGCTTATTATGTTTAAAGAGGGGTCGGATGAGATCAAACTTAAACATGAATGAAAATAAAATTATCATCATAAGCAAGATTCCTACAGGAAGAAGAAATCATAACAGTTTGTAACATTTTATAACTTAGTTTAAAAACAGAATATAAAATATATAAAAAGAAAAAAATTAAATGAAAAGAATTTGTGTGAAATATAAACCATTTTAAAAAATGGCATCTTTAACCCTCCATAGACTACATAAGTTTTTACCTTCCTTAGACCACCTCAGCCTACTAGTAGTTAGCATTTGTGTTTAACTGGCTGTGTATTTAGTCAACACACTTGTTAGGCAAAACACATGGAATTGGGGCAGTATATGGATTGTCATGTTCTAGCTCTTGTGGCTCAATCTGTGCTGAGTAACAAAGATTTTTTAAAGTAGTGGGGTATAAATGTACCCCAGGTGAAATACAGAAAGTTAAATCCTATTTTATTTATTTTACTTGATTTTTCTCAGCTACAGTTAGGTTTTTAGATACTGAATTCCCTGTTTTCCTCTTGAGTTTTATTTTACACAGCTAAATATATGAAAATCACATCCTGAACTTGTAAATCTTAGAAGAAGATGCAAAGTAAATACATGGCAGTGTTCAGCTTTACCACAATATCAATAAAATTTTTTAAAAATTACAATTCAACAGATTCATTTTACTTTGATAGGTTTTTTCTTAAAGATTTTGTCCATTTTGATAATAAAATCAGGCTTTGTTTGGACACTAGAGATTATCAATGTCCAAAGAGTAAAGATAGCATAGAGTAGATATTAGCAGCCTTACCTTCCATTGGGATTTTGCTAACTTGCACACCTTGTTCTCCTTGGCTTGGTTGAGGAAGCTGAAACTAGGAGATTTTCTCTGGTGCATGCCTCATGTGCTGACTTCAGCACACAGGTTCATAAAAGGTAAAAAAATAATTTGCAGTACATGACTCTGACTATATGGATCAAAGGTTTGATAAGTCAAGAGAGACTTCCTCCGGTTTTCAAAATGGAATGTTAACAAATAATTTTGATTTCTAATGAAACTGTTGAGCTAGAAGACACTCTACTGGTAGTCTCCAGTTTATTTCAGATTAATGATAATGCCTGATTTTATTGTGCTTGTAAGATCAATACAGCTTGCATTAAAGTGACTCCCAGACTAGATGGTCCACAGGGATCTAGGATGTAAATCTTACATAAAATGCTTAAGATCTGGCTTTTAAAATGAAATTTCATTTTGTTCAGCAAGTCAAAACTCCTACATGTTACAGAGTTTCCTGCTTGCATTATAGCTTTATATTTTACAACACTGCATTACACATTGAAACAAACTCAGATTCAAGGCATTTCTTTATTTAATCACTCTCTCTGGAATTATTCTGAACATTGTGCCCTGAGCTTCTGCATTTCTCATCAGACACTCCATCCAAACACAGATAAAGTCATCTTTACTGCCGTTTAATGACTGCTATAAAAAACAAATAATCACCTTTATGTAGTGTCCATATGACATGTATATGAGATTATGTAACATAAATGTTACTGCTATTCATTAAAGAATAAATTAAAATGATTTACAGTCCACTGAAAGATGCAAACTGCAATGGCTAAACAACATGATATTAATGAAAGTCCACTGAAACAATCAAGTTGCTAGACATTTAAAACTTTTTATAATTATAAGCACAGTGACTTAAAAATTGTATTTTATTTCTTTTTTTGGCTGTTCTACTGAAGTTTTTATAGAGAAATTAATGCAAACACAAAGCTGATAGAACTTTTGTGATTATGATCCTGACAGGACAGTGTATGTGTGTGTGTGTGTATATATATGATAGGGAAATTCCAAATAAACCCAGCTGGATACTATTACAGTAATGCTATTTTAGCTAAGTTTAATTTGAACATCTCTAGTAGGGGAGGTTGGTTCTGGTCGCTACAGTACCAATAATTCCTTATTAAACATACAGATGAGCCTATAATCGGTATTATATACCATGATTTTTGTGACATTGATTATAACTTCATCTATTTGTTTAATTAAGAATTACTGGTGCGGTAAAAGCTAACTCTGGCCTTCCCTTCACACACATTCAAAAACAGAGAGAAAAGTAAATCTGAATTCAATCAAGGGAACTCATACTGTATATAATCTTCAGTCTGATAGTGAAAAGGGCACTATAAAAAAAACAACATTTTTTTATTTCAAAGGGCCATCTTCTTCCACAATGAGATTCATTATCACTGGTGATGCATGCGAATTAATATCGAAAATTTATGGTAATCAATAAATTGTTTCATTCTTGTAATATATTGAACAAGACTCTAACTGTTTAAAAAATAATCGTGTGAAATGTCAACAAATTACATGGTATTTTACATTAATAATCACGTTAAATCATACAATAGTAAGATATTTAAAAAGTATAAATAGTGACTGGTAAATTGTGACAGTTCATAGGATAATATTTTCTATCATTTATTATGCTCTATTCTTGATAAAATAAAAAAATTTTATTAAATTTTATATATTTGTTGTATATACAATATTGATTTTCTTTTAGAAAAGTTGTTATAATTATATGATGAAGAAATATGTACAGATGAAAAAATATTCAAGAGTTATATAATTATAGTGATTACATTTACAAGATAAAATCACTGCTTATTAACAATAATATTATATAAAGGATACATTTATATACATTAAAATATTACATACTTTCCCTATTAAAATTTCTAATAGCATGATATTTACTATTGTTACAATGGAATCCATGGTGTTTTTGGCTATACAATGAATTCACTGCGGTATATAAGGTTTCCTGAATTTTCCAACTGTCCTAAAGTACAACACATTGTTGGTAAGTTGATGGGAGAGATTGAAAAATAAATCAGTTTTCTTTTGCTTTCATTTCTAATTGCTGCCTTGTCAGTTATAAATGTCTTAAGAAAGTGAAATAATAATTTTGTAGGTGTTGTCATTGCTTGTTGCAGATCGAACATCTTCCCACTAGCTGAGGGGGATGAAAACAACTGACCTATTTTCGTAAATGTAATGAGAGGAACCAAACTGTGTTTGTACTCCTGCATACTCACAAAGGGCTTTGAAAGCAACTGTAGTCTGTCGCTTTCACCAAACAGGTTTTACTATCTGATTAAAAAATAAAATGGAGAAATGCATTTTTCTTGCCCAAAATGCTATTTTTTTGTTGAGGCTTTTCATGAGTGAAAACTGGAGAAAAATTTGAATAATTAAGTATATTAATCTTAATTTGTCTTTCTCTATTTAGAAAATCTATTAAAAATAAGAGGAATTACTATTGCTGATGTTGTAATAGTTTACCCCTGTAATAACTAAACCTGATCTTCCCTACTTCTAAAGTTTTAAACGTATAATAATGGCTTTATTGTGATAGGTTTTTTTCCAGCAGTATTGAAATACACTCAGATAATCTGATCAGAAAAGTGAGTAGTTTGAATGATATTTAAGCACCAAACAATAGAAGGTTGGCTACTGTTAGTAATTCAAGAATTTGTTGTAAAAATATACATGAAAACATAGAATAACATTTTTTACATTCTATATTGTCACAAATGTATCACTTTATTAGGTATCACATAATGTCAAAGAAGACCGCATCTTGACATTCATAAAATGAGAACATTGTTGATTTTGTGAGTAGGCAAGTAATAGTTAGTTGGTCTGGTGGCTAATTTATCTTCCTGGAGACAGCTGCGTTGAATTACCCACACAGAGCCACATTGTTTTCCATAAGCAGAACAGAGTAGTAACCAGTATAACATATCTTTTTTTTCTTCAAAGATAGCTACACACATATACTACACAAACTCTCTCTCAGTTCCATCTACCATGTTCTTTTCTTGCTTGTTCTCAAACTGAACAGACACAGGAGAGAAATTATGTACGTAACTGTTCGTATCTTTTCTACATACAAGTAAGGATGATCCTCGTTAAGAAATTCTACTAATGAAACATCAAATATGTAATAAATTTAATAGAATGCTGATAATGTAATGTACTATAAATAAATGACATGTAATACTATATAAACTATTTCTTAAGTAAAAATGTTTTTTTTCCTGTTTTAAATAAAGCAAAAAATTCAAGATTATATAGTAGTGAGAGCATGCACAATAAGGTTATAAGGTAAGTCAGAATCTCTATAAAAATCCTCGCCCTGCCTGAAAACCAACTTTCTAATATGTAATATAATCTGCTATTTGTAAATATTTTGTTGATGATCCTGTTTATGTAGTAAATTATTGTAATATAAATTCTTATATATATCATGTGTCTTCTGTCACAAAATCCTGTACACATCTGTCTCAAAGTATCTCAAAGGTGATGATACTCCAAACTAGGTGTTTCTAATAATACTATTGAAAAAAGTGAGTCAGTATTAAAAAATTCCGGAAAATGGTTTAGATGACTTATTTTATTATAGTATTACAGACAACTCTTTTGAAGAGCATTTTAAAGTGTAGTGTTTGTTTCATATTAATTACCTTGTATTTAATTATTTAGAATTAAAACAAGAACTTTGTTCATCTGCGAAACCATTCCATCATTTCCTTTTTTAAGTAATCCATCAAACTGAAATACAGCCTGCTAACAATTCTTGTGCCATTTGTGATGGATGTCAAATGTAAAATCGCCACACTAAATTCAGTAATTCAAATTGTTTTCCTTTAAACAAAGTTCTGGCACATTGTTTTATTTTTTTAAATCTGTGCAATAATAATCCTGTAAAAATATGTTTATAGTGTTTAAAAAAGCCTGAATCTGAATAGCATGGGTTGTATATATCACAGTTAGAACAGATCATTTGCGTTAACATTAACCAGATAAAAATTTGTGACGTTTGAATTGTTTCTAGATCTCGTTTATATAACTGCAAGCGAGATAAATAAAATAGGATAAAAAGTAATCCGATTAAAGTTTGTTGCATCGTTTCGAGCAGGCAAAAGATTGGTTAGAATGGTGTAGTTATAAAATATATTGAAACTTTGTGACCAAAGGGAGACTACTTGTAGTGCGCTAAGATCTTATTCGTCAGGGTTTGTCGGCTGCTAGTGACAAGAAGACGAAGAAGAAGAAGATGGCTTAATAGAATAGAGGATAATCACAAAGTTAATCCAAACGTGGGTGTATGAATAGAACCAGCAATATACGGGTTACTTAAGGAACGAAACGATCTGTACACGACACAAAGAAACAACAAGCGAACTGGATGGCGGCGGCTATGAATTCAGACGTCGCCATCCATACGACAATGGTAACCCTCAGCGATTAGCGGAAGTGGCAGGTAAGCCTCAGCGGAAGTGGCAGGTAAACCTCCATAACTAACACATCCATCGGCCCCTAATAAACCCCTCCATTTTTATTTATTTATTTATTTTTTGTATGCGGGAGAAAACCAACGTGGCCGGCTGTTGAAAAAGACACGTTTGGAAACACGGTACCAACTCGGGCTCTTCAGTCTCGGCGGTACTATAGTAGGCTAACCCTAACCCTGCCGACCTACCACTGCCGCCCGAATAACGACTTTCTTAAGAGAAAAAACGACCCATAATAATGAAGATAATAAAACCAGACAAACTAAAACGGGATGTTATTCTTCTGGCGCTGTATCTCACCTGAGTTAGAACTTCCGACCGAGCAGAAATAAAAAAAAGTCGCGAGCGAATTAATATCTAATAAGTTAAAGTTTGAATGACTAAACTTGTATGATAAAACAAACAATAGCACAATAAAAAAAGAAGTAGAACTCTATTCAAGAATATCCATAGTCTTAAAACAGTTGTTCAAAACTCTATGGTATTTTACCAATTAAATAAATTTATTCTCATTTATTCTCTAATATTTCGTTTCAAAAATAAGACGATTGTTCTGCATGGACGGTATTATTCAAAGGGAGATTAATGTCGTTTCTTTAAATTTAAGTTACTTCCCTAGAACCTAACAGTACCCTGCAAGTTATGGAAAAGGCAAAAAAAGCCACTTTACAGGCTTGCCTAATGACCATCGCTTGTCGGACTGCTCTAGTTTCAGCAGTTAGGAAATGATGGCCGTGTTTCAATTAATTATTATAGACGATTTGTCCAGATCCAACGAGGGAAAATATATCACCCCCCCATGAATTGTCTTAAATTTACTAGTATTTTTGTAGCAGTTGCAATCTCTGCTTTGAATATCTTTTATATTTAAAAAAAAAGAAAAAGGTTTTTAATGTTGTAGATTTTTCTTAATACAACACATGACAATGGGGCGAGAGACGAAAAGAAACCAAAAACCCTAACAAACGAAGATTTCTTTTGAATTTAACTTCCAGCACGGACGGATGAAAGACAAGTACGAAAAACAAGTAAAGTGCTCGTCTGTCGATAATTCGCAGTCACAAGATCAGAATATAACGTCATCGTCAAGATTTATAATCGTTGTTGGTGTGGTAACCTGCTCATAAAAAACATCGTTTATTTCCAGCTTTGGCCGATGATGATTAAGGACTTTGCAAAGTGCAGTACGAAACTTGGGCGAGAGGATGGGGATAGATGTGTCCTTTTGGGAATCTGTGGTAACGTGGTCAGAAAGTCTGGTGAAAATAATCAGCAGGGAGATTTCAATTAATTTGCGCTAATTCTGACTGGTTACCTTTTTACTGATGAACATTCTCTGGTTGTCTATGCAGTACATGACAACTGATGGTGGTTCTAAGCAGCTCAATGGTATTATCTGCTCGCTGTAGAAGCTTCGGTCATACAGATCTATGTAATAATAGAAATACGCCAGTGTTTGGAGATAGATTTTCCTTTTAATTTCGGTAAGTCAGAGTGATGCTGACCATCGAACTTTATGGAAATGGGTAATCAACAGATTACATTAATTCATTTGGAAAGGTGAAGTCCGTAGCAACGATGCGCAGTTGTCAAATGGGATTGCAAGTTCTCAACTGATAACCGTATATAATGATGGTGCTCTAAGAAACACTTGAGTTGACAACATTTTCCTGGGCAACAACTGGTGTCACCATGGGGAAATGTCCTTTAGGCAAGCAGTTGTTGTGCCAGAACTACTTAAGCTTTTATATAGATTCCACCTTTACCCTATAAACAGAAAACCGAAAGCTGACGGCGATAAGATATGCAGCTTCCTTCTCGCTAATCTAGATAGAGCCAGATGACAATTTTAACATTTAGCTAAAAAATACAAACAGAAAATAACTTAAAATATTTTAAAAAAAAATTATAATGATAAATCTAACTTCCGCCAGCATTAATATTTTTCATGTCATAGATGAATTGAGGCTACTTTATGTAATTGAAATCAAATATTTATTAACCTAAATTCTCCAGTATAAATTGAAAAAAAGATACATTTAATCTGTATGTTAACACTCATACATTTTTACACACAAGTAAACTATCTTTATTGTTTTCGCCATCTTATTAAGTAAATTATTTTGAGTGTATGCCACTTAGAGTTGTTGATGGAAGGATTTTCGAAACCGCAATCAATGTTTTTGGTTTTTTTAAAATTCTAATAATCATTTAGCAACAAGTGAAGAAGTAATAAATGAAAACCAGTGATGTAGAACAGTTAGTAAATATATTTCAGAAAAATGTAAGAAATATGAAGATTATGGAGTGATACACAGTTCAAAGATTGACAAACCAACAAACGTATTTCCTCTGAACATCCCATTAAATTCTTATAGTTATTTACCGTTCTCTTGACTGGTGTTGATGCTTAGCAATTCTTCCGATCAGTTACCTTTTGAAAACACGTAATCTGATCGGTATTTATACGTTCTTCTTGTCGAACCCTGTGCTGACTTTCGGGCTCTAAGGACATCTTACAACAAACAGAAGGTGTAGGTAGAGTATCAGTTTGGGTGACGAAGCGAATTACCTAGGAACCGTTGCTGGCTGTCGAGCGGTGGTCAAAAGTTATTCTCACCACCATCCAATCTCAGAAAACCCTTCTAGAAATCTTTAGTTTTCAGAAGTTGGAGGAAACTGTAGTAACTGGAGAAAATCGAAACCCTCGCTCTGTGGGTTTTATTATTTGATTACGTTTTAAACGGATACTTTTAGTTCCCGATAGATGACCATCTTTCGGTCCGGTGGTTCTTTGTGCTGGTCTTCAAAAGCCTTTATTTCCATTTAAAAGCACATGCGAATAAATGGCGTAATCTTTCAAATTATCAGCTTGTTAATAATTACCTTAATTACGGTTCGCTGGGAAAGAGAGAAAAAAAGTTGGAATCTAAACGATTTATGTTAGTAAATATCGAAATAATTTGATGAGAAAGTTTTAAATATTCAATCTAGGATGAGAGGGTTGAGCGAGCACGAGGACAGCCGGCCGGCTCTTCCCTGATGGAAACAAGTCGCTCCCAATTCTGCGGAGATGTTGTGATAAGAAAATCACTGAAAGTTTGCCGTTCTTCCCGTGGATCTTTGGCTTTGAATTGGCTGGCAGAAGACTGAGCATAAATCGAAGTCGGATAATTAATCTCGGCGAAGAAAACCCCTAAGAAAACAAATGTGCGCTGTCTGAGGAAGAAAAGTTTGAGGATAGTTTATGTGTGAAGAACTTTCGTTCAGCGACGCTTCACTGCCCATCTAGACGCTTGGCTTTTGGCGGTACCCAGCAGCGACCATTACCTGCACCAAGTTTCGCAGACGTCCAATTTCCCAGCTACGTACGTACGTGTTTTTGTCGAGGCGCGTGGAAGTTAATTAGCTCCTTAGAACTCGTCATCGACCCGAGTAACATTTACTCCCCCTCTATTTTTATACACAATTTTAGCTTTCTCCAAACCCCTTCCGCAAATTAGATCAAATAATGTTTTTTTTTTTTTTCTTAAATTAATTTCTGTCTCATTCTTTCTACAGATACATTTCTCGAGCGCAGTCGGTGCTAGGGATGTAAATCTACCCTGCAGAAAGTTCCGTTTTAATAACAGGCAACGGCAAGAACTCAGGAAGGGCGAGATATGATGAGAAAGATGAGCGATTAAAGGTAATGTACAATGGAAGCAGACAACATGCATTCCTGTTAAGATATTCCTTTCTTTTCCTCAGAATTTTACAGCTATTAGAAACTCCCATTCTTGGAGAATTCTGGAAAGGCTTGCATCCCCGAACATTGGTACACACGCGCGCGTCCCAAATACAAATTTACTGTGAACATATCCAGCGGATTTGAATATTAACACTTTAACATAAAATATAATCAAAGTGCGCAGATTATAATAATAACAACAACAATAATAATAGGTTAAAGAGAATAATAAGTACACGAGTTAATTCACAAAAAAACTGGTTTTATAATTAATTTAAACATTAAAATTTAGGATATTTATTACAGAATTAAAGCATGAAAATATTAAGTAAATTAGTAAAATCGTTCATAATACACGAATAATTCAAGTGAGAGTTTAACACTGATTTTTACAAATTAGTGCAGTTGCTTGCCTACTTAAAAAAAAAAAAAAAAATATATATATATATAGAGTAGCAAGTACTTTGGTTACTGCTGTTGATGAAGTTTAAATGATATTCAGAAACGACTAACCTATCGATGTTTATGGATAGTGAAAATGTGAACCAGCTTAAGTCGAGGCCCTGCTGAGTGGAGTAACTTAATGGTTTGATTTTGAAACACACTGGTCAAACAATCCTTTACACAGCTGACTGTAGAAATGTTAAACGACACTTTTATTCCATGTAGTTTAGAAAAAAAAGTTACTAAGACGTTCAACAATTCAGAAGCAAGTTTGTTCTTGCGTTAATTAAATAAACGTTTCTACAATCTACAACTGACTCCATTTTTATCTCTCTCTCTCTCTCTCCCTCTTATAAGTATTCACGCTGTTGTAATATCCAGAATCTGCTTCATAGCCCAGATTGTTTCTCAGCGGTCCGTTCTAAACCGAGTTCTACTGGAAGTGAGCAGTACCCTGACTTTCTTAGTTGTGAGAAAGTTTCTATAATCTCCTTTCTGATTCCACTCCACTTTGTCATAGCCTAATTTTAGTGTTGGCTATACTTTTTACTTGCACGATGAAAGGCTGCTTTGTAGGTGATTCTCGAGCAATAGTGGGGGGAACCACTTTTGTTTTTGTAGTTTAGCTGCTTGTCGATTCCAATTTACTCACGAAGGCGATTACGTAAAACGCCCAATAAAAGGCAGATATATAAAGATGCATTGTCAATTTTAAATGGCAGAAAATTAACCCCGATACCAGATGGTGAAGGTTATGTCGTGCAGAAACGTGGTTAAGTGTTGGTTTCGCTGATCTGGAGACATTAGACAGAGCCCAGCAATTGCCAGGTCGCAGCGGGGTGCAGTGGAAAAAACAGCAACAAAATCTGGGCGGCCCTTTTAACCTTGCCGTACTGGTTGCCTAGCAACACGGAGCAGTAAGCGTTCAATTGCTTTTTCCACTCTTGTATGTGCGTGACCACGAGAAGTAGATGCAGGAAAAACTTCCTTATAAATAACTGCATCATCCGGATAGGAGGAATATGCATCCTATTTGTTAGGCGATCAAACGATTTACGGCTGCGACCTTGTTGCTAAAATCGTGTTACAGGGCAATTTGGAAGTGGTTGGGGTAATGATTGATAGAGCATGAGAAGACTTGGCAGAAAACATAAAACATAAGGTTTAATAACTCTCTAGAATCCGATGAAAGTAGCGATATTTTATAAACCATAAACAATTTCTTGGTGATTTTTTTTTTTTTTGGGTGGTGTGGGCAAGTGTGGGTGCGTGTTTATCTCCGAAGAGAAGGGCGTGGGTTCGAGGTCAAAACCTCGATGGAGCGAAAGCTCCCTTGATTTGCCGAAAGTCCCCCGGTGAAAATCTCCACCGAGTGATCGCTTCCCCAGCCGAAACCCACATGGAAAAGCCTCGACGCGCTGGGCCAAAATCGGTCCACCGTATGCCTAACCTTCTCCACTAGACAGCGGGCCAGGGCAAAAAGCGTCCCTGCCTCCGTTTCTTCGAGCGGAGGACTTTTCCAACCGTGAACGTTCACGGTGAAATCGCTTTCTCCCTGCCGGGGCCCGCCCAAGTGACCACACCCAAAAAGGGCGTGGCACCTGTTTGGTTACCCCGACAGATTCGGGACGCCAAATCACCGGAGGCTCACTTTGATCTCAAATGTTGAAAATTCCATTTTTAAGATGATTTCATTGTCATTATTACTTTGACATTCTTTTCAGCATCATTCTGTAAAATAACCATTTGGATATCAATGTTCAGAGTCTCCAAGCGGCTAAACTACAAAAACAAAACTGTTTTAGAACAATACTTTCTTTTCAGCTAATAATATATTTTGTTACTTTCTAGAGATATTCTTCTTTGTTTCAGGGTGCTATTCTATGGATATACTTTTATAACGTTATCATTTCAACTAAATTTCATCTTTATAATGAATAATTACACCAAGAAATATGTCAAAACATTTAATACATTATTTTGCTAGCAAAAGAAATTTAACTTTATTTTTATCGAGACTTACAAAAAGCCAGACAGAGGAGTGCGGTATTGACTAGTCGGTCCGTCCGCCATGCTATATTCCTTTAGAACGTCATATAAGAAACAAGACATCCAAAGCCTCCTTAATCTTTCTTCGTAAATAAGATCGTGCTTATTTCAAATTATTTCAGCAAATATACTCTGAGAATTTTCTAAATATTTACATCCCTTCAGTAGTGAGGATTCCATGTATGAACTTCATACTCTAAAGTAATCTCCTGAATTATTTATAAACGTTTTAAGTATACTATTTCTTGAACACTTTATCATACCGAAAACCTTGCTTTGAAACATACTTTGACATTGTTTCGTATATCTTTAAGTTTTATCAATTACAACACATAAATCTTTTTGAAAAATGTCATTTCTAGAGTGTATAATGTATATGAATGATTGATTTCAGTATGCCCAAACCTCGTTTATTTGCACCTGAAGACATTAAATTTTATTAGGCTTTTGTTAGGTCAATTTACTAAATGATTTAAAACGGCTCACAGACTTTCGATAACTTTATTATTGTTGGCCTTTCTATTTAACGTGATATTTTCTGAATCTATAGAACATAACTTTAAGATACACCACTGATGACAAAAAATATCTAATGTAACGCCATCAAAGAGTTACTAATCATTCATTCATTACACTTATATCAAAACCTTTACTTTTGTTTTTTTTTATCTCTACAGACATCTATGTGGAATCGTTTTACATACTTTGCTGAAATCACGATAAAGAAAATCGATACTATTTCCTGAGTACAAACTAGGTAATATCATCACGAAATTCTAACAATTTAGTGAGATAGGATTTCGCCAAACAAAAGTCACTCGACTATTTTTGGTCAAAATTTCATCAGGGTTCTCTTTAATAATACTCTCAAGAATTTTCTCTACAGATTACGTTAAACTGGCAGATCTGTGGAATAATATTTGTCTGTTTCCATGAGGATGATACTTCTCCACTGGTAATTGATTTATGAAAAGTCTTATACCTTATTTAAAGAGTAATTTATAAGATGAGTCATTAATTTTAATAATCTATGATGTTTAGTGTCAGGGTCCACTATTTTATCTTCCTTAAGACGACTTATCAGTTTCTGCATTCTTTCTTCTGCAATGGTAATATTAGTAACATACGTATTCTTAAAGGTATCTACTACTGGGATCAGCCCAGAACATCCTTTAGTAAAAACACTTGTAATAATTTATTATGGATAGTAGTTTCTTTCTGATATTTTTGACACTATTTCCCCATTTTCAAGCTATCACTATCATTGCCATTATCAACAAGAAGGATGCCATCCCAAATTGACAGACCTGAACTTGAATATCGTAAATATTTCAGTTAAACAAAAAATATATTAATAAATACTAAAATAATACTTCATAAAATATAATTACATAAATTTATAAAACGAGGTTGACGTATTATTATATTTTAAATAGTGGTTAATTAATATAATTTGTTTCCTGTGATAAATCGAGAAAATACTACAATAATTACCTATGCAAGCAAGTTTTGTCTTTTGCTACTGTCATGCGTTCTGGATGTTTGTAAAAATTCTACAACTTTTTAGTTTGTACTGGCTTATACTATATGGTGTTAAGGATCAAGTGTTTCCAGAATACTACTTTCTCTTTCAAGACTAGAGGATAAAACAAAGAGATCTAAGAGCAAGTGCTTTCTATGGTTGCTGTAGTACCGTTTTATAGCGAAATATTATCCTGTACTACATCGATAGACTGAAGGATGAAAGGAGAAGGCTGAAGTTCCGTTTTCTATTGTATATTTGTATAATTACAACTTCCCATCATTATACACTTTTTAAAACCATGTTGTACAACATGGAATTAATATTCTGCACAATTAACACTACGATAAATACCTAAAATACGAACCTCAACGCGATTGCAAGTTCTCCTCCTATCCGCACAGTCCTACCAGACTAAAATTGAGGTTGGTGTAGGGTGGCTACTAAATCATCAGAGAAATAACGCTACATCGCCTCCAATTATTTCTTTTTCTGTCACTTTGAAATATTTGATAACCATCAATAAGAAGCACACAGCAGAATGAGGAAGCGGTAAGCTATCAGTTAGACCAATAATACGAGGATCACGATTAAGTCTAATAGTGCTCTGAAAGCATCTATTATATTTGTTTTAAACATCTCTAGCATTAGTACAGAAAAACTTTAACTCATTTTTACAATAAAAGTCGGGAAAGTAAGTTCCCCAGTTTATAAAATAAGACTTGTCACACGTATGCAGAATTTTAGTACAGTTCAAGTTTTACTACTATGTGGTTTACCTTTTTCGAAATAAAATATGAACAATATTTTTATGAATATTTTAATAAAACTAGCTTTAAAAGTATTTAAAAAATGTATTAGGGAAACGTTTGCAAGCCAGTGAAAGATTATTCTATCTATAAAAATCTAATGAATAACTGAATTGTAAGTATGAATCTTTATAGTTTTCCATAAAGTTAAGTGTTGTTGTACCTCTCTGTATGGTTTCACCGTCGAACGTGACGTCGATTATAGTTCATCAATACAGGTAATTAAAAATTACTGGTGCTGTTACAACTAGCCCTGTCTGTCTTATAAGTATCTGGGTGCCATTAAACACACACTGGTTGTATAATGAGGTGCAATTTGTTTTTCTGAAGTTATGCTCACCATAGAAGGCAGAGAAAAATTATTCAAACAAAAAAGCAAAACAATTTAAAAAGATAAAACAGACAGATAAACAAATCCCCTTTCCTTAAGAAAAATTAAGAGTAGAGCTAATAAAAAAACAAATAAACAAGGGATGGACAGATAAAATCATAAAGTTTGGAAAACAAATTAAGTGAAATAATTCTTAAACATTAGAAACCATAAAATGCCCCAGCACATAATTGGCTCGATAGAATTAACTACAGACCAAAATGAGCAGTCCACGTACACATTCTCTAAATTTATTAGTTGCATAGATTTACTTCTTTTATGTCCACGAATTGTCAGACATCAACCAAGACGTACATTTAATGAAACACCAACAGGTGTCTGTTTTGAAGACGCGTTAAAAATATAACTATTTATTTGTTGTTTTATCTACAGATAATTTAAAAAAGACGGACCAGAACAATAAGCACACTGCTGTAAAAGGAAACAAGCGAATAAGCAGAAAAAATAATTAATTATCGTAATTTCGTTTATTTGGGATTTTGGATGAAGGAAAAATGGTTAGAAAACAACCCGTGAATACAATTTGGTTTTCTTGAAATCGAAGTCCTAAACCCTCGGTTTTAACCGGAAATGCCCTGTACGCCGCGTCTCCGGGGACCAAACTGTATTGAAAACCCCCCACTTTGTGATTACGCTAAGGCACTGATTTCTTTTTCAAATATATTATTTCTTAATTCCTGTAGATCATTTTGTTTTAATTAAATAGCCAATTGGCATGGAAACTCCTTAGTTAATAGTCTTATAGCAAACAATTTCATAACAACAAAAAACATTTTCTAAACAGTGAATATCGACAAAATGGCAACACCTGTAAGATGTTATATGGACATATAATTACTTTTTTTATTTTTTATCTATTCATTAGTAACACGAAAACCCAAGTGCATATACAGTTGTCCCCCGGTATTCGCGGGGGTTACGTCCCTTGAGCACCCGCGAAAAGTGAAAAACCGCGAATATTGGACGAGGTCCATATAAATGCGTATAATCGTCAAAATATAACGTAAAATATAACTAAAAAAATATAAGTAAATATATAATAATAATTTAATAAAAAATACAACACTCAGAGAAACACTCGAGATAGCTACTCGTGGTAAACTGGGATGATGCGGGGCTGCATCTTCCTGAGACAGCGCCTCGTGGGCAGCAGCCAATCAGCAGCGAGGAGAAATGAATAACGCTCTTTGATTGGCTACTTTCAAACCTCCAGCCAATAGCGTTTATTTTATATCGATATTTTGCTGAGTTTACGCTAGTATTTATATTACAAAATTAGTAAATTATATTGTTATTAATAATTTAGCATGAAAAAATATATATTGCCACGAAAAAAGCCATAAAAAATCTCGGAAGATATTTGCGATTCCGCGAATATGCGGGGGTTTCCACGAACAATTATTAGTTAGGTTCTGAGGAAAATTCCGCGAATAACCGAGGCCGCGATTACGAGGGGGTCGACTGTATATATAAAACTATACATAAAACCTCATTTTTGTCAATAGATAATTTTTTTTACTATTATACACATGGGTCCAGTCGGTAGGAGAAAGATGAAACAAACTGAATTGTTGCTCCTAAAAATTGGAAGTAGTTCAACTGCTATCACGAACATCAGCAGAGTCGGCAGATCCGGGGCCACCCTTTCAAAAACAGTAGAACGTAAAGCAAAAAAGTTAAAAAATGTATAATATAAATATCATCATTGCATATTTTAGTAATTTAATATATATTACTCATTTTAGATCATCAAATGATGGCTGAAAGAAGAAACCAGCATAATTAAATTGGTGCAGCAACTGTAAGCTGAAAGTTTTCGACGCGAAGCAGAGGCAAACATTGCAAAGACGACATCCTGTTGGGAACAATTTGTACACTTGTTGGTGCTGGTGAAGAGCCGGCACACGATATTCTGTCTCCATCTAATGATAAAAGTGGACAGGATAGGCTAGACATTCAAGAAAACAGATTCTCCGTTCAACTTCAACATGGACAGGACAACTTAACAAGAAGCCAAAGAATCAGTCCAAAACGGAGATGGACAGGATGACTTAAAGTCACAGTCGCAGATCCGGTTAATGAAACACCTGTTTCGGCTGAAGCCCTACTTGATATTGTTACTGTTGTTGAAAGATCGAGCAACACAGTAAGATCCTCATTGTTGCAATGGTATTACAAGCGATGATGTCGATTACTAGATTCCAAAAGGTCCATATGACTGTCAAAATGATGAATTCTACTTTGAACAGTTTTAGCGAAATGTTAGCGACCAATCTCGAAGTTTAACAAAAACACATTATTATGGAAGTGTCATGAATGCGACTTTACTCACCGACAACGGGAAAGGTGTATTGCTTGTACTGCAAATTTTGGTTGACCAGCAGGTCATCACAGTTCACAATGGATAGATTTTGTGATTCGTCCAATGCCGGTAGAGTGATAAAATATCACGAAACAGTGCTGAGCATTGTCATGCCATCTTTACATATTTCACAGAAGCGAATGCAAAAAGTTGTATTAATGAAGATATTAAGAAGCAACAAGAATAGACAACACCAGAAATCGCAAAATACGAAACGACAAGCAGGAGAATGTGATGCAGATCATATTGAAGTTTCAGCAGCTCAAAGATTTCATGTTCAAACATTTCTTGTGATAGTTGTCAAAGTTCTTGCTCCCTCGTAGCAGCGTCGACTGGCACAGACACGGATATGCCGGCCCGGTGGGGGCAGGTGGTAGCGGTTAGCTCCGTAAGGGGACCGTTGCTCCTGTACCGGGTTCGATCCCAGGTTGGGGTCGGAGGAGACTCGTCGCTGATGATCGCCATAGCGTGAAACAGCTGTACGGCATTTCCTTGGTGTCCGACTTGAGAGAGACCTCCTGGGTCCTTGGGGCCCACGGTGTCGGGGGACCGGGCCGCTTGTCGGCTCGACGAACATCTGTCAGTTACGAGGAGGACTCGGCATTTGGACGTCCAACTCGCTTAACAACAACAACAACAACAACAAGACACGGATATCGGAAAACTTCGCATCTTTAGAACTCAGTAATACGGAACAGATAGTACTGCATGATGCGCGTTTGATGAAATGTATTCAGAAGATTTGATGCAGTTTGTGTCGAAGAACTTCACAATTTCCTGAATTTGCATGTTATGAGAACATTGACAGAAACAAGCTGTTTTGTGGAATACTTGCAGACGAATGAACCTGTGAAAACAATTTCCTAAATATTGGCATTACTTTACGCATGTTTTAGACTCTTCCAATTACGGCTTGTGAAGGTGAAGGCTCATTATTAAAGAGGAAGATCATCAAAAGTCGACAACGAGCGAAAATGAATCAGAAAAGGCTAAACCCACTGTCGTTAATGTCTGTTGAGAATGATACCGCTGTTTTCTCACATTTGAAGATATTCTTCTGATATTTTTATCAACGAAACTACTGACATATATATATATAATATTCTTTTCCATTGCTCAGCCAAACCAAATAAATAATTTTTTCGTATATCGATTTTTTGATTTTATTCTACCTCTATTCTACCCCCTTAGCTGTTTATGGTTAAGGCCATAAAATTTTATTTAGAATATGGCGCCATATTTATTTAATCCTTCCTGCGTATCACTAATACTGATTTTACAGTTGTTACCTTTTATGTGTGGAAGTCTGTAAAAGGTATTTCATAAATTTATTTCAAAATATATAAACAGTTTTAAAATAATAACAAGCAACAAAAAAATGACATCTTCGAAAGTCTCTTTGTTTACTTATTGTTAGGTTAAAAAGCATGTGATTATAGCTATATAGAATGCATAATAATAGCAAAAGAGAAAACTGTGCTTGCGTAGGTAATTTTTCTCGCTTTATCACAGGAACCAGATTATATTAATTAATCACTATTTAAAATATAATAATACTTTAACCTCGTTTTATAAATTTATGCCATTACATTTCATGAAATAGTATTATAATTACTTATTATTAGTGTGTTGTTTCGCTAACCCTTTAGTAGAAACAATTAGTACTTCAGTACTTATTACTATATTTTTGCTTAACTGAAGAAAAGAAAAGGAAAGAAAGAATTAAAATTATTAATATAGTTAATTCTGACAGGGTATAATATCAGGATGTTAAAAGATGCAATGTAAAATTACAATGTGTCTGGTGGAGCTTCGTCGAGACGTGATGATTGCTTTTAATTCCTCTACATTAAAAATATATAGCAATAATCTGCTTGAAAATGTCGTGTGTTATCTTTACGTTAATCAAACAAGAAATGCCTGTCAAGCTTATATTTTTTAACTTTTGTCTTTCTCCAACTGACCGAATTTTTTCATTCATACAAATTCGCGTTTCTCTCATTTTTAATTGCTCGAGTTTGGAGAAAATATATACGTAGAATCAGAAGATAAATCCGGTTGCATTTACACTGTCTTTCTTGTCGTAAAGCTCAAACAGGAAATGGTTAATGACAGCTATTTTCTTTGGCGTTCATCAAACCAGGAACGGTTGTGCGCGTGTTGTGGACGCACATAAAACTACTGATATAATTACTATTGTTATTTTTTAAATGATGCCTTATAAGCACGAGAAGAATCTGGAGAAAGCCTGGCAGCGGCAGATCTGTATGTAATAAAGATAGTTCTAGTCTGTTACAGATATCTGTACGTTCAGATTAAAGAAGCTAAAGAAATATCGTACTTTTTATCTTTTGATAGAGAAAGTTCGTTCACGTCCAAAGGTTCTCGTTTTTTTTAAAAATGTTGTATCGTTAAGCAAACAATTTCATTTTATTTCCATTATTGATATGCTTGTGGAAAAATAAAAACATTAAAAAATTTGCTTTCATCTTTGCTAAAACGCTTCTAAAATTTAGCAAATGTTTAGTTGTGAACGAATAAACAACAACAAAAAATGTTGGGGTGTTCACCATCACTGATCAACCGAGGAAAGAAAAATAATGCTTTTAAGAATCAGGGTTACGTGACCTAATTGTTATGCATCAAAGCGACAGTATTATAAATTTTATTACAATTTTAATTATTTATCTCATAACAAGTTAGCAAAAACATTTTCAAAAATAATAAATAGTCTGTTTTACATTGGTCTTATAATATCCGTGTTAAAGTTCAAAATTTTGCTTTTTGAAACTATTTTTTTTTTAAAATACATATTAATATCATACCAAATATTTTACTTATTTTAGACAAATACCCTTTAAAAAGGAAACAAAACAACTACGTGGAGATTAAAGTGTAATATAATTAGTTTAAAACAAATTTAGGTTTACTTTTATTTCATCGGAAATTCTCAGTTTATTAGGTTGTTACAAAAGTTTTGTCGTTTTTTTACCACAACACTGAGACTCCATGTCGTTACTGAACATGAAGTTTATTAATCAAAGTAAGTTAAATTACAATCAATACACTTTTGCCAACGAGTTACAAGTGCATTTATACCATCTTGAAAAATAATCTTGATTTCTGGAGTTGATAAACTGTTGGAAGGCAGTTTCAGTTGCTGCTCGGTTGGAGGATGATTTCATAGGGAGGAAGCTGTTGAGGTGTTTGGAAGGGTGGTAGTCTGTAGAAGGAAGGTCTGGTGAATAGGCTGGGTGAGGGAGAACTTCGTACTCAAACGTGTTCAGTTTCTGAAGAGTCACTATTGCAACATGAAGACGAGCATTGTCGTGGAGCAGGATTGGACCTCTTCGATTCACCATTGGTGGCTGTCGTTGGGAGAGTTTCTGATGAACAACTTCTAATTCATGACAGTACCTTTCAGCTGTCATGGTTTTTGATTCTTATGATAAGCGAAGAGCAGATCTCCAATCGACGATTTTGTTGTTGTTCATTCAACTCGTGCCGATTGTCAAGATGTCGGAAAACAGTTTCAGTGCTTACGTCAAGCTCTCCAACATTTTTTCGCACTGTTTTTCTTGGATCGGTTTCAACTGAGGCTTTCAAATGGTCATCATCACAGCTGGAAGGACGTCCGCTACGTTCATTATCTTCAAAGCTCACATCTCCTGACCGAATCTTTGCAAACCATCGTTGTACTGTCCGCTCACTCGCTGTGTCCTCGCCCCATGCTGGCTTAATGTCACGAGTTGCCTCGCTCGCTTTGTGGCCTCGTTTGTACTCGTGAAGCAAAATGGCACGGAAAACTTTTCTCTATCCATTCTTCACTGAGAACCCTGAAACAAATATCCATTTTATGACTTTTGAAAACGTAGGTTTTACATAATGTATGCCAAACCACACGGTATAAAAACTATATATAACTGATATACATACACCTTCACAACCATGCAAAGGATGATCCCGAAATTAACATAATATAAAAACCGACAAAACGTTTGTACCGCCCTAATCAAAGAGCAACAAAAGAAGACGATTTTATGTCAACTCTCTCTCTTAGACAGGTCCTCAAAGGTCACGACGCATCATTGAAATGGCTTATTACCATCTGGAGCTAAAAATCACTTTTCTTGATGCATATGTGATACAGAACATTTAATTGATGCAACATTTACAATAAAAAAGAGAAAATTAACATTTTTTAAAAAAATGTTCTACTATAGTTCAGTAAACCTGGTGTGTACGAAATTCAAGACATTAATTTCACATGATTTAAACTTCTGACTTAAATTCATTAAATAAACTGAATTGAGTTTTTTTAATTAAACAATGTATCACGTGACTACGCCGTTTTGTTTTCCCTGCAAAAATATGGTCAACTTATTTGAAATTACTGAAGTGAAATAAAGGAGAACATTTAATTAAAAAAATATATAAATCAACGTTTTTAAATAAAATCTTTCTAAAATAAACGGATGTGAATAAAAGAAAGATGGACTTTGTTAAATGTTTAATTTTTTGTATAATTTAAGATTCAATAGCAAAAATAAAGACAATCTAAATTACTAGATTAATTTAAATGTCCGTTTTTTTGGAAAAGGTTGGGTGAGGGAGGGAAACTCACGCGCGCGCGTGCTTTTGGAGTTGTATTTTATCAATGTTTCGAATAAGCAAAAAATCTATATCTGGTGAATACCTCGCCTTTTCTTCCAGCAACCCCTCGCCTAAAAATGGCCGCCTCAGGCCCGATTCTAGGCGAGCTCGTTTTGCCAAAAGCTTACATTTCAACATGAACGCGCATTCGGTTTTGAAGTCACTTTCAAAGTTGTGAACGGTTACCTTTTGCTGCAGACTTTAAGGTGGAAATTCGTAAAATATCAGAAAATTAAAACTCAAGTGTAAAAGAAATTAGTGTTAAGAAACGATCTTTCCTAAGAAGGGATAAAGCAACTGCTTTAAGGCAGATATGAATGGAGCGGTCGCGAAGTGTTCTGGTATGGAGGACATATATATGGCGTGCGTGGTGATCAGCTGTAGATATACAGACGAGGTTGGGTGCTACGTAACTTGTTTTTTTCTGTCGGATTATAAGCGAGTGGAATATTTTAACGATAAAAGAAATAAAACAAAGCTTTTAAAAAAATCTGCCAAATGCTTATTTTAAGGCAAAGAAAATTCCATATAAATTTTAAAACATTCTGTCCCTCTGATATGATTTGACATGTACAGTTTTTAAAGTCCAACCTCTCTTTTTTAAAAACTGAGACTTAGATGTTAATAGTTACATGGGAAAAATTCCAATAAAAACTTTAACCTCTAGACAGTTTATTTATTGTGTTTCACTTAAAGTCTGCAGTGATTGTGCTATTAAAGTACTCCAATCAGTAGAAAAGCGTGAAAAGGTACAGATAAAAACAGAGATGACCTGGAGGGATAACTGAAAGCTACAACTTTTCCTAAAACGTTTGAGCAGTTGGACGCGATTATGGAGTCATTAAACTGGTGCAAGGTAGATGGGAGCTATATACATGCAGATGTTTTTCTTTTTTATGCGGAAGTGAAAAACCAACAGTTCGTTGTGTAGTTTTACCTATTCGTTGTTGTTTTTTCAAACATTTATTTACATTAGAAGGTGTACCTTTAACAACTAAATACAGTTTTAAAAAGTTACCACGCGTCTCGTATCGATATCGTACAATTCTATCTCAGAGCTCAGGATAGTTCAGCTTATCGCAGGTTCTGTAAAAATGTATTTAACTTAAATAAAAGTGGTGAAAGCTGACGATAGAAAAACTACAAAATCCATAAAGACAAACGAGGACATTACATTAAAAAAACTTTGATGAAGGCTGATATTGAAGAGAAGTCAGGATCGGATTAGTTTCACTATATGCAGATTTTAATGTTCTTACAAAGATTGGCATCTTAAATTATTGTATGATTCATTTTGAATATTAAGTCTATTTTGTTTTATTAACTGTATCTCATTGTAAATTTTCTTCATATTTAATAGCATATTCGAGAACTTTAAAATATAATAGCTAGTTATGTGGTCTATAATGTGAAAAGCAATTGCGACATGAATCGAGAAAATTGTCAAAAAGAATCTGAACAGCAAAGAACATCCATGGCAACACATCATCGTTTGAGGCCTGTGAGTAACATAAAATCAAAAGACATCCATAATGTCAATACCTGACAGGCCACCTTTTGTTATGGCACATGTATAAAGTTGACAGGCATATACGAAGCTTTCTGGCTGCAGTAGTGTAGGTTTGTTGTAGCGTTTCGGAAAGCTACCCTAGTTATCCTGAAGCATGCTCTAGTCCTAACCTTAACCCTGACAGAGTCCGGATCAGGAGATCGGTATAGCCATTGAAATACTTTGGCGTCCTGCTGTAAGGAAACTTGCGCCCTGCTGGAGCGTTATGTGTAAAAGAGAGACGCAAAACAGAAACAGAAACAGAATGTTGTCGGTATACCGCTGGTTTATTATATTCTGGTTCAGAACTACTCGAAGACTACAAAACTATCATCCTAACCATTGACGCTGCAACCGTTAAATGTATTGTTCTGTTTGACGCAACAGTGTGCAAAATGTTCGCGTGGACTGCAGAAAGTTCAGATCAGTACATTTGTCACTCGTGAACAGAAAAAGATAACAATTATTAAATTAAAAAGTTATTTTCGGTGGTAATGATATATGAAAAAATAATTTTATTTCCGTATGTAATGTAATCATTTTGAATTTTTTCACATAAGAAACTTTTTTTTTGATGTTGGGATATATTTTGAAAACATTAAAAAAATAATAGAGACACTTTTGCGTCTGGGATGGCTGAAATTCTGATATAAAAATAATTATCTTAATAAGTGGTGTAATTTTGAAAAATTAAGAAATAAAAGAAAAAAAATAGTGTGTTAGCGGTAGCCCAACTATTTATGGTGGTTTTCATTGTTCAAAATGGATGAAGCAAAACCCGTCAATTAAAGGTTTCGCTTGCTTTTACTTAAGTGTATAAAATGGTAAATACTTACAATAGACAGAAAGCACATGTAAATACATTTCTAATGCCAACATTTATTGATAAATGCTGCTAAATGTAGTGTAAAGAGAAACTTTACTTATTTTTATTGAGTCTCGACATACAAGATGTATTCGGTGTTTGGATCAGTGAATGCAGGTTTAATTAAGAAAGTTTCCTTGTGCGAGGATTGACGGTACAAGGAGATGGTGAAATTTAAAAACGGCTCTAACAACGAACTGACAATAATGTTCGTGCCTGACGTATTCAGATGACGCAGAGAAAAACTAGTGCTTCTTGACTTCTATGAAGTGTCATGCTTGCAATCGAACAACCAATGCGCATTTTCAAACACGCGGAATAACATCCTAACCAGACGTCCAGACTAAATAACGATGACAAAGAAAACAGTGGCTTCATCTTTCACCAGCACATGATGGGCACGACTTAGGTAAGCAAAAAAAAAAGAAGCTTGTCGTCACTTTTAGTATTTTCTGAATAATGATAGACCCGTTTCTCGGTCAAACAGCCTCCACCGTTACCCTGTAACTTTTACTATTGTTTCTGAAGCCACAACTGTATATTTAAAAAAAATTTTATTTCTAAAGGGAATCGGCAAATAACACCAAGAATATGTCTTGTAATGGCGGCCCGACACTATGGAATGTTCCACCGAATGCACTGATTGAGCGTTAATGAGGCATACGTGGATATGCTAGAGGTGACAATTTAAAAATAATTATTAATTATTCGATGGAAAAAATTCTGTGCTCGAGAACAACACTTAGCGGTTCATTCCATTAATCTGCTAAAAGGGTTGCTATAACTAACGCTCGATTTTGGTCTATAACCAGGCGGCAAAAAGCCGGTCTTCATTGTACGGGGCTGCGGGCGGTTCCGACCAGAGATGGGGTCGAGCCAGTCCACCATTAGTCTTTTCCCGGCTAAAATGTGATGATGAGAACTTGACAGTCCATAAGACTTTAAGAATTTCGAAATATAGATTACGTTATTTCCGGTGATAGTATCGGAAAATGCTGTCAGGAAGGATAAAAATAAAACAAGAATATGTATATACTAGTAATAATTCTTGAGTTAGTCAACATCAATCCAACCGAAACCAATATCATTGATTTTGATATAATTTAAATATAATTGGTCATTTAAAAAACTTTTTAAAGATGCTGTTTACAAAAAAGGCTTGCTCTCATTATTATTATTATTATTATTATTATTATTATTATTATTATTATTATTATTATTATTATTATTATTATTATTCGGGACCTAAATAATGTTCAGAGATACGGGGAAAACCCATCACGGCTGTTTGTGTTTTATAAACGGAATGAAAATGGCCGCAGTTGTGATTTCATCCCAAGAACGTTAACAAGTAATGGAAAACAACACCGCGGCCATTAATTACGTCGCCTTATCAAAGAGAGGCTTGCTCTGGTTAGTAAATCTGAAGGTCTGCGAAAGGTTTTGGATTAGGCTGCAAAAAGCACCGACAACGTCATCGTTCGAAACAAGCTAAATGACAGCCAGCCGATTACTATTGAATATTGCATAAACATTTTCTTTTTAAATTTTTAAGACTTAATTAAACAATAAATCTGATTATAATATTTTTAGAATATCTGTAAATATTCTTGTTTTTTGTAAATTAGCGTCACACACACACAGAGACAGACAGACAGAGAGTTTTCTGTTTTTAATTTTTATTTATGTAAGTTTTACACTTTAAGACAGAATAATCGGATCCATAATTCCACCAATTTTATCCGGTACTTTAATTGTTCATAGCTCAGATTTAAAATCAAGGGAACCGCTGTGGTGGCGATCAGCTGCCTACGTCAACTGGGCCTCGCTATAGTATACATGGAAGTGAAGTAACCACTTGCCTGTCTAACACATGTAGTATGCGAACTTTTGCAGGCTGACTGCTACCTGACGCGACGCAGGTCAAGTAGGAAGGACGGTACTGTGTTGGAGAATAGCGCGGCGGCGAGTTCAAAGCTCAATCTGCAATCAGTTTACCATCAAGAAGTGTTCTGTTTTGTAATAAAAGTGCATTAGGCTTTAAATAGTTGACATTGCTAAGTAATGAGAGAAACAACATTATCATCTCTTGGTATTCATTTTGAAGCCATCTAATTTATTTCTGAGCTACTTTATTTACCGCCCCCCCCAATAAAACTGATCAACAAACAAATTGTCTATAAAAATATCCATCCTAAACTTCTCGGGTATATTTACTGGTAATATACCAGCCATTTGTTTAACGTACATTACATCATCTAGAGAAAAAAGACAGATGAGACTGATATTTGTGAGAAATATTTATTATTATCACGACTTTATTTTAATTATTTTGTCATTATATACTCTAATTAGGCTGAAGGTGATTTCGTAATTGGGATGACTGAAACTATTTGGTAAGCTCGTATAACTTTTTCCAAGGTATATTCTTTCTGGATACTTCAAATCTTGCCAGTAGTTTATAGAGAAAATCTATAATCGACGTAAATGCGCGATTAAGATTCCTCAAGATCACTTGGGTTTTAAAGAGACACTTAACGAATATATTGCACGATCAGTTTTGAATTATTTTTTTTAAGCTGCTTCCGATTTATGAGGATTTAACTTGAAGTTCTTGGCTTATTTTGTCTATCGAAAAATTAATAATCGTATCCTCTATAGAAATACTATCAGCAATTATCCCCGCATATCACAAAAGACTGTTAATAACTAGCGAAGTGCACTGCAAAATATCGCGTACAAAAGATTACGAAAGATTTTTTGATGTCTAAATGGTTTTTAAACAAAGAAAATAAAGCCGGTGGGAGGAAAATCGGCACGTTACGACAACGAGTGTGTGCGATACCAGTGTGGCCCAACACACATCGTGTATGGCCTTACAGGTGAGTCAGGTAATTCACCACTCTGCAGCAGAGCGCTTCTTTTATCGTTATACTAAAATATTTCAATGAATTATTTTGTAACACTTTTACTATCATATCGTAGGATAAATTTAAACTGATGATATACAACTAAGTTTAGGAAAAAACTTTTTACAGGTTTTAATAAAATGTCCTTGTAGGATTTGAGTAAAAGGAGTATCCTAAAAATGTCAATTTTACTTTGACTAGCAACAACAAAAAGGGGTCTTTGGACCGTAACTGAAAAATTTCAAAAGATGTGGTCGTTTTCTTCTAGTACTCAAGGCGATGACAAAGCGAAGATGAAGTTTCCTTTTAGGCAAGATCTTTGGTTTGATGCATGTTTATTCGAAGTCGTTCTTCACCTTACAATTACCGTGCCACTTCACTGATTGTTTCGATGGCAGAAACTTTCCTCTCGCTCCCTCATCTGATCTGTATGTCTTCATTAGGTCGCACAAGAGATGCTAGACTGGCTGGAGCCATGTGTGGATAGCGAGACAAGTGGCTTTGCTGGCGATACTTTCATTTATCGCAACGGATAAGGAGCCGGAACGAACTCATTCCTCAAAGAGATTATAAGAAAGGCGCTGAAAAGAAATCTTGATACTAATTAAGAAACAAAAAGCGAAAACAAAAGTGAAAATAAAGAATTAGTTTTAATCAAATGACATTTTAGTGATTGTAATTAAAAGGAAATTATTTTAGCAAACATTAACCATGAAAAATTAAAAACTAAAATATTGATGCATTTAATTAGATTTGAAAACGTATAATTTACTAAAAATAATTAATAATATTTCTTTTAGAGAGCATAAATTTCACAAAAGAGGATAATGTTTCCTGATTATATTATTTTTTAGCCCAAATTTATTTTGGGCCAACTTTCATTTCGGAATCGGGATGACTGTTGATAAGTTGATTGCAAAGCAAATTTCTTTTTAAAAGTGAACTTGGCTAATTTTAGTTACATTGGCAGTCTTTTTTAAATACTTCCATTTTTTACCGTTCTAATGCAATTTAAAAACCAATTAATAATGCCACAAAGCTGTTTCAACCCGAATTTCTCTGAGCGAAAAGATGGAAACTATTCTAAAGAATAAATATATTTAGACAAGTCCTTCGTCTGATGCCTACCTGGCCTTCTTTTACATTTACTATGATACGATCTTTATATTTTATCGTACTTAAGACATCCGACGTCCTTAAAATCAGTCTCGTTTTACATCTCGATAACGTCACAAAGAGGTTCCGCCACGCTGTTCTTTTAAAACTCTTTAACGACCAAATTATCAATGCAAAAATAAACATTAGAAAGCCGTTGATTTATTTTTTAAATAAAAATAACAAAGAAAAATTTAATTAACCATAATAACAAAAAGTCATTTTAATGATTGCGCATTATACCAAGCACCACGAATTAACTGTTACAATGGCAATAATGATAGAGATGATCAAAGGTGGATTAACAGTGACGAATATCACGCATGTGCATACAGTCCCTGAAGGTTGTAGACTCCAAAATATCAGCAGATCCGGGGCTACCCTTTCAAAAACAGTAGAACGTAAAGCAAAAAAGTTAAAAAATGTATAATATAAATATCATCATTGCATATTTTAGTAATTTAATATATATTACTCATTTTAGATCATCAAATGATGGCTGAAAGAAGAAACCAGCATAATTAAATTGGTGCAGCAACTGTAAGCTGAAAAGTTTTCGACGCGAAGCAGAGGCAAACATTGCAAAGACGACATCCTGTTGGGAACAATTTGTACACTTGTTGGTGTTGGTGAAGAGCCGGCACACGATATTCTGTCTCATCTAATGATAAAAGTGGACAGGATAGGCTAGACATTCAAGAAAACAGATTCTCCGTTCAACTTCAACATGGACAGGACAACTTAACAAGAAGCCAAAGAATCAGTCCAAAACGGAGATGGACAGGATGACTTAAAGTCACAGTCGCAGATCCGGTTAATGAAACACCTGTTTCGGCTGAAGCCCTACTTGATATTGTTACTGTTGTTGAAAGATCGAGCAACACAGTAAGATCCTCATTGTTGCAATGGTATTACAAGCGATGATGTCGATTACTAGATTCCAAAAGGTCCATATGACTGTCAAAATGATGAATCCTACTTTGAACAGTTTTAGCGAAATGTTAGCGACCAATCTCGAAGTCTAACAAAACACCATTATTATGAAAGTATCATGAATGCGACTTTACTCCCCGACAACGGGAAAGGGTTATTGCTTGTACTGCAAATTTTGGTTGACCAGCAGGTCATCACAGTTCACAATGGATAGATTTTGTGATTCGTCCAATGCCGGTAGAGTGATAAAATATCACGAAACAGTGCGAGCATTGTCATGCCATCTTTACATATTTCACAGAAGCGAATGCAAAAAGTTGTATTAATGAAGATATTAAGAAGCAACAAGAATAGACAACACCAGAAATCGCAAAACACGAAACGACAAGCAGGAGAATGTGATGCAGATCATATTGAAGTTTCAGCAGCTCAAAGATTTCATGTTCAAACATTTCTTGTGATAGTTGTCAAAGTTCTTGCTCCCTCGTAGCAGCGTCGACTGGCACAGACACGGATATGCCGGCCCGGTGGGGCAGGTGGTAGCGGGTTAGCTCCGTAAGGGGACCGTTGCTCCTGTACCGGGTTCGATCCCAGGTTGGGGTCGGAGGAGACTCGTCGCTGATGATCGCCATAGCGTGAAACAGCTGTACGGCATTTCCTTGGTGTCCGACTTGAGAGAGACCTCCTGGGTCCTTGGGGCCCACGGTGTCGGGGGACCGGGCCGCTTGTCGGCTCGACGAACATCTCTCAGTTACGAGGAGGACTCGGCATTTGGACGTCCAACTCGCTTAACAACAACAACAACAACAAGACACGGATATCGGAAAACTTCGCATCTTTAGAACTCAGTAATACGGAACAGATAGTACTGCATGATGCGCGTTTGATGAAATGTATTCAGAAGATCTTGATGCAGTTTGTGTCGAAGAACTTCACAATTTTCCTGAATTTGCATGTTATGAGAACATTGACAGAAATAAGCTGTTTTGTGGAATACTTGCAGACGAATGAACCTGTGAAAACAATTTCCTAAATATTGGCATTACTTTACGCATGTTTTAGACTCTTCCAATTACGGCTTGTGAAGG
The DNA here is from genome assembly GCA_018389105.1 of Nautilus pompilius. NCBI lineage: Eukaryota > Metazoa > Mollusca > Cephalopoda > Nautilida > Nautilidae > Nautilus > Nautilus pompilius. The sequence continues at coordinate 136,771 of JACATO010001103.1, forward strand.
TGAAGGCTCATTATTAAAGAGGAAGATAATCAAAAGTCGACAACGAGCGAAAATGAATCAGAAAAGGCTAAAACCACTGGCGTTAATGTCTGTTGAGAATGATACCGCTGTTGCTCTCACATTTGAAGATATTCTTCTGATATTTTTATCAACGAACTACTGACATATATATATATATTATATATATATATATATATATATATATATAATATTCTTTTCCATTGCTCAGCCAAACCAAGTAAATGGAATTTTTATTTTGTATATTGAATTTTTTATTATATAATCTACCTTTATTCTAAAATCCTCTTGCTAACTATTGATGTGAGACCGAAAAATTCTGTTGAATGTAGTGTCCCACTTTTCGTTAATATTGCACTGATAACCCTGATTTTGGTAGTGCTATTTATTTTAGTGGTAATAATTGTAATAGTAGTGATGGTACAGCTATTAATTTTATTTGACGTTGTCGTGATAGTGGTGGTGATATCATGCAGCATTACAGCAGAAGCCTGGTTTACCTTCTATCTATAATCTGGGAGTTTAATTTCTTGTCTTTTCAAATATTTAAATTTGGGGAAGCAGGAACTTAAGCTTCTAAATAGTTAAACATTTGGTGGAAACCGCGCATCTGGAGGACATTCGACAGATGGCGTAGTATGCGCGATAAATTGTCACGAGTTGTCATAATGGCGGTCACCTTTTTTCATTGGCTTCCGTCCTGTATTTATTGCCTCCTGCGCCTTTCAGCTAATCCTTGAGCTTCTTTCGGGTTGACGCTGGTTGCCCTGTTTTTGCGCAGGCGCAAAAAATCTCCTCCACGATACCAGACCGTGCATATGCTCTCATCTTTGGTCGACTTGTCTAATTGCTCGTATTATTATTATTATTATTATTCTTATTATTATTATTATTATTTATTATTATTATTATTATTATTATTATTATTATTATTATTATTATTATTATTATTATTATTATTATTATTATTATTATTATTATTATTATTTATTATTATTATTATTATTATTATTATTATTATTATTATTTCGAGTTGTGTGCAAAGCCAATACCGACTTTCCAGTAAGGATTATCATCAAACGTATTACGGAGCCCCAAATCTCTCACTCCAGTCTTTTTTCTTTATTAACGGGATATCTTCGTATGGTGTTTGCAAATGACGAATACATTAACTGGTACCCAGTATTTCATTCTTTAGTTGACACGTCATCATTATTAGTAGAGTGACAAGTTTTTGACATACAAAAGTTTGGTAACTTTTTTCCATATTAATGGAGCGCACAATAAATTCACTCATCGTTTAAGAATTATCTGAAACCAAACCCACCCAGGGAGACGGCTCTTTTCCAGTGCGTACGTGTTCTTGTTAATTTGACACATGCATGCAAAATGAGCCCACTTGATCTTAGTTTCTCATAAATCACACACAATTACGCCTTAGTAATTGTCCTCTTATCGTCACTTTCCTTTGATTCTGCTTCCGCACGTCTATTATGGTACAGTATTGTGATCATTGGAGAGAGTGAAGAGCCATTTTAGAATGCTGCTTCATGTTTGAATACGGATTTCTAAATTGAGACTAATTATATTTTTGTCGTTTGTTCAGCTGCTGCAAGAATATCTAGGAGAGAAATGCATAAAAGCTCTTTAATGAGGGCGGAAAGCACTACCAAAATATTCGAAAAGCTGGTAAGAGTTGATTATCAGGATTTTGAATTCACTTTTACATTTTACGTACATTTTTACCGAAACCATTATGTTAATAATTAACTAAATTGTGTGGTCTTTTCTTTTCTCCAAAATGCCAATCTTTAGTTGACAACAAATAGAGGATATTTATGATCCCTGTATAAATATGCTTCACTTATAGAAGTTTTTAAAAAGTCAAGTGGCAGCGTGCATGCTCCATAACACTCTCACACACTTACACATACACAACTCCCCCACACACATTCCCACAACTCGATCGCACAGTCCAACATTCATACTATACCACAACACGTTCACACACGTCCACACACTCTTCCACACACACACACACACCCACACACACTCAAACTCTCCCACACTCTCAACACTTTCACACACATTCACACACACTCCCATACACAGTCAAACTATCACACACCCCACCTACTCTCACACTATCACACACTCTGACACACTCTCATACATTGTCACACGCACACTCACACAGTCCCATAAACTCTCACACACCACAACACTCCTACATACACTATCACACTCTCTTACTCACTCCCACATTCTCAACCTCACACACTCCCACACATTCACAAACACACACCCACACACCACACACCCTCTCACTCACTCCTATATTCTCACCCTCACACACTCTCACACACCATCACACACTCTCATCCTTTCACATTCATTACCACAGACACTATTACATTCACTCACAACCACATTCGCCCCATCACACACCCCCACACATTCACACACGCCCCACAAACTCTCTCACTCTCTGAATACTCCCATACACTTCCACAGACACTGTCACCCTCTCTCACTCACTCCCACATTCTCACTCTCACACACTCTTACACTCTGACACACACCCACACACTCTTTCACACCCCAACATTCTCACTCTCACACTCCAACACACTCTAACACACACCCCACACACCACACTCTCTCTCACCCTCTGACATACTCCGACACACTCCCACAGACACTGTCAGACTCTCTCCCTCACTCCCATATTCTCACCCTCACAATCCCCACACACTCTCACACACACCCAAATTCTCACCCTCACATACTCCTATACACTCACACACACCCTCACACACTCTCACACACCCTCACACCCCCACACTCTTTCACACTCCCCCACACACTCTCACACACACCCAAATTCTCACCCTCACATACTCATACACTCACACACACTCTCTCACTCGCACACACACCCTCACACACTCTCACATACCACCACACACTCTCTCATCCTTTCACATTCATTCCCACAGACACTGTTACACTCTCTCAATCACTCCCACATTCTCACCCTCACACACTCCCACACATTCACACACACTCTCACACTCTCACGCACACACCTACAAACTCACACACACCCCACACTTTCACACACTCTACACACTCACTCACCATCTCACATACTCTGGCACTCTCTCACACACACACTTACATATGCGAGGAAATGTTTTAAAAAATGTAAACGAATCTTATGTTGAGAGTTTGGATGTGTAGTTTAGGTCTAGGAAAGCAAAACTGATCAGTGTTCAATACTTTCAAATAAAAAGAAAATCTTTTAACTTATTATTTTAAATGCCCACAATATTCAGCTTTCATGATTAGTGAAGATTTAAAATGCTGAAATACTTAGAATTATACAATTACAATGCAAATGCTGGAAATCAGAGACAAACTTTAGAAAATATCTCCATGATGTGTAGGCGTCACATGCATGGTAAAAATGACCTGTCACATTTAAACTATCAGTTCAGTAATTTTTAAAACTGTTAAGTAAGCGCTGGTCCAGTTTAATTCTGAGCAAAAGCTGATAACTGTTTCGAAAATATACCGTCGGAAAAAACAAAATAAAAAAACGAAAAAGTAAACAAGAAACACAACATCGTTATTCCGAAACAATCAAATTATGGAAAATAATTTTATTAGCTCGTGGACCTTCCTGCTATTTCCAGGGTAGTTATCGAATGCTTAGCTGATTGAAATTAGATTTTCTCCATCTAACTAATCAAATTTCTTGATCCATGCTAAACTTTCCTTTGTGGTCGACGTCATAAGGTCAACCACAAGGTCAACCACAAGGCGATTAGTGTTCGAACCACGTTTGTGTTTTATAAACTGCGCTGTTTGCATGGAAGAGTTCAACCTTCATAAGTAAAACTACGGTGAAATGTGAATTTGTGCTCTTCAGACCATATGGGATTATTTTCGCGTATACTTCTATACTTTACATTTCTACAACTATGGAGAGGAGAATTGCTGAGCCATGTCAGACAAGCGGGCGTTCATCGTTCTCTGGCCAGGCTTCATTAATTTAAATGATATGTTTATGACGGAAAAACTACAACCCTGATTAACTAGCAGCCGAATTAGTTAATAACTAATGCGCCTATTTTACCATTTTAAAGCATTGTCTTAAAAAGAAAGCCTGTTTCTTTTTGTGACTTTCGAAATTCTCTCATCAATAACTCCGCCAGCCAGCAACACTGTTAATGGCGTCCAGTAACATTTCAGTCTTGCAAGGATGAGAAAGGTCTAATGAAACCGAATTTCATATACATCGCTCGTTCGTTGCTGATGTTTGAATAATAGGACGTATCGTAAAAAAATTTCCGGATCTGTCTTTCTTGCCACTTGAGACATAAAGACTTCCTTGGCTGGTACAGTACAGTTGTGGCCAATTCATCTGCTGTATCATTACACCATTGAATAGATTAAAAGAAAGACACCGTTACTGTTGAAGTTACCCGCATCGTAATTAGTTTCTAACTGTTCTGCTTAATCGTAAATCAGTTCTCCAATTTTGGCCAGACCTCGTACATTGTATTTTGATTGTTTCAAACTCGACTAAAGGACTGATGCATTCTGATTAAATTTAATTTTTCGTAAAGTGGGTTATTCCAACAGTTACGGTGTCTTCTTAAATTTAAAAAAAAAGGGTGGAAAGTTCATACAAGACTCATTAACAATACGGTTTTTAAATCGATTTAAAGTGTCACAACCGACAGTCAGTGCTGGCGACTCATTCCATTCATTTATTATTATTATATTAATGAAAATTTCTTTTAATATCCTGCCATTAATAATTTTTAAAATTAATATGCATATAATGGGAAAAAATATTCTCCTAGGAAAATATTTTAATTTATTCTTGTTTATTTTAACTCAAAATTTAAAAAAATTATAATGAATTGCCAATAAAAATATGAAATATTTGTTTATGTGTATAATAATAATAATAATAATAATAATAATAATAATAATAAGAAGAAGAAGAAGAAGAAGAAAGAAGAAGAAGAAGAAGAATGAAGAGATTGAGCATCCCCTACTTTCTTAGCTTTACTGTCTACAAAAGCACGGCTACCTCCCAAACCGAAGATGACCCAACATCACGTGTCAGGGGTCAACAAGAAGTCGCGTTCATTGGTGGAGGATCAGGCCGAGCTAAAAGAAATGTACAACTGGAACACTCTCTTACCTCCAGGCATCAAGGCAGAGGGTCGCCACACCAAACCAATTCCTCATAGGGCCCTGCACAAACAAAATCAAGCCGATGGACAAACCGAAACAACAAGGAACACCAGACAAACACTGACTAGAGAAGAGCGTGACGTAATACGCCACCACTCTTTTAGGGGGGGTTGGGGGGTTGCGGGGTCTTTTTGGGTTTGTATGTTAGGTTGCGTATGTGTGTGGGAGCTGGGTCGGTTCCACGACCGGCCGCCACAGCTGTTTATAAATGAGGTCTTATTTCGGCCTGTGTTTTGTGTACGTGTTCCTCATCCTAGCGAGAGCAGCGGGCTACCCAACTCCTTCGTACTAAATACGGCAGGAGGGGTAGGATTTTTCCAGGCTGAACCTTCGAGAACAGAGTTTTCTCTCCGTATGTTCCTTAGGCCACAGTTTATTTTTAATATGCCCAACCGGAGTAGGAGGAGACGGTGGGTTCTGTTTTTATATTTGTTTAAATATCTTATTTATGTATGCGAGTGGATGGAGGCACGTTCTCCCTTCGTCAGGTGTTGTTGTTAATGATCAGGCGGAGGCTGGTGGTGCTTCTCCCTCGTTGGGGAGCCGGAGGATCGCGACCAACCAAACGTACAGAATACAGAGCGGGAGAACCAAACGGGAGACCGAACCCTGATGCAAATAAATCAGTAAATGTGAGAAGAGACAGTGGAAAAAAACAAACAAGCAACAATGAATATCTGACGCAGAGAAGGAGAAAACAAGAAAGAAAATGCAATAAGAGATACAGTGGAATCCTCTTCTTCACATTCAGGACGCAAATGAAACACATGGAAATCCAGTAGCTGACTAACAGAACCAGACGAAGAGATCAAGAGGCAGAGAGAACAGTTGGAGAAAACGACCATTACACGACATCAAACAGCCTCGTGATCAGACGAGCAGAAGCGAGATATGAAGAAAGAAAGCCAATCTCCAAACTAAGAAACCACATAGCGGTAGTTTTATTGCTTTTGTTAAGTTTTCTTATTTTCTGATATTTTTATTTCCGTTTTTTCAGTGAAATATAATCCAGTGACAATTATTCTGTAAACTGTTTTACAGTCTAGTGGAGAGCAGCTCGTAGGAAAGCTTTGGTGCTACTCGGAATTTACTTTCTGACGATAAAAAGTTCCTTTTTTCCCGATTCCCTGCTGTTGTCAGGTGTTTTCCAGTGTTGTTACACTTATAATTCACTTGCTTAATTAACGGGTTTTAAAAGTAGCCCAGCGAAGTAACATAAAAAGGGATTTTCTCATCCACTTTATGGGTATTAAAAACAGAAACCCTCTTTTTCAAAAAACAGAATATCTCCGTATAAAAGAAATGTTATTTCAGTGGTATGACATGGTAGATAATTAACGAGACCAGATCAGGTTTTAATTTCTATAAGTCGAATCTGTGGTTACCGAGGATGCGGGTCGTGACTTCCATAGGCAGTGTCACCACTGATTACAGAGAACAACAAGTCGACTACGCATGTGTAGCGACAACCGGAAATTAATTTTGGCGTCACTCCGTCTCATCGTTCGCTTTGTTCTCATCACCTTTAACTGGCTGGCGGCCCGAGATTAGATACGTAAACTTTAGTCTCCGATCTTAATCGATTGCTTTAAAGATTTCAGACCGTGGAAACAAATTACTCTCCTTTACAGGATCTTGTTCAGTAAAACTTCTATTTATTTCTTTGTGCCTACTTTTTCAATTGAGGGACTATCTATTCACCACGTGCTTTTCTCGGCATCACAACTTTAGAAGAATCGGAGTTTGAGGGAAGTTTACTTAGCTGAACAACGCATGCGTAACGCTACAAACGTTTGCCATTCTATTTCAAATATATTCACGCGATATGGGCAAAATCAAATTCTAATCGGTGGTAGTTTGAAAAAAAACAACAAACAAACTGCATCAACGCATGTAAAAATCACGTGTATATTTTTAGAAATCTATTATGTATTTTTTGATGTCGTCATTTTAAGTTTATAAGCAAAATGATTTTCGCAATACGTAAGGGGAATATAATAAACGAAATCCTTGAAGGACACTTGTTCAGCAGTAGATCGTTTAAAATGTGTTTATAAAATACAGTCAGAGAGAGAGAAAGAGAGAGAGAGAGAGAGAGAGAGAGAGAGAGAGAGAGAGAGAGAGAGAGAGAGCGAGAGAGAGAGAGAGAGAGAGAGAGAGAGAGAGAGAGAGAGAGAGAGGACAGGCGTAGTGAATTATTAGGAAAGTAAATTACTTCGAAGATAATTTTGAAAACTGTGCTATGAAGCCCACAGGTAATTAAAACGAAATAAAAAAAATAGCAAGATTCCTCTTAACCATATCTTCTAACTATGCAGAGAATTTTTAAATTTAGTACATGTAATCAACGCTTAGATTATAGATGATTCATGATGCACACAGAGTAGACGGTCGGTATAAGCCATTAGCACTTGCCCCCATCCTCTTCTGCTCAAGGCGCTACGTTTCTAACACCGACTTCCAATGAAATATGCGTGTAGAATTCAGTATTCTGTTGTAAATTAAATTGCCTGGTCGTTTTACCAACCTCACTTCAATACCAATCTGTAAAAAAAAAAAAATAATAACTTCCTAATAGCTTCATTCATTCTTGTGGACAAATATGTAGAAATGAATATTTTGCTATGTGATTATATTTTCTTGTATACAGAAATTGAGTTTAAATCACTTTGGCAGCCAATGTATAGAATATTTGTCAAAATGTTGTATAGATACAATGAAAAGAGCAAAGGACAAAAATAAAGAAAACATTTAAAAATAAGAAAATATCAACTTTTCCTTTAATTATGCTCAAGGCTTTGCTTGTTATTTTCTGAGATAACCTTACTTAAGTAAATCTAAACCGTTTATTCCACTATGTGCATATGTATGCTCGTATATCAAAAGTATGGATGAGTACGATTGACTCATTTCAACGTTTCGATCTTGAAGTATTATCTGTCGTTGTTTAACGAGTTTAAATTTAATGACAGTTTTATAAATGTGAGATTTATTCAAAAATAATTCATAGTTTATAATTCATTATATTTAGAGACATTATGCTCTATGATCTGCTGTAAAATTGATGTATCAACTTGCCGTCTTGGCGCAAGAGGCCGCCCATTATTGAGGTAGGACAAATCGCCTTCACGTTGTGACAATAAAACACCAAGTTAGATATCTAAATGTAACCCTACTGCAGCCGTTTGGCCAACCTCGCCGTATAAGGAACTGAAATAGAAAATAACCTCCATGGTTGACAATTAAGAGCATCACAACTGATGCAACAATTTTGTTGCAATGTTGTGTGGAGTTCAGTACACTTTCCTCACGCTGATAGTCACGTTCCAAAGATATTGGTTTGGTCAGAATGGTTATTTCAGTGGCGCAAAATTCGGTGTCTACTATCTGAAAATTATAGTCAAAATCGTGATTCACCACATGACGAAATCTGTTGTTACTTTGCCAAATTTCTCAGTTGTGCACGCAGGTCCATTCGAAACAGTCACATCAGTGATATCGGCAAAATTGCACCAGAACTACGCATACGAATAGGCTTCGAACTTGTAATCTATGGAGTTGAAGGAAATTTTGATCGGTTTGTGGTCTCAGAAATATGCCCGTTGATTATTGCAGGTGTCTGGCCATCTTTTCACCGCGTGATGCTACAAAGTTTGTCTCTTGCATGGACAGTCCTGCCATCGTTCAGTTTTCCGTACACACTGTTTTAACTCTGATACACTGTTAAAACAGTGCCCAGTCTCAGTAGCGCCTGCCACCATACCCGGGTTTTGGTGGCGGCCAATGTGGACATGGCCGCCGACGGCCGACTTTCACCCAACGATAGACCAAAGATCAAAATCAGAAGGCAAAGTTTATTCATGGAAAAAAAATGCATTTATTAGAAAGTTTGCTATGAAGTAAACATACATATAAAAAGTAGCATTTTAGCTAAAATCAACTCGTGCCAGTTTTTTGTCATACACAATCAAGAGGACAAAGGGCATTTAACCTGCTATCGTTCAAGGGTTAGATGGAGCTCGATTTTCCTGGATGATCCCTCAGCTGATACAACCGAAACTGCCGCGTAAAAAATCCCAAGTGCTGTACAGACAACGCTGACATTTTGTTTCCAATTTGAAGCACACAGTCTTGTTCAGACGATGACCTAGGCTAAGAGAATGTGCTCCAAATATTGATGACATGTATCGTTTTTAAATAACGGATTTTTTTATTCATCTTGTACTCGGTTGCAAAGTTACTACGTGCACTTCCATATCTTTGGGTTCCTTTGGTTTTCCCGGGAGTTCGGGTAACTTCTCTGGTTATCTTCCCCTGTTATTCTGGCGCCCATGATGGCTATCGCGCAACAGGCCACCTATTCCAGCTAATTGAAACATGAAGACAGCATTTTAATGTTTTTTTATAAATGTTCGAATTCGCGTTAAACTAAAAAAAAAAAAAAACGGTAAAATTTCACTTTTATTTCGCTTGAACGCGTGGAGCTGATTCTATGAAATGTGAGAATTTACTTAATTAGGCGAGTGTGGTGTCCTCATCTGCTTGTACCTTCCATACAAAGTGAAACTTACTCCGAACACTTAAAATGTTAACTGTTACAGTCTACATACATTTTATAATGTGATCTTTAACAGTTTTTCACTTTTAATGTTTGTTTAATTTAAAAAAAAATTTGTATTTTTACTGTTGTTTGCATTTTAATTATTACTTTTATTTAACATTATCTCAGGCCTTCAATTAAAGAATATGTTTACTTTTAAGTCTTAATTTAGATGCTTGAAATAAGAAAGTAACTCTTACTTCGAGAAAAAAATGTTTTTTTCACCGTGATCAATTCTGTTTACGAGAAGCACTACACAATTAGGTTACACCAGCTGATTAGACACGCAATAGTTCACTATTATACATTTTTGAAAAAAAATTGACGGCCGTATAGGTTTAAATTATTCAATTATATCAAAGGATTAATTTTTTCTTTAAAATAATACGCTGAATTAAAGTCGTTTAAACAAACTAATTATTTCAAAGTGTCTGCCAATTTTCTTTAAATACAAGTGAAAATTTACTAAAGTCGATTATTTTACACTGACTAGTTGGAAACTACTTGATTAATAATAACAGTGAAAGAAAAATAATGGATAAAAATTAAATACGCAGAATAAATCTACTCCAATTATAAATTACAATGAATTTATTATACTTTAAATGATCATCTTTTCTTATGTATTTTTTAAAATTTGGAAAAGGTTTTCTCTTTTCTTGGAAGGAAGTGGATGCAAATCGTTCGTTCTGCGAGAAGTATTAGGTTGTTACAAAAGTTTTGTCGGTTTTTTTACCACAACAATAAGACTTCATATCGTTACTGAACATGAAGTTTATTAATCAAAGTCAGTTCCATCACAGCCAATGCACTTCTGTCAACGAGTTACAATCGCATTTATACCATTTTGAAAAAAGTCTGGATTCTGGAGTTGATAAACTGTTGGAAGGCAGTTTCAGTTGCTGCTCGGTTGGAGGATGATTTCATTGGGAGGAAGCTGTGGAGGTGTTTGGAAAGGTGGTAGTCTGTGGAGAAAGGTCTGGTGAACAGGCTGGGTGAGGGAGAACTTCGTACCTAAACATGTTCAGTTTCTGAAGAGTCACTATTGCAACATGAAGACGAGCATTGTGATGGAGCAGGATTGGACCTCTTCGATTCACCATTGGTGGCTGTCGTTGGGAGAGTTTCTGAAGAACAACTCTAATTCGTGACAGTACCTTTCAGCTGTCATGGTTTTTGATTCTTATGATAAGCGAAGAGCAGATCTCCAAATCGACGATTTTGTTGTTGTTCATTCAACTCGTGAGGCAACCAATTGTCAAGCCTTTAAACCTTGCCGATTGTCAAGATGTCAGAAAACAGTTGTTGTGCTTACGTCAAGCGATCCAACATTTTCTCGTACTGTTTTTCTTGGATCGGCTTCAAATGAGGCTTTCAAATGGTCGTCATCACAGCTGGAAGGACGTCCGCTACGTTCCTTACCTTCGAGGCTCACATCCCCTGATCGAATCTTTGCAAACCATCGTGTGCGCTCATTTGTTATGTCACGAGTTACCTCGCTCGCTTTGTGGCCTGGTTTGAACTGGTGAAACAAAATGGCACAAAAAACATTTTTATCCATGCTTCACTCAGAACCCTGAAACAAATATCCATCTTATAATTTTTAAGTTTATATTTTTTGCACAATGTATGCCAAAGCACACACTACAAAACGATATAACTTATCTACATACACCTTCACAAGCATGCAAAACATGAACCACAAATTAACATAATATAAAAACCGACAAAACCTTTGTAACGACTTAATAATGATCGATTAAATGAAATTCCCCTTTCTTCTGAGAATTGGCTTCAATCATTTATTGACTCCAAATGATTTTTTTTCCCCGACTATTGCAACATTTTTTCTTTAGTTAAATTTGTAAACTCGACAAATATGGTATTTTAAAAACAGTTTTCTCTCTCTCCATCTCTCTGTAATGACGCCATCTCTCTCTCTCTCTCTCTCCATCTCTCTCTCACCATCTCTCTCTCTCTCTCTCTCATCATCTCTCTCTCTCTCTCTCTCTCTCTCTCTCTCTCTCTCTCTCTTTTTCTTTAGCTCTTTATAAAATAAGTTTAAAACGTCATAACTGTTTCAAATGACAGATTTTCACATTAATTCCTATTTGTAAAAATCATTCTTTGTATTTGGTCTTCTCATTTTGTTTTCGTTTTCGGTCAATACATGTTTTCAAAAACGATTCAGCGATGTTAAAATTCTAATACGACATCACCCTTCTTTAAGGTTGCAATAAACAAAATACACCGTTTCAGAAAATAAAGCTAATCTTAAACCTTTAGAAAGAAAAACTTGTAGAATCTAATCGAATTAAAGCCAAACCAGAGATTAATGTTAGATTTAACAGAGGTTTTGCGGTTTTACATTATGGGAAACGCTATCACAATGTGAATAAATGGGTTCCTCAACAGTCGGACCATAATTTAGGATTTCTAGCAAACTTTAAAAAAGCACAACAGAGGGTCAAAGAGCGGAAACAAAAGAGAAAAATTTGAACCCATTTTTACTCACGTCTGACGCCGTAAAATCGACTGTGGGAAATTTTAAGATAACCGGCTTTTATATCTGTTAGGTTTCCTTCTCTTAGGTAACAACACGGAAGAAAGCGACATCGCAGGATACCTGAAATTGGTCAGGGCGCGACAAAGCCTACTTTGCTAGAGAAAGACTCCCGTTCTTTGTTCCAGTAAAGTAGGTGCAGTCCATGTTTACGTAACATTTAATAGTAAAGGTAACCTGCTAACATAATAAGGACCTTCTCACGTTCAGTGCCATGCGCGTACTGCAAAGTTACTTTCATTTGGCTATTTCTAAAGTTCATTCGATTTTCTGTGTGAGTGTAAATCTCATTAGTTAAAGTTTAATTTTAAAAATGTCCTTAACAACTTTGAAGAAGTCAATTCTCCTCCCGTCGTTTTACTGCTTGATCACGGCATATTATATCGAGTTCAGTCTAGTCCTGCTTGCCTGGAGGTTTTACCGCGACATTAGCTTCAACAAATTCTCATCCTTACCTGTTCTTTACTGGCTACCATGAAGAACGCAAAGATTATTTATATATGGTATCTGCATGAGATTAAGTTAAAGAGACTCAAGTAAATGCCCTAAAATGTTGGCAATTTGTCGCCTTTAAAACGTTATACATATATAGGAAACTATAACTACGTTTTAATAATACATTTCCTGTGTAAGTGCGGGATACGGATGGCTAAAAACAGTGTTCTACCTACCTAGCTACCAACCCCACACGTCAGGCAAATTGTTATTTCCCTAACTCGGCCACATCAGGGTGATCAGCTGAGTTAGGCAAGGAGAAATGGGGCAAACGCCTCAACTACCTAGCAGCTTTGTCCGGGTAGACTTTACTCGGAATCTCAGCAGAGCAGATATCCTCCATCCACAAACAGAGGTACTTTGTATCCTCGTGGTAAAGAGACGGATCGCTTCAGACTGGTTTGATTAGAAACTTAATTAACATTTAGTCTTGAAATATCTGGGTGCGTTGTTGTTCCCCAAACTGTTCCCCCTCGTGTTTAGTAAATATAACCGGGAAAATCGACCAGGGCTTCTTTCTATCTGATCAGTGCCAATCTAGAGCAGGGGTACTGAAGTGGATGAATGCGGAATAAACTTTTTTTATGTAAGACCACTGTGCTCGAAAAAGAGTTTTCTATTGTTTTTGTTTTTGATTACACAAGCGCCTGGCAAACCTAATACAATGCTATTTGGTAGACGGTAAAAAGAGACGATTAGTGCACTCGAGAGATTTACAAGACAAAAATAAATAGCTACTTTGTAATGACTCTGTTTTATTTCTGTAAATATTATATCTATGCGTACGGCGCTTACTTGGTGTTGAAAAGCAACCCCTCCAAAACATATCAAAACAAAGTGGGCGTTGGTCCGTTTGTTATCATTTATCTGGATTTTCAGTGTCCACGGCAACGGAAAAGTTTTATTTTGTTCGATCGACAGTGATTTATGCTTTGTACACCGAACACTCCCCGCGGTTCTATTTATCCGTTCGAGGCAAAAAATTTCGCGATATTTGTGGAGTCTAGCACTCTGTTGACATAATCCTTAGTTGAGAACGGCTTTGAACAAAAGGAACATATCTCGTGGTTTTCGCCTTATTTTGCCATTTTATTCCACAAGTACATTAGGAGTGGACTTTATTAAAGTTTCGCCGTGCCTACGACAGGCGGTCTAATTTATTTAGATAGTCCTCCGGCAGTGTCGCGTCGTCTTAAAGAGTTCTTATGGAATTTGCTTCAAACCTGCTATTCTCTGCTGTTTACAAACTAGTTATAACGGCGCTGCTAGATGACCACCATAATATTCCCCGCTTCTTCGCTAAAACCCAGGTTTTCCGAGTCACCGAAGCCAATCCACACACCGACAAGGCTAAACTGATAATTAACTGCACCCCTTTTCTGTTTTAAAAAACGTAATTTAATAATCTATTATATCGTTCCACGTATCACTCTTGGTTGCATCCCACTGATAAGTTTTATTTCGAATATACTCCACAGTCAAAAGTCTTGACGCTCCCTTAATTCATCAACATTTAAATGTGAAATTTCCATTTTTGAGGATGTATGTAGAATACAGAATATACAACTGACGACCGTAATCTGTAATCATCAATGAAAATGAAACGGGTGTTATTTTAATAACATAAAGTCTTGTCCAATCAAAGTTCCAAATAAACGTGCTGTATCTATCTCTGCCATGTCTTCATTGCTTTTCTAGAATCGTTTGTAAAAGATCATTACTGGCAAACACTATTTCAGCAACCGACGAATTATAGCAGCAAACATCCGAAAATCTCAGCAGTGGTGATGAGGTCCACTGAAACGAAGCATCGGGCACGCATTAGAAATCTATGATTTCTCTGCAATTCCACAAAGGAGAAAGCCTTTTTGACTTGCAGACTAGACATTAAATAGAGTTAGATTAACGCAGAGCCTGCAAATATTCTAACCACCAGTAATTAAGATCTTCCTACAATGCAATGCTGTAAAAGTCGACAATCGACTTAATGATGTCCGCTTAATATTTCGCTAGCGTCCATGACGTAGATCTTTGGCGCTACGCTGTTCGTGCGCATGTGTAATATAGAAGATTGGATTTCATAGCCTCGTATTGTGGGGACATTTTCTTACTTTCAGATTTCATACATTTCCATTTTGATTGATGACAATTAGTCAACCTAAGGAAATTTCGCATAATTATTTATATTCCAGGACTGATTAATATTTATGGACATAAGTGTTTATTTTTCAAGGATTATTGTAAAAGAAAATGGTTTCTAAAGGTTATGAAATTCTTTAATGCCGTACGAGGAAATTACAGCTATCCGAACTAATAAACAGTTGCCACGTGAGCTGCAACAGATTCACATGAACCCAATCGCTTTCACGTGCTACCTTTTTGTTGTTGTCATCGTCAAGATGCCTGAAGCTGTAGACAAATCCTCAGTAAGCTGATCCATAAACAAAGCTTAGGCCGAGACGTCAATGAGCGAGTGTCGTGTCGGTACGAGCGTTAGTCCCTGACAGATTACACAAAGCACGATAGCCGGGCTTTATTTAAACTCTGGGTAATTTGACGCTAGCCGGAGACAATGATTAATTTTTATAGGGCGAGTTACTGTCCCTATCGCTAAAACAAAGCAAACAACTGCTAATAAGTTATTTTAAAATGAAGTTATAATTAATGTAATGAGAACGGCAGTATTAATTACTCCAAATCTTGCCGAACGATCATTCCTCTGTTGTATTCCCCCCTCCCGCCGAGAGACAGTAATGCAGGTTTGTTGTGGGTGGAAGTTGAACGTAAATGCAACATTCATCTCACTAATCACCGTTTGGTAATTTAAGACGGCATTTCACGCAATTCCAAGAAAGCTGGTCAATGGTAGACGATCTAACATTTCCGACCGACTTCTCTCGGTTGAATTACACGAGAACACGGGCACACGTCGTTTCAAAGACAACGCAATAAGGCCACGATAAAAACGCGAGAGTAAGTATTGCTTGGTAATTTTTCAAATGATTCAACACTAATACGAGGAACAGAAATTTGTCTTTTATGCACTAATGCACAAAGCAAATAGCCAGAAATAGGTTCATCGTGAAGATCGTCTCGTACAATATAGTGGCAGGGAAATAGACAAACGACCCACTGATGAAGAACGTAATATATTCACACACAACTACTCCATATCATACCATAGCCCCAAACTTACTGTCTGTTTTAGTAAATCAAAGTACTGAATTTCAGAAACAGAAATTTGTAAGTTATATATATATATATATTGTATTAAATATAAAAATTTACAATATTGAAAAGCATTCGAATATAAAATTGGTAGCAACCCTCATCGGGATAGTCTTTACTGAGCAAAGTGAAACTCAGTTCTTCCTAAATAATAATTTACCAAAGAAAGGACTTATTCATTATTCATCAACATAGAAATCTTTGTTTAATTAACTGATGTCGGCATAGATGGAGCTATGTAAACAAAATAGTAACCAAAAATGATTTTTAATGAATTACCCGCTTTTTGAAATGTATAGCAATTTCGTGCTTCAGTAAACAGTTTCAAATATTTTTCAGTAGTTCTTCAGGTAAAAATGTATTCACTCAGTTCAGTTATTTATTTTAAATTGATTAGACGTGGTGGCTGGACTAGGAAGAAAAGTAAAACAAAGCAGTCATTCCCAGCATGAGATCTTCCAATCTGTTTAGTAGGATAACAGCCTCATCGTTACAGCTTTATTCTGATTTCATTCTCAGTTTTTCTTTTTATTTCTTCCCGTAAGTTAGGAAGGATGTTGTTGGTTATGATAAATCATAGTCATCAGGTTAGTCGCGATGTTCCACCATCTAGTCATTGGGCGCACCTAAAGTTAATAACTTGATTTACCTTCAAAATGAGCAATACCGCAGAAACTGTCAAAAATGATATATTAGACAACTGAAGACGTATGACCATGACTTTAAAAGCCAATAGTTAATGATTATTAACCGTGTATGGAAAGCAATTAACTGTTATAGCCGACTGTGTCACAGGACCGTGAAAGAGGAAATGTATTACGCGGAAAAATAGACACCAGGAGAAAACTGCTTTTACCATAAATTAGATCAGCGTTCTGATTAGGGTCCAATCTGTTAATCAAAGAAAGTTGTAAAGATATTAAAGTTGATCATCTGATTACACAATGTTAGAGGCTGGCTGATTTCATTATTCACATAATGAATTGTTTAAAGTTAAACATTGACATATACTTTCATAAAAACGTGGGTGATTCTCATGACACATTCTCTCTTTTATTTTAATACGTTGTAAGGGTAGCAAGTATGGAAGGATGCTGTATGGATTTGTACGTAATTGTACAACCAATTTACCGTATGGCTTTAAAATTTTCAGGTTTCAAAAGAAACGAGATCAAAGTGGAAAAAACCGTCGTTTTGGCTGTATTTTTAACCACTGATAACAATAGTCATTTATATGTTACACTCCCAATTGTGGAATTGTTTTTCACAGTTGGGGGTTTAACATATAGAAGAGATCATGCCTCCGCGCGCGCGCGTGTGTTACACATGGCGGCTATAATTGTTGGCTTACTAATAAAATAACCCATTCTCACACATAAATAAACTTAATGCAAGTAGTTACCTATACGTATAGAACTTAGAAATGCATACATGTATAGAAAAGGTTACCGACTTCCGTGAAGAAAGAGTCTCTAGATGGTTCTTAGATGAGCATGAAATGTGAAAAATAATAATGTGCAATGTAAATAGAGATGCTTTGTTTGGTTAGTTAAAGCAAAGCATCTAGAAGCAAATAATTAGAGATGACTTTTAAAATGTTAGGAAATGAATGAAGACAGATTATTAAGGCGATATATTCGACGTAAACGTTTGAGCCATTTCAGGCTTAATGCCGACAGAGAAAATAAAATAAGAATTTTTCCATTCTACCGTGATCTTCACGACAACTTTTTGGGACAGATGACACAGAGGTTCCATCGTTTGGTTCTCGTTCAGCAAGCTGAGCTCTAGTTCTTTGGTTCTTTATGCAGCACAACCGACATTATACATTCTAAATGAAGAATAATAAAATCAAAGTTTATTTTGCCTGAAGAAACACGATGACATTCCAGAAACTATCCTCCACAACAAAAAATTGTTTACAACAAAGGTAACACGCATGTAGTAGCCTCTGACTTTTCACCTCTCTAAAAGGGTTAAATTACACATAATAAATCCCACAATATGTAGCTCTCTGAAATTTTTTGAGTGTTGCTCATTGACGACAGCTTCTAAAATTTGAACCATTGCGGCTTCTTTCGTTAGTTACCATCTGGAAAATTAAATTATCGTGATACTTAAAGCAGGCACTCGGACGGTAACCGCAGCACTACTTTTCTTCACCAAGGTTGTCTCCCATGTAGAGAGGCTATCTCAGACCGGTACGATCCAACAACAACAAATAACTGAAAACAGTAAGTGATGGTAAAGAAAAATATTATTTCCAAATAAATATATTTGAAAGATTCTCAGCAATTTTACTGTACAAAGTATCATTTCTCAGTCGACATGTATACACGGAAGATTGGCAAGAATTTGTTGTAATGATTATAAAACAATGCTTTTTAGCCGAGTTCGTGATAAACCGAAAGGATATAAGTTTTTCAAAACTTCTCTTATCCTAAACTTCTGCCCTAAGCTGGTAGAAAATTGCTACTTTCTAAAATTAACTCGTTTTTCTGTTAAATACAACAACAACAAAAAAAAGACAAAACTTTTAAATTACAAAAAAAAAAAAAAAAAAAGCGTTGTAAGTTGGCTACAGTAGCTTTCTTCCCGAAGACAATTTTGTTTGAGCTGGCACACCGCTTCTAATCAAATTCCCAGAACATTATTTCGCGTTTGGCCGTTTAAAGTCGTTCGTTGCTTCCGATTTGTTTAACGACTGTATCACGCGCTTAGCTTTGTGGACGTTCGTGGTGCGAAGATTAAACAATCACGGGATTTTGATTTGCCCCCGAACCATTTTCTCTGCCTGGTCCCGGGTCAATCAGAAATTTTCATTCCACAAACTGGCTTCAATTTTTTTGAAGTATCTCGTCGGAACTATTCAGGGCCGAGCCGCGATTGGCTGCATATTAGCGCTTTGTGCATCCATTTCGCTTCTGGAACTTTCTATCGGATATGGTCTGTGAACGATATGCGACGGGTGGCCAGCGATTAATGGCTTCCTACCCGGTGTTATGGCAACCCGGCGAACGTTTGAATAACGGTCGGATGCTGTTCGAGATCCGAATTAGATTACTGAATATAGTTTAAATTCTCTAAAGTTGACAGATTTTCCTGGGGAGACTAAAGGCTGGTGACAGAAAAGAAGAAAGTATTGTTTTTCTATCTAATTGTTTCGGATTTGTTTTAAAAGTAACAACTCTGGAGAAAAGTGAACTCAACGCCCAGCAGTACTCCGCACAAACTTCACTATTCAGTTTAAAATCCGACTGAAAGTATGAACTGAATAGAATCTATTATAGATTAACTTTGATTTTGCTACTGAGTTTTCACAAATATTTTTAATAAACTGTTAGTCTCGTAAAATTGATATTTCTTGTGCAAACTTATGATGTAATTTAAAATTTAATTCTAAATAAATTCCAGGTAAATAGAGTTAAGCTTTCATCGTTAGTTGCATTTACTGAAGATTTAATTTGAAGTGAATTCCGATACCAAATCGGATTTTTTTCAAACAAATACTGAAAGAATAAAGAGAAAGCAATGAAACAAACAAAGAAAGGAGGTTCCGGATAAAGCAACACCAACCCGAGAATATATTTCCACGAAAAATAGAGAAAAATAGAAATTCAAAAGTTAAAGATAACAAATATGGAAACACGGTATAAATGAACTGAGAAATTGAGTTAATAAACAGTGCAAAACTCAAACAATAACAATTAAAAAAACAAACAAAAAAGTGTAATATATGGAAATAAATGCCAACGTTTAACGAAGAAAATATTCAGCACTTATAATCTATAGAACAGTTTAACGCTTAGCTATTTAAGCTAATTGTATGAAACACTCACAGCAATATTGTCGAAGCCTTACCGTTCAGATTGTTGTCGCTGGTCTACAACTTACAATATTAAAAAAGTCAGGATTTAAAATCTAAAAAAGTACCAGCAGTTTTAATAGCATTAGAGTTTTGAGTAGGAACTTTTATAAGAAAAACGAGAGTTTCACCAACATATTTCTTCTAAGAGGTGCTTAGATTTTAGAGAAAGTGAATGAATAAAAGAGGGTTCGAAACTTTTCTCTAAAGCGCTACTATTTACACTATAAGAGTCTCAACTAATTCTTGTCGATAGCGCTCCGATGTACAGCTTTTTAAACTTACGGTATTTCAATTTTCTGAGCGCCTTGGCGCAGGCCATGATGCGTCTCTTACGAAAGAAATTTACCTAGGATTATATTCAGGCAAAATTTCTGCCGGTGGAGACAGACTGTCAAGTATTTTATTTAATTAATTGGATAGAGCGTGCGTAATGACTTACCTCGGCATAAATACCCGAGCAAAAGAGAGTTTGAGAAATCCACATATTCTGTATTATTTTGATAGCGGTACTTTAATATAGCTGTGGATTTCCCTCGACAAAATCTGGAATCGTCATCTGAGGTTTTTTTTTTTTTTTAAATTAGCAAATAAGAAAGTTGCAGCAGCGGAAAGTGCAGCTGTCGGTTGTCAGCTCTGTTAACATCCGATCCGTGGAAGGATGAGGGAAGGGTGTAAAGCTTATAGAAAATCTGGAAATGACTGGCATCTCTGGAAAAAATGTAATTCTGTTGATTAATTTGCTGTCTGGTGTTATGATAGAGCGCACTTATTTACACCACCTCTGCTTCCCACACAGATGATTGATTTTCGTTAAAAACTTAAATTAAGTGATCAGAACTCAATCAGGTCAAATAGGAAAAGGAAGAAGAACTCTTTCTGTCGGAATCTTGATATTCAAGAGTCTGTGATTAATAAGTAGTTATAGCATTTCTCCTTATGAATACATCTGTACGAACAATTTTCAGACTGTAGGCTCTGAGTCAACTGGTAGGGCAGGGTAAATAGTTGAAAAGGAAGTGATAGTTGTGCAGATTCAGAGAGGATAAACAGTTAGTAACTACAGACTTTACATCAGGAGGCGGCGTCGTCGGTCTCTTGCGATGTCAGCTGTCGGTGAATATCCCGACCCTTTTCTATTGCAAAACTGTCAGAGCTCAAAGTATATTCATAAATGCCGAATTCGCCGTGTACTACGAGGTGCGGCGATCTGATAGTATTCTACTGGACTGCTTAAGATCGAGGGGCCGCACGTCCCTAACGTGTTTCCTTTTCGCTCTTCTTCACCAGCTGTACGCCCGAAAACGTCGGTTTCTTCTCACTTAAATAGATAAATAAATAACGAGTTTCAGTGAGGCTTTCTTTGCCGAAGCTGTAAGCACACAGCCTTCTTGGCCGACAGGCTGCACCCCGCCACGCCCCTTCGCTATGGCGGTCACCCTGCTGCTAGGCGTCGGTGCCCGTTACAACAGCTGCGAGCTTAGAATACCGAAAACTAGAGGTCAGACAGACATCCACTCTCGTGGTAGAAGGGATACGTATGTGTGTGTTAAAGGTGGGATTGTCCACTGGTTTAGGGTTGTGTCTGATTCCGTTTTGTGATCCTACACTGGTTTTTAAGTTTTAGAAGCCTGAGGAAAACGTGGAATAGTGAAGGATTTTTACAAAGTCATCTGTGATGCTGGGCGTTGTATCTTTTGTTTTCTTTCAAAAGAAATGGCACCGCGCGGAATATAAAAAAAACGATATAGGAAATGTTTTATTTTGACCTAAAATCTTAATTTAGACAGTATTTTATACTGAATTTTTCTCTTAATTTTTTTTACCTGACTCTTTCCTTTTTGTAATGATTTACGTGTATTTTCCAGTTTTGTTTATTATCACCGGAACAGAAGAAATACAGATATTTTCAGCCGAGTAATTTACTATAATTTGACCCTTTCCTTACCGTAATCGCTCAGAATACATCGTTTCGTTAATTTTGGCCGAGGATGAAAGCAGAGGACGGAATTCTATTGATGTAGTTTGCATTTGCGCGCATTTTCCACCAAATACATGCTTCCCTGCACTGATTCGGAGGTTGGCCGCATTGCTGCAATAAAGAATCACCGACTCTTATTCTAATTTTCCGAACGCAGCGACTTCGAGACCTCCCACAACTGTTCGATTGTGTGGCTGCTCCCTTTCACGTTGCTTACTAGTATGGCGAGTTTCTGATAATCGCTCTCCAGAGCCAGCAAACTGGATTAACAAAAACAAACAAACCACACTTTCTTTCAGCTTTGATACCAAGATTCCACCACTTTGAAATATTTTACGAATTCTCGAACTGTAGGTAGATTATCCACATGGTATAAGGCAGCATCAAGCCAACTTTCCCATCTCATAACGACAAGTGTTAGTAGCGTTCCAATGGCCCGAAACGTAGCTTGTAGAGGCTTGTTTATTACATTGGCAGCCCTCACACGGGCCATCAGATTGTCTACATCTTCATACTGCACCTATACCCAGTTGTGCAAAGGATTGGAAACTCGAGTAATATAAAATAGGCGCACAAACAGTTGCCTACGTACTCCTCTAGCGGCTAACATATAGGGTACTGCATCCGTTATCAGCAAGCAAAAGTGTTTTCTGTTGGGGATCCAGAAATTTAATTGGATCATTGACAGCACGGATAATGGTTTGATTGTCCACCGACTAATATAAGGGTAGGAAGTCTATCAGATAGGTTTTCAACTGTTCTCGCACACAGCCGACAAGAAGGTGCAAATATCTCGTTCCCAAAAAGCCACTCTTGTCTTTATTAATGACAAGAGACAGAAGTCTTTCACTGAGCAGGTATTGAACCTTTTTTGTTTGTTTTCCACTATTTCAATCTATTGCTCTGCAGGTTGTTTCTAATGACAAGGTTTGACGCATGTCGTGAAATAGTTTAGGATTGTGTAGCTTCGTCATTAATATATCCATTGACAAAAAACTGTTACGATATTTTTCGCAAAACCAGAAGTTGACACCAGGAAGTTTAGGGCCCTGCTGGTTTCCACATTTGACCTTGATGCTTTGCCACCTTGCGATGACAGTTGATTTACTATTGCTTCCCCTGTTGTTTTCAGTAGAACTCGTTGCCTGGTGTAGACGTAAACTCTTCCGAATATTCAGCGACTATACTTCGAACCCCTGACAAAGACGAAACAGCCATTTTAGTATCATTATCTGTCAAAACAAAATGACTCAACTATGACCCGAACACTCGAGAATCGCTTGGTAAAAAGATCGAAATTCTAACAAAACAGAAAACCAAGCCAAGGAGAAGGAGGCTCACAAACCACGGCCAAGACTGCGCCAATATGCCGCTCGATTAATAACTTAAACTAACCAACCACAGAAACAACCGCTCTATTTAAACAGTGAAAATCGTTTTGTGAGATTTTTTTCATGACTAATAAATAATAACTGTAGTTTGATGTAACCTATCAGATTTTAACCAAATTTTGCAACTCGCACACTCCTAGCTGGTTACAAAGTTAAAGAAAGACTTTGACAAAATGTGAATCCTGTTATAAAAAAAACAAAACAAAAAAACAAAAAGGTTACGGATGGGGATGCGCCCGTCCCTTTGATGAATAAGTATATCTGCTTGCAACTTACTTTAAAAGAAAAGGGTATGACTCTTGAGGTAAATTGTTTGTATAATAATAACTATGTTGTGAGATAACGGAGAGATTTACGTGAAGGGAAGCATTCTGCGTATGTGTAGACCATTAACGTTTACTCAGTAACTATGCCATCGCTGTTTAAATTGAGATGTGCAAAACATGTATTCAACAGACATGAAATGTAATATCGAAATAATTACTATTAGATGTCATTGTAAACCAACAGACTCAGAAAAGGTCTAGATTGTCATGTTGGTGGCTGATTGTACCTTTTTTGGTGTCAAGCCAGTGGTGGAAAATATTTTCTTCTCTACCATCCAGGTTTGGATTTGATTTTCTAGTATCCTGTTTTTCTACAGTAATCTTCATTTCAGAGTACTAACCTCACTCATATTTTTCCAGTGCCACACACATATATATCTAATACCCGATTAAAAAGATGATTTTTCAAACTTGGGATGTCTTTTTTGTCATATTTCTGTATCTCGTATGAACAACAATTTATTTGTGTAAATGGTATTATTTGTAATATTTATCAATATCCCTTGATGACCAATCTAACCGTTTAAATCTTTCTTAGGATTTCTTAGGATTCCTTAGAATGCAGTAACAAGTTTGCTGAAACGGTTGGCATCGTTGTATGGCAGAATATGAAACCTAGAGTAACTAACTTACATTCATTCATTTGGCCCGTAATTATAAGATTTTGTCTGTCCTTTTTTAAAAATCGATTTCAACCACTTTTCCAACTTCATTCATTGATATACACACACTTACACCACCTCACACGGTATCGTCTGAGCCGGTTTATGAACTAGCTATCTTCTTCGAACAACTTGCTTCTTCTCGTAACGAAACAATTCAAATTTCGAAACATCCGTATAAAGTACATTTCTTTAGTCTTTGCTATTCTAATCTTTGCGATTTCTCTTCTATGTTAATCTTCATGTTTAGGTTTCTCGACTTAAGGATGAAATGGCATCTCACTCTTCCCACAACGGACCCTGCGTCTTCAGGTTTCTTTAACAGCAAAGCTCTACATTTCTCATTCTTCTTTTGTTGCTTTTATATTCCAGTTTTGCGTTTCTGTTTGTTTTCTTCAGTAGACAGTAACTTCGGAAGTCTTTCCACACCTTCAGCCAGACACTTCCCTTATCCACGGACTATTTCATTTGTTTTTAAATTAATCGTTTCTTTTAAAATTATCGGCGGTCGGGTGCAATAGGGAGGTAACTCGTACATCTTTACGATATTTCTTCTTGAGATCTGAATTCCAACCTTTGGAATCTTGACATTTATTTGCAACCTTAATATTTGGAGTCTTGACGTTTTTTGTGGGGACTCATAGCGTAGGACTTAGCGTGCATCAGAATAATGATCGCAGCTAACGGTCTTGAAATACTCAAACTGCATTGGATGGTTTTAGAGTTACTGATAATAATCAACTGATTATTATTATTTAAATTTGGAAATAATATAACAAACAAAAGCTTATACAAGTATGATTATAACAGAATAAATAACATATATTTTTCCATTTCCATATTTCAGGTTTCATGGCCAATAGTAAAACTTTACTCAGTAAAGAGTATTTAATGCAAAATATTTTTTTTTTTTCTTCTATATTCTCCTATCAGATTCTTTGCATGCTATTAACATTTGCAGGTTGTTTTTTTGTTTTTGTTAATTAATAGTTGTTACTGATCCTTTTATTTGTGGCCATAATTTCTGTGATTAGCCAGAATGCGTTTCCTGCACATTCAACAAGGAAGCAGGAGAATCCACTTACCTGTAGAAATTTCCTCAGATATTGTTGACATTCACATCTAAATCAAAATGACCTAATTTTACATTCACTGACCCAAGTATTTATTGAAACATTTAAAATGGTTTGCTCATATAATTCCTCACTACATATTACAAGTTAATTCTTGCAGTGATCGAGTATCGAGTTCATATGGTCAAAATCAGCATATTGGCGGAACTTGTCAGACTTCGGAAAATGGCAGCAAACAAAGGTGACTAAATTAATTGGATTTCCTGAGGTGAATGGTTGACCCGCTATCATGAAGTTTATTTACAAATATAGACAAACTACATCGGTTCAAGCTTGATACAGCAAGAAAGAATTAATATTATAATACTCAAACTTACATCATATGAAAGATAACTCTACTTTGTGGTTCGATTTTCCGTATACTTGTGGTTATTTAAACTGGACAAATGTTAATTTATTTTCCGTTTAGCTAGTAACGCTACTTGACTAATTGTATCAGTCAGATGTAATCTTTTTTTAACGTTTAAGGAAAAAGTGATAAAAAAATATCCTTTGCAGAACAGTTAGTTTTGAATTTTTCAGAGAATCGATTCTGAAAACAGGATCGAGAATTTGAACATTTGATTTAACTTTTGGTTACAGTGACAAGCCTGTTGAGAATAATAAACACTTTTAAGGTAGATTTTGACTATATATTATACTTATTCAGTTCATTTCTTGGGCTGAGCAAATCTTATTACACGTTTCGTAGGCGTTAGTGTCTCTGTATTTTTCTTACTAGTTAAAAATAAAG
This sequence comes from Nautilus pompilius, assembly GCA_018389105.1. Classification (NCBI taxonomy): domain Eukaryota; kingdom Metazoa; phylum Mollusca; class Cephalopoda; order Nautilida; family Nautilidae; genus Nautilus; species Nautilus pompilius. The sequence goes on from JACATO010001103.1 coordinate 163,040, forward strand.
GTGGCTACAAAAAAGATCGGCTCTATATCAACAGCTTAATTTGATTAAGGGCTTCCTTCGGTTACTGCTTGGAGCACAAGACGTGTGAATGGCGCGTGAATAAAGTACGATTCATTCAGATGTTTTATGTGTAGTAAAGATTATCACCCATTACTTTGTTCAGCTATCTCATTCTTTTGTGAACCTGGTCCTATTGTGAACTTGAAGATGATGTACAAAGATGTAAAAATAAATACAAGAGAAACATCAAATCAAGTCCTTATTCTTAAAATATAACAGATTACGTCTAGCGTTGATAATTCTAATCTTGGGTTATATAGGGCGCAATCGGTCCATATCTAACGTAGCAGTTATATTTCATTTTTTATCTTCTGAAGTTACTTTCAATTATCGATTTTTATGCTAGCAGAAAAAATCTGTTATTAAAAAGAAACTTCGTCTATAATGTAGACCGTGTTTGTGGCAAATATACAAAGAGAGATTAAATGAAAAACTGATGCCACGTGAATATTTTTTTTGTGGGAGAGGGAAATTTTGTAAAGCGACCTGTGTTTGAAGAATTGTTATTTATTAGTGCAATGTTTTAAATATTTGTCACATAAAATTGTTCGTCATTAAATGTTTCTGCATCCAATGGTCAAATAATCGTAAGCCCTGCACGAGAGGGTACGCATACCGAAAATGAAGGAAATCATACACTTGCAATATAAGACCCAAACATCTCACCAACAGTGTACAATAAGGTGGCTACAAGAATGAAATAAAATCGCTATCGAGATGTTGGTATCTTCTGCTGTAAGGATATTTGTAAAATGTGACGCTCGGTTGTTGACCGTCATGTCTCGCCAGCGTGATACTGCGGCGAACACTATACACAGACTCTAAAACCTACAGAATGAGCATCACGTGGTTTGTCCGAGTGTGAAGAACCCTTCCGGTTATTCACCAAATGGGGGAAGCCAATTTAACTAAATTTTAGTGAAACAAACCTGATGAACACCTTTATAAATTTTAAAAGACTAATGTATAGAGCTATTCCAAAACAAATGGTGCAATCTTTGGAGAAAAATTATGCAATCGCACCACATTATGACGCATGCGGGGGAAACAAGAAACCAGACATTGAAAATATGGGGTTTTTCCTCATATGCATCATAATGTGGTGCGATTGCATAATTTTCTCCAAAGATTGCACCGTTTTTTTGGAATTGTACCATAAATTAGCTTGGTTACTAGCTCCTGACTTTCAACAACTCTTCATTCCTTCTTTAAAATTGTTACGTGGATATAAGACCAAGAATAAAGAAGCAAAACTGTAAAATGTCAGTATCTTAGAGAGCTGGGTATATAGCTAGAGAAAGCGGGGTCGGTTGAGACTGGTTCAGTATCTCCAAAAACAAAAGGTCGAATGTGTGAACGAGCAAACCAGAACCTCGGTAGACCGATGACATGCTGGTGAGAAAGAATTGGACGATGCTGACTTTCACGAGATTTCATCGACTGTACGGCGAATGAATAAAAAGCCCAAAAACGTTTTTGAAGAAGCAGTTGCTAGGTATCAAAATGAAAGGAAACAGTTGGCACGGAACAAAGAATACAAGTCACTAATAGAGAAAGATTAATCGAAAAAGAGCTGTTTTCTGACGAGAGTAATTTTGAAGTGTGAGATGAACAAACTCAGCACGCTCACCGGACCAGTGGGGTAACTCTCACTCTTGCTCATATCATTCAGCGTGTAAAAAAGCCAGACAGGAGATGTTTTTTGGTGTTTCTTTTGCAGTAAGGCGGGTTAGGGCGCATTAGTGGAAGAAATATTGATCAGTGAAAAGTAACCTCACATCCAAGAGAGAAGATGGGTTCTCGAATTGACTGCACTCTACCCAGAATAGCAGCCAGGAGGCATTTCAGCAGGATCTTGTGTTAAAAAACTGTTAAGAAGTTTTTTTTTTAAATATAAAACAACGTGGAATGTTTAGATTGGCCTGGAAACTCCCATTATCCCAACCCTATGGAGAAGATTTTGGCAATCTGAAACTTGAGGCTGAGAAACTCTGATTGTACTGCAGGAAAGAAAACAATTTGTGCCATCAATCAAGTATGATTTCGAGACTCCGAAATTAAAATAATACGGGAAAATTTGGTGGACTTCAATGAGAAATGTGTCAGGGGACTTATTAGGGTGAAATGCGGAAATATTTCGTACTAAATCTTGTACGTCTGTTATCATAATACATTAACTGCCATTATGTCGTTTCAACAAAAAATGTGAATATGTTCACATTAGTCTGTATATATAAATATATGAAAATCCAATAAAAGGAAACGTGTACACAAACTTTTTAACGAACGTAAGAGGAAGAAAGCTGGCAACAGGAGATGGCGACCGTTTACAATACGTACAAAGCACTTATCGTTCTACCTCAGTGACCAAGAAAAACACGCTACGTCAGTAGTTCTATTTGTTGTATTAAGTGCTCCACGTTTTATAGAAACACGATAGAATTATTTTTTAGCATGTAGTCATCTTTAATTGGTTTTTGCATGAGTGAATTCAATTTTACATTAGCTCGTTGCGACGACTATTACCGGCAAGTTAAGAAGCATTGCAAACCCCAAGGTTTTTCCCTTTTCCATAATGTGTGAAAATAGTGGCAATTTTACATTTCTCGCCTCTAACATTTGCACCCGGTGCGCATTAACTCAATCAGAAATATTTGTCTGAAACGCTTTAAAATTTCCACTAAACAAACCGATTATCAAAATTTATCCAAAGGTTTTAAATATTCATAATCCCACCTTTCAGAGAAGTTTGCAAACTTCCAGAACACATTAATGCTAAATAAATCGGCTCTTCCATTACTTCACGAAACGTCCACAACTCCTGTTAATACGAACTGATCATTAGAAATTTAATTGGAATTGAATGGCTTTTATGTTCAGAATTTTACTTGGGTTTGTCGAAACCTAACTTATTAAAAATTTACTGCTTTAATATCCGAAATGCCTAGCAATTTAGAAGTTATCAAGTTTTCACCAAAGAGTCATGCAAAAATATTGCGATAGTTTTTTTCCATCTTATTTTGTTTACTAAGATAAATCACCAATCTTCTATTGAAGACAATAATAACACTTGAATCACTGAATAAAAAATAACAAAATGTATTTTGTATTAAATCTGATCTTTATATCTGACCTTTTACGGTACTTCCTTCTAGATAATTCCTGCCTTGTTATCGTTAATAACCGGTTTGTCAAGGTCTTTTATTCGAGAATAATCCTTTAAATAAGAATAAAATTAAGCTTCCAAACACTGATCTAAAACCATAACGCAGGCACGGTAACGTAGTGCTGACGAAATATTTGACGACATTAATTAACTTAAATCTGACTTCATTGTTTTAAAATTTATAGAAATTATAGTTTAAATGAAAAAGAATGAATTGTGGTCGAAACAGATTGCTAAGATCTTTAGTTTGCTAGCGCTGAAGGCTGAGAAAGGAAGAGAAAAAAGAAAATTAATAAAATTACAAATGTAATAATGTATGAGTGATATGAAGAATGTGGGGTTACATATACCAAATAAACAGAATTGTGTTCGGTAGCCATTTGCAAAAGGTATCTTTCCTGGTAAAGCTATGTGTTCTTTGTGTATAGAAATTGAGTTTAATTTGAGATATTACATTGTTAAGCCAGTAATACTAAATTATTAAATTATGCGCGGCTTTCTTCTTTGAATAACTTTTCAGTAAATAGATAATTTTCTTTCTCAGTAGAAAGGACGACAGCAAGAACTTCGCTTTCTGTAACAGCAGCACAAGCGAAAGGGAAGAAGTGGCTACCGACAGAACGACCCGGCGCTCCAACGTTTAAGGAAAAACACCCAGCAACAACATCTCGGACAGAAGACGGTTCAAGCATCAATTTAATTCCTTAGCCGGAACAGAACCACAGTTTTCATATCAGTAATTTTTGGCAGTTGTTAAAATAAATCGGATAATTTCGAGACTTTAAATTTGCTTAATGCTGGTGGCTTGGGTGGCCAGATAAATCAACCGGGTCTAAGTTAATTTCAGCATTAATGCTGCATAGAAATCACAACGACTCTCCGGTAGAGTCGGTGCGCGTGTTGCCAAGACTCCCATTCGGTGTCAGGCGTTTTACAGCAAACGAACTCCATTCTAGTAAAATCCGGTCTTCTGCTTTCAGGTGGACAACCGCTTTATTCCTAAATCTGAACAATTCTGCTGGCTTCGCATAAATATTCTTAGTAGTATTATTACTATGATCATTGGTACCACCGTCAGATCAAGAGAAGGATTTGTTTGTTATCCGCATTTGTTAATCAATAATGTTAGCCATTTTACTTCGAGCTCGTTATTTCTATGGGAACTGTCCGGTGACAGTTGGATGCAATTATGCATATCAATTGAAACAGAATAAACAAACTTTAGGCTAGTCTCAAGTGACCGCACCTCGCGAGGGCTTTCAGTGGCGCTTCACTACCAAGCCAGATTAGACGTTGTGCATTAATTAACTGGTATCTGTCATTGCCGATAAACGCACAAGCAAAAGAATTTGAAAAAAAAAAAACAGTAATAGCGGCGCCAGCCCAGGAATTTCTTGATAATGTGCGTACATCAGAAAATAACGATAATGACGTCACATACCTGCTGGCCAGTTTTTCCAGTAAATTAACCCGTTACCAAAACCGGTATGGCTGAACGTCATCGTGCAACATTAGAGAGCGGGTCTTTCTGATTTCAATTATAACGCTATCACATAACAGATGCCATTTCGTCTTAAAGTTCTTGTTCTTTGTCAGCCAGTGCTTTTGTGATTTAATTCATAATAGTGCCATAGATTGTGCTACATTATTGCAGATTTTGAGATATTATTTCGTTTTTTGAATGCATTCAAACATATGCAATTAATAATTTTTAAAATTAATTTTAAAAATACTTAAGAGTTTCATATTTTTTATATGCGTGTTCTTCATTATAGTATGCTATTAGGTTCCCATCTTTTATCTTTATAGTGGCCTGTTTGATAGCGATACCCAAGCGCACACCCTTCAGTATCAGTGCTCTAACGCAGTGGTTCCCAAACTTTAAAGTCTCGAGAATTTCTTGTATGAAAATTCCAAATCTGGCAAATCCCATCCTAAAAATAAACATTTTCCATAGACTTTTCCCTTACCTAGGTGTAAATTACAAAAACATTGATCTTGGAAATATAAAATTTGTTTTTCCTATGAAACTTATTATGTATCATTACATTATTAGTTTTTTATTCCATTATGAAAACAGCAAAACCCTTCCAAGATTTCACTTTCGTAACTTGTTTCACTTTGATTAACCCTGAACTTGTAGTTACCCTGGAAGTTCCAACCTACTCATTGTGATAAACGCGGTTACTTTGATTGGCAGAGCTCTTGGAAATCCGGAACCACTGAAGAAAGATAAAGTCTCAGGTCTGGCTCGGCTTCGAGTCTGCTTCTGTATTTGTATTTCAGATGTGCATACCAGTAAAATGCTTTCTCGCATAAGTTTGTTGTTGAAAACGATAAAAAAAAGATGTAATAGCCTTTTTCTGCCAGCAGTGCGCACTCGTTTCTTAAATCAGCCCAAAATTGATAATCCGAAACTCCTTTTATTTTAGTTCGCACATTGAGAACGCTAAAAAAACACAAGTAAATGAGATAATTCTCTCACGTCTCACCGGAGAAAAACATCACACACTGGAGAATGACTGAGTGATGGCCGACTGAAAGATCACACGACAATGATCTTGACTCCGTCAAGTCCTCAAGGGGCTAGAATAGCTGTCTTTTATTAAGTGTATTCGGTCATTTGGTGGGCACCAAACAGACAGCTGTTTCTGAATAACGCGAATAACAGCTAAGTAGCACAGTTGTGTCGGTGTTGCTTAGTAGGCTTTCCTGTAATCACGTTTAATTAATTATTTATTTATGCATGTGCCAGATTAATTGTGTTCAAAATATCCGCCATTTTCTTCATACTGCGTGAAAAAAAGCGCCAATTGTTATTTTCCCGTAAATTTGGATTTCTGTGCGTAAACAACACCACTGCTTCCACCATTAGGGAATTTTTCCCGAAGACCCTCCCCTGAAACATTTGTGAACCGCAGTTTGGGGACCACTGCTCTACTGTGGCATCACCAGAGATGCTGCTGTCGACGAGGTCGGTGGCCCATCAACCAGTGACCGAGGATGAAAGTCCGACTTCGATTCCACGTACGGTTCGTCTTGGTTTTCCGTACGTCCCCGGTTTGGTTTCTTCTCGCTCTTCTTTACCATCCAGTCGTGTGGGTCCGGATTTTCACGGCGGATTCCCTCCCACATGTAAGAATGTACATGGACCCTCGTGGCGCTGGAATACACGGTGTTTCAGATGGAATGGCGTGACTTCACTAACTATTAATCGTATACAGCATAAAACCAAAGCTATTAGTGAGGTTTACTGAGACAAGTTCTCTGATGACTGAACAGAATAAGATCAGAAAGGAGTTCAAAAGATAATCGGTTCCAAACTGTAAGTCCATTCATCGGTTTGTTCAGCAATTTCGGAACACGAGCAACATGTGTGGGAAATGCAAACATCGTCGCCAGCCGACTGCGCGCGCACCACTGAAACTGTGCAGGGCACTCGCCGAAGGGTCATGGACAGTCCCCGAAAGAAATCATTGGGTCGTATGCTAATGGAGGCGGGTGTATCAAAAACAACAACCTGTAAAATTCTTGGGAAGTTGAACATATTTCCGCACAAAATTCCTTTCATTCCTGAACGAGTGGTAGGATTATCTCAAACTATTTCCCTGCACACGTTGATAAGAGCCTTCCTTGGCCACCGACTCACTCGACCAAGCCTGTAACATGGTCGCCGGGACTGTCAGCCTCCTGAAAGCAGTGATCTGAGATTACCCAGCTCGTATTAACCGAGACACTTCGGGAAACGTGTGCTTACGGATACGTGCTATGCTTAATCGGAATGGCAGTCATATTGAAAACATATCCTGATACATAACCCTAGATTTTTCTATGTATAGTGGTAAAAAAATTTCTTTGAACATTTTTTTAGTTAAAAATGTGTAAAATCATGGACTTTCATCTAGACATTCTGTAGTAAGCAAAATGTAATATTCTTTAGTGATGCTATACATATTATCCAGTAGTTCGCTATTTGAATTCGGTCAGAATTAGCTAGAATAAACAGTGCAAACACGTTATAAATCCCAACGAAGAAATAATATATTTTTGTTGCACGTAGAGCCAATTTCTATTATTAAATAGTAGTAAATAGATGTAAAACGTGATTTGGTGCGTTAAATAACTACGACCTCGTTTTCTAGTACCCTTTTTTAACTGATTTTGTTTTGTTTAGGGTGGTTTCAGGTTGATAATTAATTTTAAAATAAAATGTACTAAAAAAAGATTTAGATTATTTCTAAAATGCGATGGAATGATAAAAAAGATTGAGAGAGAGAGAGAGAGAGAGAGAGAGAGAGAGCGAAGAGAGAGAGAGCGAAGAGAGAGAGACTTGCCTTCTCTACACGCTTTAGTGCATTCTAGGAAATTTTTTGTCTGACATTACGAATATCAGTTGAATAAAGGGCTTACTGTATTGAATAATAGTTAGTCGCCGCTGTAATTTTGAACTTTACTCCTGTAAATAAAATGATTAAATTTATTTATTTGCATCCCTTGTTTGAAAAGATACAGCCGATGGCTTACCAGCTTGAAGGGAATTACGTAAAGGCTGCGGCGTCTTCTTACGTTACCGTGAAGCGAATTTATCCTGTCCATGATTGTACCTCTGGAGAAGACAAATATTAGCGTAAAAAATTAACTTTCCCCTTCAAAATGAGTAAATTGATTAAAGGATTCCAAGAAAGCTCTGGGTCAACCGGAATAGATTTTATTGACGGCTTGGAAATTGTCAAAAAGCGCATGCGTTTAGGTCAAACTACGACAAAAAACTAAATACTCTACAAAAATACTTTTTGTTGTTAGATGAAACACCCGCTGTATACAGTATAGTAACTCTTTATTATAATCTTTTTAATCCTCAGTCTTTTATTTTCTTTATTCAATTAAGTATTTCCAAGGATGTTTGCAACGGCATAATGCAGCATGCGGAAACAATAATTATTTTAACTAGGATAAAAGCGACTAATCAAGCAAAATTAGCTTCTTTGCTAACGTCCGTTTTAAAAGTGGTGTGAAAACGCCATTTTGTTAAATACGATCTAAATCTTTAATACACCGGATTAGCGCTCGTAGAAATTATCCATAGGGATAAGATCACCGCTGGGTGGCTTTGGGTTTTGTTCTGTTGTTTCACAAGAACAAGGCCTTCACACGGTATCCAGCTTCCGTAATTGAACATGATCAACAAAATTTGCGATATTGGTATTTATGTATTGCCGGTATGAGGCTGTTTTAATTATCACAGGGTGATAAACAGAAACCTCTTAACGTCATTGCATGGCAGATTTTTTTTCAGTCATGAAAGTAGACATAAATAAGAAGGATTCTTAAGTAAAGAAGATATTAGGTCGTTACAAATGTTTTATCTGTTTTTATATTATGTTAATTTGGGTTTACTTTTTGCATCCTTGTGAAGGTGTATGTAGATAAGCTATATATCTTTTTATACTGTGTGCTTTGGCATACATTATGCAAAATCTACCATTTAAAAAAATCATAAAATGGATATTTGTTTCAGGGTTCTGAGTGAAGAATGGTTAGAAATGTTTTTCGTGCCATTTTGCTTCACGAGTTCAAACCAGGCCACAAAACGAGCGAGGGAAATCGTGACATTAAGCAACCATGGGACGATGACACAGCAAATGAGCGAACAGTACAACGATGGTTTGTAGAGTTGACATCAGGAGATGTGAGCCTCGAAGATAAGGAACGTAGCGGACGTCGTTCCAGCTGTGATGACGACCATCTGAAAGCCTCATTTGAAGACGATCCAAGAAAAACAGTGCAAGAAACTGCTGGAGAGCTTGACATAAGCACAACAACTGTTTCCTGGCATCTTGCCGTAATCAGCAAAGTGAAAAGACTTTACAAGTGGGTGCCTCACGAGTTGAATAAACAACAACAAAGTCGTCGATTATCGTAAGAAACAAAACGACCCATTTCTTTACCGAATCATTACGTGTGATAAAAATGGATTCTTTACGACAATATCTAGCGATCAGCACAGTGGCTCAACAGAGACAAGGCGCCTAACCACATTAGATTTCAAAATCCAGCCTGCACCTAAAGAAGATCATGGTCACTGTCTGGTAAACTGCATCTGGTGTCATCCACTATAATTTCTTGCAAATCGGTGAAACCTTCACAGCTGAAAGGTACTGTCGTGAAATAAACGTTGTTCATCAGAAACTCCCAATAACGACAGCCAGCATTGGGGAATCGAAGAGGCCAAATCCTGCTCCACGACAATGCTCGTCCTCATGTTGTAAAAGTGACTCTTCAGAAACTGAACAGGTTGAGGTACGAAGTTCTCCCTTCACCCAGCCTATTCACCAGACCTTTCTCCCACAGACCGCCACCTTTTCAAACACCTCGACAGCTTCCTCTGTATAAAATCCTTCTCCAACTAAGCAGCAATTTAAACTGCCTTCCAACAGTTTATCGACTCCATAAATCCAGATTTTTTCAAAATGGTATAAATGCACTTGTAACTTGTTGGCAGAAGTGTATTGTTTGTGATGGAACTTTGATTAATAAACTTCATGTTCAGCAGCGGGATGAAGTCTCATTGTTGCGGTAAACAAACCGGCAAATCTTTTGTAACAGTCTAATACAAAATTAGAATATGCCACTTTAACTTATTTTAAATCTAGTTTGTTTTCTTTTTTTGTTGGTTTACCTTAAAACAGATTCTTTTTAACACGATTGTGCTATTTTTAGGTTCAGAAACTTATTTTTACCTCAAACATATCTCCATACACAGAACTCTCGTAATCCATACGGAATTTCCCTGATTTGTACTCGTGACTAGTTGATCAGCAGTTTATTTACGTGTTTAAATCATGGAAAGTCAAACCATGAAGTGTTCCACCTAAAAAAATGAATTTTTCACGTATTTACGGTGAGATTGGAATTAATCTTTTCTTTTTGTTACGACTTATAAATCATGTTTTTCTAAGAGTGCATAGTTTATTAGCCACTCTGGTTTCTTATCGTCCAGTCTGGTTGACTGTATGGTCAAATTGATTTTTCGAATATAAATTATTGAACACCAAGTGAGGTAAGAAACACCTGTGCGAAAATGTGCGTGAAGATACATTAAGGTGGATTATATACCAGTTACTTCAGATAAAATTGAACTCAAGCGTTCACACTGATAGAATTTAATCTACCAGACATTCTAAGAAAAGTAAACTGTTTTCTGTGTAGTTAATATTTTAATATTTAATTAAATGTTTTACGTTCATCTGATTAGCTTTTTAGAAGCATTTTTATTTTTCATTTATTGTTTTGTCTGTCAGCATAGGTTACATGATTTAATCGCTTTGAAAGCGTTATAATAATCTTTAGCCCACCTAAAAATAATTATCTATAGATACTAAAGGAGCTTATATTGTTCTATGCATTGTTTTCCACCATACTACCTTCGCAGTTAGGTTGGTAAAAAAATGAATAATATTTGTTTTGTATTAAGTCGCACTGTATGTAGGCTTGAAAGAAATCTCTGTTACGTTTATACAATGTAGTGATTGCTGAGTGTGTGGATGATTCAGTTTAATTTAATTTAATTCAAAGCTTCAGTTATTTTGAAAGGATGATACTTTATGTAGTGAAACGCTAATTCTATTTTATCATCTTTAAGCTGACAGAAAAGGAAAAGCTCTATGTAATGGTTAGAGGCTTAAGTCAAAGTTTGATAGGATTTATTAATAGAGTGGCTAATCAGTATGTATACGGATCAGCAGTCGGCAGTCACTCAACTTGTCAACTCTGCTTTGTAAAAATCCGTCTATTGCGAGATTCTTTGAGTCTCGAGCCTTTTCATCTTGATTTAGACGACAAACGTGCATCGGTTATGTTACCCGGTGTTTGAACTTTACAATAAGACAGAAGCAACCGCTTGGTTTCCTTTGAAACCACTAATGTGTCTAATCTAATAGTCTTCGAGTGTGTGCGCATTACGAGTAGCGACAGAGCTGTTTTCTAACCTGTAAAAGTTTATACCATTGAGTCGGACATACAAAAGAAAAATATATTTGAAATCGCTAACTTAAGAAAGGAAAAGTGACCGTCGGGAGGGAATAACAGCATCACGTAAATATGAAATAAAACAAAACCAGCCAGTTAATGAGTATACTGCTAGGAAAAATTGTAGAACGGTCTGATTGTATTTTATCAAAGTCACCCGAAGCTAAGTCAAGAAGAGCAGCAACAATAACAACAAAAGCACAAACTACCCTTTGTTTCTCGAAAAAAAAACAAACCTGTGTTAAAGTAGTTTAACTTTTAAGCTAGTTGAATGGCCGGTCGGTTATCCAGTTGTGGGGTTCTATACTGCCATGGTTGCTTAAATTCCGACTGAAACCACGTTTACCTAATTTGTTCTTTACCAAGCAGATGCCTGGATTTTTATCCAGACTTTCTAGTTTACTCCCACATTAAAATAAAAGGATTTAGTGGGGTTTTCCAGGTGCATGTGGTAGAGGTTCTGCAGTTAGCTCTAAACAAGCTGGTACCTTGCCCACCGATCACAATTCCCCAGTCCTTAAATCTCGAAAGTCAGCAGGTATTCGACAAGAGAAAGAATTATTGGTTATTTCCTTGATCGGATTGTGTTTCAGTTTTTGAAAAAAAAAAAACCTGTTTTCGTAATACGGTAAATACTTTTGAAATTTTGCTTCAAATTAATTTCTAAAATGTAAAATTTTAATTAATAGATATATTAAATATTAAAATTAAAAGACCCAGTAAAACATTTAAGCCAGCTGTACAGCAAATAAATGTTTGAAGGGATTGAATATTTTCATAGTATTTATATATTAAAGATAATTTAAATTGAAAAAAAAAAACGTTTTATTTACCTTAAAAGTTTATATTGTATATAAAGAAAATGAAAATATAATTGTGTATATATATGTTTTTTTTTTTTCTTTCTCGATATCGCCTGTCGATACGGTGACAGTTAACGATGGGATTTGAAGCAAGAATCGCCGCAACCAGAGATTCTTGATTCAAATCCCAGCGTCAGCGTCAGCTGTCCACCGTAGCGACAGGCGATATCGAGAAAGAGAAAAAAAACACATGCTCGTATATGCACATCAGTCACTCTACTTGTGATAAAAAATACGAACTCAGTTACAGATTTTGCAATGAGTCCTGTAGCAAAACAACAAAAATATGTCCTAAAAGTAAAATTGTTGTAGAAAATAATTTTAATGTTAATTTCATTCTTCTTCGTTTTCTCGAAACCTTGTGCTGACCTTGAGGGTTGAAGGTTATCTGATGATAGTGAGCTGACAAGGAAAGGTGTGGACATCATCTTTGGTGACCAAACATGTTATCTAGGTTCAATTGGAGCTTCTAAGCGAAGGTCAAAGTACAAACCAATTAATAGTTACCCTCGGAACCTCTACCACATATACCCGATGTCTTTATTTTCAGATGTGCGTTGAAAACGGAGCAACCGGAGAAAACATACGGCGGCCGGCTGGTGCAGAAAATCGAGAATAAACCGTGCCAGAGAGGTATGCTAAACTAGGCTGGGTTAAACGGGATTCGAACTGAGGCACTCGATTAAAGCAGTTCAGGAGTGTACCATCAACCGTTCTACTTAATTTTATTAAAAATTCAGAGAAAATCTTCCGGACAATATCAACTGGCTGAGCCATTTTGTGTACATTCAGTATTTGATTTTTTAAATGTATTCTTGTTATATATAAAATTCCATTAATTTTTATATTGTTAGTAAAAATAACTTTAACTAAATCCTTACGTTGATTTTTAGAAAAGAGTTCACACGTTGTTTAATCTATGTGTGTATGAGAGGGTGGGAAAGGAAAAATGCTGTTTGACTAAAACTAGTGCAGCATTGTTAATTCATCAAATTAAATTACCTCTTTAGTAGAATAAATTAGCCATACTTGAATGCAAATAGATGATCGTCACTTTTGTTTGGAACTTTCCTTAGATTGACTGACTAAAACTGTTAATTTCACCATTAAGACAACGAAGACTAAAAGAATTAGCAAATAGGTTCTAATGCAGATCTATTTATTAATGTAAACGTTACCTGTAAGTCATCCAGATAAAATAATGAAATTGTAATATTTATTTTGTCACAAAAACTGAAAAGATCTTTAAGCATCTTTCTATCATACAATTGGAGCCTTATTTTAATTCTTTAATTTAGGACATACTTAAAAAAAGTTTCCCACTTAATTTTCAATCTTGCAACGAAAAAAAGTTAATGACGCAAGCTGTTTCCTCTTAAGAAAAGACGAATTTATTTGTAAATTACAAAGTATGAAATTAGTTAATTTATCTAATCAATTTCATCATTTTTGGACCCCTTGGACCGTTTCTTGAGCCAAAGAAAGATTTACGCATTAACGAGAAGCTAACATTGCTCTTTAGTTTTGGATTGAGAAGAACCACATCGTGATTGAACTTAAGTAGATGAACACGCTTTTATCTTCCCTTCGCTGGGTGCCTTTAATTAAATTTTTGTCCTTAGCAAAATGATTCTTTTAAAATGATTTTTACCACGCAGATACTTCTCACACTTTAGCGTGACCGTCTTAGGAACGCTCACATTAACGTTGCACGTCCAAACCTTCAGGTAATAAGCAAAACGGCATTTTTTATTTTAATGAGATTTTAAAAAGAAATTTGAATGGTATGAAATGCACATGTATGCTCTTATTAACTCTGTATTAAAATTAAGGCAAAATGTCACGTTCACTACAGCAGATAAATTAAAAATCTTGCATAAAGCTTAACTTAAATCACGATATGCAGAAATTAGCGCACTCATTGGTGTGTATACTTAAATCTTAAATTATCGATATTTTCAGACTTAAACATTGATTTTAGTTTTGTCTTCAGTGGGTATGATACCACAGCAAGATCCTTGATAATGCAAATTTTCCGAATAATCAGAAAGTTTTAGAAAATAAATTCATATCCAAAATAAAGACAATATTACCTCTTATTTTCCCAGCTTTTAAAAGAATTCCAGAATTCTGCATGTGTTTTAACACCGTAAATTATCATTTAAAATTGATTTTCATTTATGCACATAGCCATAATTTATTTTTATTTTGAAAAATGATTTTCTTGCAAAAGAGAATTATTTATTGGCCATAAGCAAAAAAAGATGGTCATCAATAAGACTTAAAATCCGAGTAGTACTAGTTCCATTAACTACACTTGAAGCTTAGTTATTCGCTCATTAACAGTTATATTGCTAAAATATTTTCTGATATTTAGCCGTAGCTAATTTTGTTTTAGCGTTGCTCATCTATGGAACAAAAATCCCAGAATTGCTATCACAGTTTTGTCGAACGTCTGGATGGGCAGAGGCAGACATATCGTTTAAAAGTGGCGCTTCGAAAAGAAATAACAGCAAAAAACCCACAAAAGAACCAGTCAGCTGAAGCTATTCATCTTGACGAGGTAGTAATTTTGCCATCCTATTAGCTAAAAGTGAAAGGATATTTCAGGGGTTTGAAGTATAAATCGCCAACGTCTTTAGATTGCACTCATAGAGTAATGTTAAGTAAAGTAGATGAGAGAGTAAAGCTAATCACGTTATCATTACTAGTACTTAGGACTTACTGCTGGATTGTTTCTGGGTTGCAGACATGTTACACCAGCATAGCGACAACTAGTTCGCGTCTTGTTACGTTTTCCTGGTGATTGACGCCATTTGCATTTTAAGTACTCTATCTAACGTGAAGAAAAACATCTCTTTCCATTCAGCAATCGGCAGGTTTTGTAATATTTGAGCGGTAAAAAATGTGCGTCTTTTGCAGCAGAAGTATAAAAATGTATTATTTAAAATTTGGGTAATTCTCTCCATAGAATGATAAAGATTCTACTGCGTACGTGATATTCAAATCTAATTTTGTAGTTATAGGCTGTTTGGGGCAAAGTGGATCAATTAATATGGGATAAAGTGGAGCATATTTTACTTAGCATAATGAGTAATAATTAATGGGAAATATGTAAAAGGAATAAGAAGGGCTGAAATAATCATCGATTAAACATGAATTTCCGATGTTTGACGAAGTGTAATATATTGACTATTATGTTTAGATATGCCAAGAACGTATAAAGAGTATAAGGTCAGTTCCAGCATCAAAGTACACGAGCAAACAATAGTCAGAGATGCTTCGATTAGAGAGGTTCTATCATCGCTACAGTAAAGCGATGAGTCGGAATGTGTAAAGAAAGCACGATGTTTCTGGTTTGAAGCGAACAGGGAATATTTTAAAAACCAGTGAAAATTGTCAAATATATTTTAAAGCAGTTAATGGTAATGTCATGAACAATTGTGGATTTTTGGAAAGAATGTATTAGGTTTGTTACAAATGTTTTCTCGGTTTGTTACTGAAACAATGAGACTTCCTATTGTAGCTGAACGTGAAGTTTATCAATTAAAGTCAGTTCCATTACAATCAATACACTTCTGCCAATGAGTTACAAGCGCATTTATACCATTTTGAAAAAATCTGGATTTATGGAGTCGATAAACTGTGGGAAGGCAGTTTCAATTGCTGCTTGGTTGGGGAAGGATTTCATACTGAGGAAGCTATCGAGGTGTTTGAAAAGATGGTGGTCTGTTGGAGAAACATCTGGTGAATAGGCTGGGTGAGGGAGAACTTCATATCCAAACGTGTTCAGTTTCTGAAGAGTCACCTTTACAACATGAGGACGAGCATTATCTGGGAACAGGATTGGGCCTCTTCGATTAACCAATGCCGGCTGTCGTTGGGGGAGTTTATGATGAATTCACAACAGTACCTTGCAGCTGTCATGGCTTCTTTAAATTGCAAGACGTTATAGTGGATGATACCAGTTGCAATCCACCAGACAGTGACCATGTCCTTCTTCGGGTGGAGGTTGGATTTTGAATATTTAGGCGCCTTATCTTTGTCGAGACACTGTACTGATCGTTTTCGATTGTCGTAAAGGATTCATTTTTCATCACACGTAATGATTCGGTCAAGAAATGGATCGATTTGTTTCTTACGAAAAGCGAAGATCAGATCTCCCATCGACGATTTTGTTGTTGTTCATTCAACTCGTGAGGCACCCACTTTTCAAGCCTTTCCATCTTGCTGATTGCGTCAAGATGTCGGGAAACAGTCGCAGTGCTTACTTCAAACTCTCCAGAAATTTCTCGCACTGTTTTTCTTGGATCAGCTTCAATTGAGGCTTTCAGACGGTGGTCATCACACCTGGAAGGAGATGCGCCATGTTCCTTATCTTTGAGGCTCACATCTGATTGTAACTTTGCAAACCATCGTTGTACTGTGCGCTCATTTGCTTTGTCCTCACCCATTGCTTGCTTAACGTTATGAGTTGTCTCGCTCGCTCTGTGGCCTGGTTTGAACTCGTGAAGCAAAATGGCACAAAAAACATTTCTATCCATGCTTTACTCAGAACCATGAAACAAATATCCATCTTATGATTTTTAAGTTTTAGGTTTTGCATAATGTATCCCAAAGCATACGTTACAAAAACGATATATAACTCATTTATATACACCTTCACAAGCATGCAAAAAAATTCACCCCAAATTAAGATAATATAAAATCGACAAAACCTTTGCAACGACCAATACTACGGTACGTCCTCGAGCAGAATTGGAGACTGAATACAGTGCCAGACGTGGAGTACATGGTTCTACAATGTTTGCGTTGAGGCTACTGACAAGGATTGGCCCATTCTTGGCAGGTGTCGTCTCATTTCTATATGTAAAATAATTATCCGTACCTTCTATTTTTTGGGTGAACCATTTTTTTTTGTACACCTGACGTAAATTTGGTCAAATACCCGTTATCACTTTTGAAAGTTTTGTTCGATCATGCTGATGTTTTGAGGTTTTTAAGTACCAATATTTTAATTTACTGGAATAAATTTAGTGCTAAAATAAATTGTTTTGAATTAATTTTGGTTATTTTATTTTCTGAACTGATTCGTTTAATCCCAAACTATCCTAGGTCACAGAAGCATCTGAGCAGAGAACTACAACATTTAGACGACGGAAACTTAAATTATTTGCTGCGTTTCATCATGAGGTCTATAAAAACCAATCCACTATTGAGAAAGACATCATGAAGAGTCGCGGTAAACCTCTGGATGATGCTAAGGATCTGAGAAGAGGAGAGAAGATTCGCCAAAAAATCTTATCGCTTCTCTCCCCAGCGATCAACCAAAACAGTTATATAATGGTTGCGCTGAACAGTTTCTCTTACAGAAAGGAATGTTCTGAGTGAACTTCGTAGCTCACTTATGACTATCTACAAATGAGCTGTGCTTAGCATATCTGTCACTACACCTAAATGGCTGAAAGACGTGAGTAAATCACAAAATTGAAAGCTGCATCATTAAGACTACATTTGAAATCATTAGATTCTCAGAAAATGTAGTCTAACCACAATACCTGTTTGATTTTGCAAATAAACTACAGATCTTCATAAGTAATTTCTAAAATATCAAGTACTAAAGGTATAAGATTTTATCATGGCTCAATAAATAATTAGAAATTTTGTCTTTCATTTAAAAATTTGGTCCAAGAAAAGAATTAAAAACATTGTTTTGAAGGTGTATATTAACATTTTGTTTTTAATCCTGACCTCTCCACTCTAGCTATCATGTTTTAAATGTCGCGGTGATCACAAAAATTTTTATCAGTTAAAACTGTCTTTAATCTAAAAAATATTATTATTAAAGTGGCTATTTCTTAGATATAATAAAAATGGCTCAGGTTTTAAAAAACTAGTTTTTTAAGGCTTACTATATATATATATATATATAGAAAATTATTTTTGAATGGATAAAAGTACAATAAAATTGATATTACTCTTCACCAAAACTGACCATGAGAAAATATGAATGATTATTTAATTTATTTTATAATGACTTTATTTTAAAAAATTTCTTAAAGTGGAAGAAAAACACCGGAGAAAAGTCATTTATGGTGATTATGTACCTTTTTAAAGCTTTGAAATTGCATCAATTGAAACATTTTATCGGCTCGATTGAGTTCCAGGGTGATGAAATTATTTGGTATGTTACAAAAATAAAAGTACACGTGTGTAGGTGGCGTTAGTGTTGTGGGAGTCTGGGAAATTAGGTTGGTTTAAAAAATTGTTAAACTTTTTAAAAATAGTTCCAACACTTCTAATCTCTGCCCCTTTCTAAAAGAATCTGGAAAATCAATACATGGTAACAAAGAAATAAGAAGAAACAAAAAAACAAACAATGAGCAGCACGGTATTGTCGCTATAAAATACAAACAAAAAGAAAGATAACTCTGCACAAAAAAAAAAATAAATATGAAAGTTGTTGTAAGGCATAAGACAGTAAAAAATCAGCCCCTAATTGTATTTCTTTGGTAGTACTGCTCCGTCTAAGAAATCTCAAAATGTATAAGTAAAAGTCCCCAGCAGTAGTAAGTACGACCGCAACAGACCTACCAATGCAGTAGACAGGTTTTAATAACAGAAAATTAAAATGAAAGAAGATTGTTTAACACTAGCTAATATAACAGATACAAATTCTGCTACAAAAGCTTTACCACAGAAATTTGTTCGTTTGTTTCTATTGATTCGAAAAAGACTGATCTCTTTTATATGGGGAAAAAAAACTAACGCCAAACGCTGACATTTGCTATTTGACTGGCATCAGATATTGTAATCCATCTGAGCCAAATGACAGTACAAAAACAATTATATATGACATTATATTAATTATAAGTTTCTTTCTTTTCCGTTGATGCCGAATTTGGTGCGTCCTTGCTATCCTCAGGAGGAGCTGGCTAATGGGTTTCTATTGCTGCTTTTTACCCATTAGCGATCCCAATGCTGAAAAAGCTGTCATAACGCCTGCGGTGAACGCAATTGTTAGAGATGTCACACAAAAAATAGAAGCAAAAAAGAAAACAACCGTTGGTCTTTGAATGCTGAGTATATTCAATTAATACTTTATAGCACCTTCCAGCTTCAAGCATACACACGAAAGGTTTCATGACTCAAAAGTTTTAATGGCTTGTATATTTTTTCAGTGCGCTGCTAAAAACAATTCTTGTAAAACATTATTTTGATATTTTTTCTGAAAAAAATCTTTTAAAAATGATTTTTTACAAAATTTACCTGCAGCAATATCCTTTTCAAAGATCTAGCGCTTATTTTATTTAATGTACTTTCTATCAAAAAAAAACCGTTTTGTAGATGCGTATTTGTTAAAATGTTCACTCTTTAATGCCACTTACACGCGCACTATTCACCTATGGAACGTACCACTCGCTCGCACGAGATACCTCTGGTGTTGGCTCAGTAAACTAAAAATGGCAATACTTCATTGATGAGAAGGAAGAAAGCATATCTGAAACAAATTAAATAAAGTTAAAAACTAGTGTTTTACAAGCAATAAAAAAATAAAATAATTTACAGAAAAACAAGACAGCTTGCTTTTAGAGAAACTACTTTACATTTTCACCAAAAACCTACAAATTCCAGCTCATTAAAAGTAGTTTCCACATTTTTTGTTTTTATTAGTTGCACAATTACTTTTTAAATAGAGGTTATTCAGGTGTCAATGAAAAAGGGACAACCGTTATAAGAGTATTACGATGTTTACACAAGTTCTAAGTGTTAAATTCTTATTTATAAAGTTCTAACTTTATACGCTTTTCATGTCTGTAGTGCTACAGTTTGACTAACTTTTAAATGATCATGGTATAGATTATTTGATTTAAAAGTTATAGAAATCTGGTAAATGTTAAATACTGTTGTCTTTATGACCTTTCCAAAGAGTGGCTGAAAAGGTTTTGAGTGGACACTCCAAAAATGTAACGAAATGCAGGCAAACTTTAAATGGCAAAAAGCAAGAGAAAAAAATGTATTTCATTAACCTAATTAAATTACTATGCCTATAAAATGTATTATTTTCCACACTTTAGCTATTATGATTTAATCATTATCTGAGAAAAAATTACAAATAAAGACGTTGTCAGTCAAAATCAAAGAAACAGAAAATATATACAAACAATATATTTTTACAAGACATCCAAACACTAAAATGAAAGTACTCGTAGTTGACATCAAAGCTTTATGGTTTATGAAAGTAAAATTATTGGCAGAAAGTGATTGGTTAGTCCGCATATTCCTTATAACCACATTAGTAGTGCCTAAACTAGCACACAAAGCTATGTCTCAGAGTTTAGTACGGAGAAAGACAGGTCTAGTGGGCAATAATGCTAATATGAAGATCTCGTACAATAAAAGATTTTACGATGTCTGTCGAAAAAGTATCCGACCATAGGCTGGGAAAAAAGTACTACTTGATGGGTTCAATTGCTAATCCCCTTCTAAGTAGGCCCTTTATGCCTCCACACACTTAGCCCAGCGATCCTTCTACTGTTCGAAGCACGTCTGTAACGCTTCTTCCGGAATGGCTCTCAGCTACGCCGTCGCATTCCACATGATGTCCTCTCGGCTCTCAAAGCGGGAGCCTTTCAGTGGCATCTTCAATTTTGGGAACAACCAGAAGTCAGAAGGAGCCATGTCTGGAGACTAGGGAGCCTGGCGAATGAGCGAAATGCCTTTGTTTGCCAAGAAACCTTGGATCAGCTGCGACGAATGAGCCGGGGCGTTGTCATGATGCAGCTACCAGTTTTGCGAGGCCCACAGATCCGGTCTCTTGCGCCAAACTGCATCACGAAGACGTCGGAGGACTTCCTGATAATACTCCTTTGTAACTATTTGTCCTTCTGGTGCGTATTCGTGATGCACAACACCTCGGTAGTCGAAGAAAACAGTCAGCATCACCTTGATTTTTCTCCGGACCTTGGCGATGTTGGATGCTTCCACTGTGATGACTGAGCTTTGGTTTCCTGGTCATACCCCTACACCCACGTCTCATCTCCAGTTATCACGGTATTCTGGAATTCAGGATCCCTGTTGGCAGTATCCAGCAGGTCCTGCGCAACCTCAAGACGAAGTTGTTGTTGTTCCTGAGAAAGCAGCTTGGGCACAAATTTCGCTGCCACTCTGCGCAAGCCCAAATCCTCCTTTAAAATTGCATGTGAAGAATCTTTACTGATCCCAACCTCGTCACCAATTTCCCGCACCGTCAAACGACGATCCTCCATTATCAAGGTCCGCACTTTCTCGATAACAACAGCATTTCGGCTTGTTGACAGCCTCCCGGAACGCTGGTCACTCTCCACCGGTGTGCTGCCATCTTTGAACCTGTTGTACCATTCTTTTATTTGGGTAACACCCATGGCATTGTCACCAAAAGCCTGTTGAATTTTGCGAATTGTTTCCGCTTGGGTATCTCCAAGCTTTTTGGCAAAACTTGATGCAAGATCGTTGCTCCACACGTTTCGTCATCACGGGCGAAATGAAAAATGGCGAGTAAGTGGTACAGCACCTCACACGCTGGCTGACTGACAGCGCCTGACGCATCCAGCAAGCCCCCCAAACCACGCATGCGCATGAAGGCATGCGGCTCCACTATGCATACTTTTGCCTCCCTAACGTCAATACTTCCCATGGGAAAAAAACAAGTCGGATACTTTTTCGACACTCCTCGTATTATTTGATTGTACAAGTATCCTTAGCTAGCCTTCAACTCTAATGGTTGCTAATATTTTAGATATGTTTACTTCATGAAACTGTCAGAGCATCCGCACAATTGAACGAGCCGAAATTCTCAAGTTGGCTACAGAGAAAATCTTCTAAACAAAAGATTGATTAGTTAGTTTTGTAACTACAAATAAGGATATGGGACATGCCCAAATTAATTATGAAAGTATTTAGTTGAATTTTCAAAAATTACTTTTGAAAGTAATGTCTTTTGTAATAATCATGAAAATAGGACATTTTGTATCAATTTTTAAAAGTGATATCATCATTGAATAGGCAACAGTGAGACAGCAAAAGTAAACACGAACTCGAAGAAAACTAAAAATGAATTTATTTCCGCGTATAGTTACAAACAACTGCACTCATTTTAAGTAAATGTTGCGTTGAAATTCTTTAAGCATTAATCATTTATTTAATTTGAAATCCAAAGTACACAAGCAAACAAGATACTTTAAAATAGTTTTAGTAATAATTTTACACTAATATAATCACAAAATATTTGCGCAATTACATAAATTTGCTTTTGTAAAAAAATCTTTAAAAAATATTTCAAAATATGTTTCGAAAGGCGCTAACAAAAAGGAAGGTATTTAAAAATCTTTGTTCCTCGTATTTAATTAAGCATAAATGCGTAGCTCTTAAATTTTAGTCTTCAGACGATATATTTTATAATCGCTTCAATGATGTTGTAAATGAACATCATTAAACTTTTTAATTACGCATGAATCGATCTTAAGAATAACTTTTCTCCGCCTTTTTCACACTTCGGAAGCAATAAACTAATCCTTTTCAAAAATATAAACTTCGTATTTAAAAAGGCTGGCACATTATCAGTTTTCCGTTGCCTGAAATAAGTGAAATTTTTATGATGACGCAGTTACCTTGGTGACTGCTCGTCCGTGCTGCTAAGTTTATATAGATTTAAAAATAAATAAAAGCAAAACACTATAACTTTGTCTATACAATGTTTTCACCTAAGACCATTTTGCTGTAGTGTTTAGTCCGATAATATGCAATTTTTTATCATCGAACTGATGTGCAAAAATTTCGATGAGAAAATAGCTCTACGAAGAGTTAAAAACAACAAAAAATGTGCTGGAATTAATTTTAATCCAAATTATCATTTTAAAGTTTTAAAATAAAAGAAATTTAGATTAAATATTTTAAATATTTTACAAATGTAAACTGAAATAAGGAAAATGTTAATTGGAAATTTAGAAATTAAAAAGAAGTTAAATATTATAATTTAGGTTACAATCTTGAATAAATTCGGATTTAGAAAGCAAAATAATGGTTATTCATAATACCTTCTTGAATTCGTGAGATTCTTTTGTGTCTAAATATTAAATGTCGCATTTAGAAGAACAAGCGTAATTTCTGGTGTTTTAACTAAAATTAAAAAACGTTTAATGAATTTATTTGAAAGACTAAATTCTAATGACCCTTCAGGCAGACAATACTAATATTAAAATATGCTAAAAAACAAGCAAACACTTCTACCATATAATTGCTACAAAGGATTTAGAAAATTATTATAATGTATTTTCATTTGATTTTTCAATTTTAAATAAATAATTTTATACAACCACTTTTCTTATTACCTTCCTAAACATTTTATCAAATTAATAAAACTTGTATGTGCACTTTTATTCGATTTTTATTTGAGTATATAGCAATATATTTGAAAAAAATGAATTAAATAATTTCAATAAATGTACACTTTCAACACTTAAAATATGTACGAAAGTGACGTTGAATTCTGGTTAGACCATAAATGTTTTGGCATGCTGCATATCTGCAAAACAAAATGGTGAAGGATGCATATTGTTTGATGTTTGGTGGTTTTCCAAAGATGTGAAAGATGGGAGTGAAGTTTGCGGTTTGGTTATGCGCCATAGTTAAGAAAAATGGAGGTGCTGCTTGGTTTTTATCATTGTTGAGATATTTTTCGTTTTTTTTCGTGTTTTTATGCATAATATTTGTAAAAGCAGATTAGGTTTTGATTGATAGTCGTTTAGGCGTAATAATCGTGAATAATTGGTTTCCGTTTTTCTTTTTTGTTGTGTTTCATAATTTTAAAAGATTTTGTTTTTTATTTTTATTGCTTGATAGTTGTTTAAGATTGGGTACAGTTTCCCGTCTTTGCTAGAAAAATAGGAAAGTTTGCGTTTATCTCGGTGCTAATTTGTGCGTCAAAGTTGAGAACGATTCATTTGCGTTGCCTCCTTGTGAAAAATTCATGTAATGTATGGTGTTTGACTGTATCATTTTTCTGAAATATTTGGTGACTTTTAATGAGTGTTGTACGCAATAGTTGTGAAATATTGACTGGTTTTTATGTTTGTGCATCGTAGTTTGGAAAGATTAGGAAGGGTTTGTTGTTTGCATGTGCGTCATAATTAAGAAAGTTAGTGAAGTTTAGTGTTGTTTGTGGGTAATAATTGGGCAGGATTTGGTTTCTAATTGGTAAATGTTTGTTCTCAATAATTATGAAAGATTGTCTTTTCTTTGGTATCTGTTTGTGTTTAGAATGGAATTTGTTTTGCTTCCTAACTGTAAAAGCTTGATTTTGTCTTGGTGCTTGCTTATTCTTAAAATTATGAAAAATTGTGTTTTCATTGATATATTTGTGAATGTTTGGCTATTGTTGGTGTATAAATTTGAAAGTTGGAGGTTATCATTGTGTTTACGTGTGCCTTATATTCGAGAATGTTTGGATTGTGTTTAGCGTTTGTTTATAATTTTTAATTGTGAAAGCTTAGGTTTATTTGATTTTTGTACATTATTATAGAAAAAGTTTGTTCTTGATTTTTTCGTTTAATATTTTGGTTTTAATTGATGTTTTTATTTGCGTAACAATTTCGAATGTTTGCATACTGTTTTAAGTTTGTCCATGCTTTATAATTGGAAACTTTGAGTTTTATTTGGTATTTGAACTGTATAGTTTTGAATGTTTGGTTCCGTTTGTTGTTTGCTTGTAGTTTTTATTTTTGAAAGATTTTGATATTTTTAGTGCATATTTGTGCATTTTAACTGTGAAGGCTTTGGTTTTGTTTGGTATTTGTTTGTGCTTTATAATTGTGGAACATTTGTTTTTTTTTTTTCTTGAAGATTCTTTGCGCTTTACAACAATAAGAGTTTGAATTTTTTTGTTGTTTTAGGGTTTATAATTTTAAAAAGATTTGGATGCTTGATTTCACGTAATAATTCAGTATGTTTTAGGTTTTGTGTGGCGTTTGTATGTGCTTGATAATAGTGAATTCTTGTGTTCCAGTTAGAATTTGCATGTGCCTTATATCTACGAATGTTTAATTTTTGTGCTATTTAATTTAAGAGGCATTGTTTCTATTGAGGTTAGATTGTGCTATATAAATGTGAATGGTTATGTTCGATCTGATGTTTATTTCTGCTTTATAACTCTAAACGTTTGGGTACTGTTTAATGTTTCTTTGTGATTTTTAAATGTGAATGTATTAGTTTGATTGGCATTTGATTCTGGATTATAATTTTGAAATTTGGCTTTTAATTCGTGTTTATTTGTTACTAATAATTATAATAGTTTGCGTTCTCTTCATATCTGTTTGAACTTTACGATTGTGAATATATTGGTATTATTATGTATTTTTTATTGTTAATAATTATTTTAAAAATGCGTTCTCTTCGGTGTTTCCTTGAGACTTAAAATTTGATAAACCTGTCTTTTGTTTGGCATTTGAGTGTGCTTTATAGTGAAAGTTTATTTTTTATCTTTATATCCATGAATATCTTGGTTTTGGTAGATATTTGTTTCTATGGTACATTATAAAAAGGTTGGATTTATTTGGTGTCTGTCTGTGCTTTATAATTTGAAAGTTTGGCTTCTGATTGGCGCTTGTGTCTTTATAATTCTGATTGCGTTTTCTTTACTGTTTGTTCATAATTTATATCTATGAATGTTTAGCTTTTGCTTAATTTATGTTGTGCTTTTTAATTTAGAAGGCATTAGTTCTCGTTGCTGTTTGATTAAGCATTATAAATTTTAATGATTTGGTTCTGTTTGTGTTTGTTTCTGAATTTTCATTAAGAATGATTGGATTTATTTTCTATAAGTTTTTTTAATTGTGAAACTATGCATTATACTTGGCATTTTTGTTCTTTATAATTGAAAAGTTCGGATTCTAATTGATTTTTCTTTGTTCGTAATAATAATAATATAATAAATAATAGCAATTTGTTCTCTTTAGTGTTTATTTGTGTCTTGTAATTGTGAATATTTGAGTACTGTTTGGCATATGTATGTGCTTTATACTTGTGAAATGTCTTAATTTTGTTGATGCTTATTTTAGTATTTCATTTTTCAAAATATGAGTTTTTGTTTTCTGTTTGTCTCTTAATCGTGAAATATTGTTTTTTTTCCTGCTTTTGTTCTTTACAATTGTGAATGTTTGGGAATTTTAGTTTTGTACTTCATAATGTTGAATTTTAGGTTGGTTCCCTTTGGTATTTAGGTGTGCTTTATACTTGTGAATATTTGGATTCTATGTAATTTTTGTTCGTACCTTTTAATTGAGAAAGCATGGATTTTGTTCGAAGTTTTATTGAGCCTTATAAATTTGAATGATTTGGTTCTGTTGGTATCTGTTTGTGCCTTTTTATTAAAATTTTTGGGGTTCATTTTGTCGTTTGTGTGTTTTGCATAATTGTGAAAGATTTGGTTCTTATTGGTATAATTTTTGTTTGATAAATGTAAATGTTTGGTAGTATTTTGTGTTTGTTTTGACTTATAATTTTTAATGATTGCTCTCTGTTCGTTGTATGTATGTGCTTTTAAATTTTGATGGTATACGTTCTTGGCGGTTGTTTACTTTTCACAATTTTGAAAAGTACGTAGTGTTCGAATAATTATGAAAAAATGTGCTATTTTTGGTGTTTATTTGTGCTTTCTACTATAAATGTCTGATTTATAATTAGTGTATGGGTCTTTTGGGGTTTTCTTTGCTTTAAAAATGTGAAATTTTGGTTTTGCTTGATGTTCGTTTCTGAGTAACAATATTGAAAGTTGTGGTGTTTGTTTATGTTCTGTATTTGTGTAACGTAAGGTAGTGTTTGTTGTAATTTTATGCTTTTAAATAATGGAAGTGTGTGTGTTCTTGATATTTGATATCGCAAAATAACTGAACATTTTGGTTCGATTTGTTCTTTGTGTGTACTTCATAATAGTAAAGGCTTGAGTTCTATTTAAAGTATGGTTGTGGTTTATAATAGGGAAGGTTTGGTTTGTGTTTAATATTAGATTTCTTGTATAACTGTGCATATTTGGTTTTGAGTTATGATTTATAAAGTTTGCATTCAGTGTGATGTTAATTTTCGAATAAAATGTGTGAAAATTTCAGTACTGGTTAGTATTTGTGTTTTATATTTGTGCGTCTTTCGATTTTTCCAGATGTTTATTATCACTTAATAAAGTGAAACCTTTGGTTAATTTTAGTTTCTGTATGTGCCTTATAACTGTAAAAGATTTGGTTTTCTTTGAAGTTTTTTCTGCATTATAATTTTGAAAAATGTGGCTTCTATTTGATGTTTCCTTTTGCTTTTTAATTATGATAGTTTAGGATTTGTTTTTTATTTGTGAATATAATTGTGGGTATTATGTTTTTCCTTGTGTGTGTATTTGCTTAACAAATGTAAGAAGTTCCCTTCTCTATCATGGTTGCATCTGCTATATGATGGTGAGGTTATATGTATCGATTAAAACCCCCTTATCTTTTATAGTTGTGAATGTTTGTGTTCTGTTTATTATTTGTTTGTGCTTTATAAGTTTCAATGTTTGTTTTCTGTTTAGTATTTGTTTTGTGCATTATAAGTGTGGAAGTTTGTGTTCTGTTTAGTATTTGATTGTGCTTTATAACACAGTCAATGTTTGTGTTCTGTTCAGTATTGCATTGTTATTTATACGAGAGAATGTTTGTTTTCTGATTATTATTTGATTGTAATTTATAACACAGTGAATGTTTTTTTCCTGTCTAGTACTTGTTTTTTCTTTATAAAAGTGAATTTTTGAATGTTGTGTTGTGTTTAGCAATTTTTTATTTGATTTATAAGTGTGAATGTTTGTTTTCCGTTAGTATTTATTTATGCTTTATAAAAAACAATGTTTTTGGTTTAGTATTTATTTTTGATTTATAAAAATGAATGTTTGCGTTCTGTTTAGTATTCGTTTGTGCTTTATATGACAGTGAATGTTTGTTTTATATTTAGGATTTTTTAATGTTTTATAAGAGCGAATGTTTGTGTTCTGTTTATTATTTTTGCTTTATAACACACTGGATGTTTTGATCCTTTAAGTATTTGTTTTAGCCTTATTACTGTGAATATTTTTGTTCTGTTTAGTATTTTCTTGTTCTTTATAAGAATGAATGTTTGTGTACTGCTTGGTATTTGTATGTGATTTATTAGCATGGATATTTGTGTTTTGTTTTGTATTCTGTGTGCTTTCTGACACAATCAATGTTTGTTTTCTCTTTACTATTAGTTTGTGCTTTATAAGAGTTATGTTTGTTTCCTGTTTAGTATGTGTTTGTGCTTTATACTCCTTTAAATGTTTGTATCTTATTTAGTATTTGTTTATGCTTTATAAGAGTGCATTGTGTTCTTTTTAGTATCTATTTGTGCTTATCAACATAGTGAGTTTGTTTTCTGTTAATCTTGTTTACTTACTAGCACAGTGAATATTTGTGGTATATTTTGTGTTAATTAGTGCTCTATAACAAAGTCAATGTTTGTTTTATATTTTGTATTTGTATGTGATTTATAATTCAGAATGTTTATTTTCTGTTTCGTATTTGTTTGACCTTTATAACAAAGAGATGTTTGTGTTTCTGTTTAGTATTTGTTTGTGCTTTATAACAGTAGTGAATGTTTGCGTTCTGTTTATTATTTGTTTGGGTATATAAGAGTGAATATTTCTTTTCTGTTAATATTTGTTTGTGCTTTATATCATAGCGAATATTTTCGTTTATGTTTTTTATAATTTTATACTATTAATTTATTAAAGTATGTGTATCTTTGATGTTTTATTGCGTATTAATTTTGAAATTTTCGTTCAGTTTGATCTTCGTTTGATATTTATAATAGTGATGGTTTAATTTCTGTTTGTTTTCTATGGTTCATAACTGTGAAGGTTAGGCTTCTGATAAATTAATGCTGTTAAATTGTGAAACTCTGCGTTCCTCTTGACATTTGTTTTCTCTTAATAATTGGTAAAATTTTTGTTTTCTTTGTAGTCTTTAGTTTATAATGGTGAATGTTTGAGTTCTGTTGGATGTTTGTTTGTGTTTACAAATTTTGCATGTCTGAGTTTTATTTGTTGATTGTGTTTGATGTATAATTATGAACTTTTGAGATTTATTTGGTTTCTGTTTGTGCTTTATAATTGTGAAATTTTACATTTTATTTGTGTTTGTTTATGCTTCATAAATCTAATGGACTGTGTTCTTTTCGGCTTTTTTGACTTACAGTTTTGAAAGTTTGGTTTTAATACGCTTTTCTGTGTAATAATTTTGTAAGTTTGGGTTCTATTTTGTGTTTGTGTGTTCTTCATAATTAACAAGCATTGTGTTTTGATTATTTCTTGTTTTTGCATTTTAATTGTAATGTTTTGAGTTTTGATCAGCGTTTGATTTTTCTTTATGTTTGTGAGTGTTTGATGTGATATAACGTAATCAGCACTTCACTCCCAACACTTCTATATCCCCACGAAGCGCTAATTTAACTTTACCTTGATAAATAGCAAATTTTTCCGAATTCCAATATTCTGTAAAATGTGTAATACTGGTTTTATGCAGTGGTTGTTATTTGTATTTTTCTGTTAATTTTCTATTTTTGTTCTTTTCTAGAACTTTTTAATTCAACTCTAGTTTTGTTCACTCGTATTGCTTCAGTTACCAAAATCATCGAGAATCGGCGCTGCTGTCAAGGTAATTCTACCTTTTACTGCCATTTGGAAATTAGAACCAACGAAGGTTTTTCTCAGGTGGAAAACTGTTTATCCATGAAGTCTACCTTGCTTTCATAATCTCTCATAATTACTGCTCCATCTTTCATTAATTTCACTTTCAAAACTGATTTTTGCCTCATCTTTTAATAATAACCAGTCTTGTTGTAACCAAGGCAATCAATTAGCTACTCAATCATTTTACTTACTTTTTTTGCTTGATTCTTAAAATAAATTCAATGTTATTGTAGTGATTTACTACGTAATTGAAAGATGAGCTGGACAGACTTCGGGCATCTCGTCTACGCTATATTCAGGGCTAATATTGGTCGCATAGTCCGTATGAACGTTAATACTGCTAAATATAAATGTACCGCGGGGAAGAATATTTTATAATATGTCCATAATTTTAGCGGTTATTTTTAAAATCTTTTTTTAAATACCAGTCTTTATTTTCTGTTATGGAACAATTAATTAAGGTAAATAAACGTTTTATTGGTAATTTTCAGGAATTAGTCTAAAAATAAAGTTAGCACACTAGTATAAAAATCAACAACTAACCTGAAAACAAAAAAGTAACATAATTGTGAAAGATGTGGTTTTGTTTCTCTTTTAGTTTTGCGTCATAATTGTGATATCAAACACCAAATCCGATTCTGCTATAGTTTCTCCTTCGTCTTAAGTAGAACACTGAATTTTTCTT
The DNA here is from genome assembly GCA_018389105.1 of Nautilus pompilius. Classification (NCBI taxonomy): domain Eukaryota; kingdom Metazoa; phylum Mollusca; class Cephalopoda; order Nautilida; family Nautilidae; genus Nautilus; species Nautilus pompilius. Next base: position 193,600 of record JACATO010001103.1, read on the forward strand.
TCAATCTCTTGGCTCCAATTTGAATAAAAAATTCAAGTCGAAAGAATGAAATATAACAGAAAACATTTCTTTGTAGGAATTTTCTGAGAATATCAAATTCTAATCTTATAAATGGTTCTCAAGATCACCTAATAGGTTGTTTCTTGTACTCATGATACTGAATCAGCATTTGTTCTTTTCTTACATCTATAATTGAAAATATAATACTATAAATTATTAATTCGGAGTAGGTGTGTACTTGACTAAAACAGTAAAAATTTGATAATGTTGATTGGTAGCTACACACTTCGATACTCTTATTAGCTCAGGTGTACAGAGACCCAAAGTAGAAGCAACTATAATATACGTATCAGCACAGTGCTCTTGTCCATCGCACTGATCTCAAGCAAACCCAGAATACTGTCAGACCGCAATGACGCGGAATGTTCTTTCAGCTTTTGGAAAAGATGTTAATAACGTCTTTCCTCATTCAAAGAAGATAAATAATTCCCGAGTACTTAGAGTAATTGTTTTTATCTATATAATCTAAACAGAACCAAACAGTATATCCGCCTCTGTAACAACTGCCTTAATCAAAAACCTACAAGTTGTAACTACTTAGTTTCACATAAAGACAATAAAAAATTATTACCCGTGCGAATTGCAGAAACTGTCTGTGAAAACCTCACATGTCTACATCCTGTTCTAAATGTGTAAAGTAATTTAATAATTCTGTCATAGCTATGCACATGCAAAGTAATCCGGAAATATAATTACTGAAAATAATTATAGAAAAAACACAAAAAGCACAAATAATAACTAATTGCTGCTGAGAGATGTATAGGCATATTTACACATATAGATGACAATGCAGGCGGAGAAAAAATTGTAACTACGTAAGTAAAAAAATATATTAATTAATAAATAAACAAACATGGCCTGTTAAGCAATTTATGAAACGTGCTGCTGAAAAAAGTGGTGGATGACTTCATATCTAAGGGCATCCTTTAGTCGTTAATCCGGATTAAGAAGATTTAGATTACTGCTCAAACGTGTGTGAATAAAATATTCGACTTATTTTTTCGTATTTTTTCTAAATATTTTTTACGTTTAAATCTCAAAGAATTTTTGACAGTTAACACTAAACCCTTTTTGGTATCTTAGTATATTTGCTTAAGTAAGAATCCCATTGCTGATTATTGTCAATTTACAATATAAATTATTTCTAATAACTGCAAATTAATTTTTCATGATAAACTGCCAACAATTATTGAAACAGGTTTAATGTAATGTTTTTCATAATCTAAAAGCTATCGAAATTAGTTTACAATTGTCCTGAGGGTAAGAAAAAGAAAGTTATACAACGAAAGTTAAAGGTAATACAGAATGCATCTTTGAAGCGAACAGCACTTATGCAAATAATTACTTTATAGTATTTTTTTTTAAAAAATACCGAAATAAGGATTAAAAATTGTATAGTTTTGAAAGATCCTCTTAAATCTGCTGGTTTATGACAATATCCTCTTGACGAACCCTGTCTGACATTCGAGGATGAAGACTATCTCGCAGCGTGGGAGGTATGAGCTGTTAGGCTCGGGGACAAAGCAAATTTCCTCGGCATGGTTGGATACTCTTGATCGACGTTCAAGGTGCGAGCTAGTCAAGAGTTCTCACAAAACCTATACTGCATGTATTCGGAAACCCTACTATACTTCTTCAGTTTGTACATGTGATAGGACACTGCAAAGTCCGAAAGAAACGCACGCGGCCGGCTGGTGAAAAATAGCGATAATAAACCATTCTATACAGGTAAGCCGACACCCTTAAACATGGTAGTTCACTGATCTACCACTAGACAGGCCACCGGCTGCCCTTTCTGTGTGAATGTGACTTTCCTGAAAGCATTAATAAAGTACTATAAAAGTTAGTACAACAAATTCATCTTTTGATAATTCTTTCCATATTACAAATTTTCTGCTAATAATAATATATATATGTGTCTTTCAAATTCAGGGCGTCATTTTTCAAGTTATACGTAAGAATTCAGGAAGTACACAAGTATCTTTAGACATGTGATTTCTGCATCGCACTACATAGGATAGATAAAACATTTATATACAGGGTAGCAATAGCATGAAGACGATCATTCGTCCAATGTGCGTCTTAAACTAACTTTTTTAGTAATCTCTCTCTCTCTCTCTCTCTCTCTCTCTCTCTCTCTCTCTCTGTGTCTGTCTGTCTATATATACCTTTATGACAATACATTTTGATATATATGTTTATAAAGGTAGCAATTTATAAACATTAAAACAACGGCAACGAAATTTGTGCTATTTTCTTCAACATTCGTCATATAATAAAACAATATCGTACAAAATGAATCTTTAAGTAATTAATTTAAATTAAATAGTCCATGTTTAATTTAGCATTTACCATTATCAAAGCTAATAAAACCTTATAACTGAAAATGGTTTTCTGAATCACTTTCTTGAATAACAGTTTTTAATGTTTTCTTTTAAAATATCATACATTTCGCGCATTTTTAAACAATTATTTTTATGTCATTCTTTACTTAATATTTTTATGAAACTTTCTTTAGCAGAAAAGAGTTAATGTAGTTACTTAGAAGTAGATGTATTTCAGCTCAGCCGTGAAATTTTCCTTTTTCTAATCAATAAGTGTTTATAACTATCCGACAACTTCATTTGAAGATGGATAAAAAGATTTAAAAAGCGAATTCAATTAATGATAATAAAACGCTCTGGTAAAGCAGAGACTAGCCAGGAAACCACTGGAGTTATCGGAGAAACATTTTCAAAAATTCGAAAAAATCTCGCAAGAATTTAACATCCCCTTTCTAACAGTTGATAAAATTCTGAGAGTGATATTAAATTACTGAAGCAATTATTAGTTACCCAAATATCTGCAGAATGTGGTCAAGGCCTTGGTACATAGGACTGAAAGCAGCACCATTGAAGATGGCGACTATGTACACGTTTACCGATTCATCCTAGCATTACTTAATGCTATAATAGTTTGACTTTGTCATACAATTTACTTTTTATTCTATCTTATGTTGTTAAACAGTTATCAAACACTGAAACTTTTGAAAGACTGCATAAAACTCCAGCGTATACGTAAGTCTACCCTACATGATCCTACGCCTTTTCTATTTTTGAAACTCACAACTCCCTGACGTCATTATAATGATTTCTTTATATTATTCCATGTAACCTTTTGAAGTAACATTTATTGCTAAACCTTTTTCTGAATAAGAAATCCCAAGAAACTTGCAAAGTTTAGTTTTACAAATTAAAGTTCCATACCGTGAGACAAGAATCTTCTATAAAAAGAAAAAAAAAGTAATATTAATAGTAGCCTCCGTATTTTACTATATATTGTCTGGGTTCCATATTTATCCAAATGGAAAAAAAAAACAATTCGGCAACCGTTATTTATTATAAAAAATCAAAATCAGAAACACTTGTACGGATGATGCAGAATTTTCAGTAACTACCAAAATCTTGATATGAGCATCATCAGTTTTATTTCGTTATTTTATCCTTAGTTTATAAATATCACGGCAAGTACCAGAAAAAATTAACATTAACTCCTATTTCCCTACCGATGCGATTTAGCGAAACAGGCAGAATAAGATTTCTTTCTTAACCTTGTACTGATTAGAGTAATAAACGCTACATACGGAGCGTAGGAAGATAACCTGATTATCTGGCATCACATTTCATTAACTTGACCCGGAAGCTCTGTAAAAGTTCTGTGCATATTTTCAATAACAACGCTGTGGAAGCGGATGAGTGAATTAACCGAAAGGTGTGAAAAATTTTCTTTTTATGTAGCCGTCTCTTATTTGAACGCTTTCTTTGTGAATCACCTACTTAGACCATCAGATATTTGTCCTGGGATGTAGTCTGAAAAATTTGGCCCCAGTGAATACTCCAACGAATATCAGATAGGATGCAGACAAACTGCCAAACTCAGAATAAAGGTTCCAGAGCAACACAATATAATTATTCACGGTATTGTTAAATTTATGCTGGAGACAAAGATATGAGACAAAATATTTTGTACGAATTAACAGGACAGCTGAGGAATATAAAGTTTTAAGTTGTTATAGACTGCTAAGATCTTTTTTCTTTGTACGGCTGGAAAACATCTGGTGTCGTTGCCACTTTAGCTGCCCATACTCGTTGCTCACATGGAAGACTAAAAGTAATATTTACATTCTTACATTTTTTTTTTTGCTTTTCAGCGCTCGAAAATTGATTATATTTACTTTGTCGATTGTTTTTAACCGAATTTTGGTTTATAAAATTGTTTTGTGATATATTATGTGTTTGGCAAACTACGCAGTTGGCAATTAGCAAGAGCGTGCAGAAGTCAGAATGGCTGTTAAACAATACAGCGATATTAATTACACGAAGCAAATGTAAACATAAAGCTATTAGAAATGACTGTTGACGAGTAAATAAAATATTAAATTTCCTAGAAAATAAATTCTGTGTTAACGAGAGGTTTTACTAAAACTAAGTTTATGAGTAAACATATGCGGGAACTGTTAAAACCGTTTGCAGGCACTTCGATTCTTTAATAGTGTGTAACGCTATACATATAGTTGATTCAGCTAGAGCATCTGTAAGGGTTTATTAAGTATATAATTAATTGTTGTTGTCGCCATGTTTCTATCTGGAACACAAGCCGTACGAGGCCAGAAAACACTGCCAGCACAAAGGATTCCGGTACACTCATTCGGCCGACCTAACAAAATTTCCTACTTGATCTCTTATTTTAGAAATGGGAAGAAAACAAAGTATCCGGGAAAACTCATACAGCAAGTTAGTGAAGAAGAGCGGAAAAGAAAAAAACTATGCTAGAGAGGTACTGAAGTAGAGCCGGATTTCTCTGGGATTCGGACTCGGGCCGTCAATTCGAGTTAGTTATACACTGTATCGAAAGACTTCCGCGCAGCCTGTGCAACTAAATATTGAAACTGTATAACAATCTCAGATTTAATTATACACATTTATTTATTGTATAAAGTAGTTTGGCTTTAAGAATTTTATACAAATTAATCGTTCTTTATTTTGTTATTATTCTGTGCAAATTGTTGAACGTCTTCAATAGAAACAGTGAATTTATCTTCCATTTCATATTCATAACATCTGTAAAGTTGATAATTTGTGACTACTTTATGTTGTTTGTAAATCTCACATTTTGCGATAACTCACCCACCCGGCTCGGTAAAGACACAGATTGAGGCACAAATTGACTGTCGGATAAAAAAACAACAAAAACTGGTGTTATTGCAATGTTATTTAATCTTCAGACCTATTGCCTTATAAAACTAATGTCGCAAACGCATGCAAAACATCAAAACAGCCAATCAAATGCAACACAAACAGCACCCGACTTCAGTAGCAGGTAGAAGTGCTTCATACCCTGAAAAATGTTTTAATTTTCTTTGTTGAAACGATAGCAGTAGAAGAGATTCCTGTTTTTTGTTTTTGGACTATGACGAACATATTTATTGTCTTGGTGTTCTTCGTTCCACTATGGCCAGCATTCTAAGCATGCTTAGCAAACCCAAAATTTTATAAATGCAAGGGTTAATAAAAAAATGTGACAACCAAGTCTTCTGAAAATCTTTCAGCTAGAAATTGAAAAAGTTCTGAGCATACTCGACTTGGGAAAAATTGCGTTGCTGTCTTTACAATGTCGTAATCGGCGCGCATGGAGATGGCACATGACGCAACAATTCCAGGGTTTACAGACTTAAAACTTGACAATGCTGCTAGCAGGTTTATTGTCTTAGGGCAGCTTTCCTTAGACAGGTTGGATACTCTGCGGCCAGCGATTGCAGCAAAAGATTGTTTCTATTTGCGATACCAAACTTGGAGCGCCACACAAACAATGCACCGACTGTTTGTGGATCAGAGATCAAACGGCAAAAGATGATAATTGTTTGGAAATGCTGCAAAGGTGCAAAGGTCTTCTGCTCTTTATGCCAAATACACGTACAACATGATGCTTTGATTCTTTAGCCATACCAAAACTCTTCTTTTTTCTGGGTGATCGGAAAGTTCGCAAATAGTTTTTACTTCAGGAACTATTGATTTTTTTATTTGTTTACACCGGAATTCGGGGTATAAAACATCGGAAGACACCAGAAGTTCGGTGTATAAAATGACTTCTGTTTCCTTTTCTTCTTGCGGTATTACTGGTTTTTACTATTCGTCAATCATATTAAATATGTAAATTATAAATATATAAATATGTAACAGTATAAATATTTAAATATGATACGTATTATGTAATGGGAATGGTGTTCAAAGACAAAATACCGACTTCCGCTCTGACCACTTTTTGAATCTGAAAATAAATACCAAATGATGAAGAACACAAGTAGTTAATAGTGTAGATGAGCAGTCATGATAATACAGTTGCAAAAGTAACGGCTAAGAAAACTATTGCTGACATGAAAAAAGAATCAATTGTGTCACAAAATTTTCCTCGATCTCTCATTTCCAAGGCGACTACTAACTTAAAAGAATGTGCTTTGGTAGACCTCTTTTATGAATCGCAATATTTGGCGTTTGCATCACGAAGAAAAAAGAAACGCTCCTATGGTTCCTAAGGAATGATATGGTTATGCTATTCCTGACGAATATTGCCAACTTGTCTGTGGTGATCAGTTTCTACAGTTTGATAACGGTGAAAGATGATCCCAAACCGAATTTTGATGTTTGCAACAGGCGCTCGTTTTGACGATCTTGAACAGATCAAAAGTTTCGCAGAGGATGCAACTTTTAAATGCAGCCCCATACATATAAATTTTACACCTTGCACGTTCAAACTGACACCAAGTATTCCACGACTTTTTGCTTTCCTCTTTGACAAAACACAAATTACCTATGATTGATTATTTGCAAAATTGAATGAACTACGACCCTAACATAAGACCAAATACCCTAATGATGGATTTTAAAAATCCTCTGTCAACAATTTCTCTACCAATTTTTCTGGTGCATCGGTAACATTTTGATTGTTCCATCTTTCGCAGAATTTTAACGAAAAAGTAGTGGACATAGGCCTTAAGTCAAAATGCCATCAAGATGATGAGTTTAGTCTAAGAATTACGTTTCCATTCACCTGCTTACCTTCCTTCTAAGGATGTCGTGGATGGTTTTGAGGATCTTGTGGATGACGATGATCTTCCCCAAGAAATTGCATCATTCCTTGAGACCAATTACATTCGACGAGAGCGGCGAGGTCGTGGTCAGAAAAGAAGTCGTGTTGAACCCGATGTTTTCCATGGCTTCCTGGAATGTTTGTGCACGCAGTGAACGTGGTGTGCCACGCACAAGTAATAGCATGGGCGGTTTCACATTGCCCTTGGAGGTTAAGTCACAAATGTCCATCCCAACATTTGGACCTAGATCACTGCTTTTATAAGCGATGAGGCCTTGCCTTGAAACGAATTGGTACACTATAACCGTGGAAACATGATGCGTAAGGAAAAAAGTAAAGAGACGTCGACCATCAGATCATGAATTTGTTACTTACCCTGCAGATGAAATTAATTTTCTTCGTGAAATTGCCTATTAGGTTGGAAGAATTTTAAAAAAATTTCTGCCTTTATATTGCGATTTTAAAACATTGTTGAGTAATAAAAATTTTTTAAATACTCTAGGATTTGTTTAAACATTGCACGTGCCCACGTTCATATCTAAAGTTTTAAAATAAAGCTCTTTGGAAGGGTTAATTTTGACTTAGTAAGGGAGGTTATGCCGATGGGTAAGGATTGGTAACATCAACGATCAAACATTAAAGTCATGAGAAAAAAACAATAGATCCTGAAGTAGCAATTGGTGGCGATACGACTTAGTAGCGAAATGTTCGGTAGAAAAACGACCGGTAGCGAAAATCCATAGAATCTTTCATCAGGCATCAGCATATTTTTTAATCAAACACGAAAAGTACAAACCCTGAAAATGTTTATAAAATTACGATGAAGCGATCTTTTTCTTGAATTCCTATTTGGACATTCAGTCAACAGTTTTTTCCATAAAGTGGCCGAATCATGTGTATGTCAGTTAATGATTGCAACATAATTTGCTAAGTTGCTGGACCTTGGTTTAATTCAATTAGAGAAGACAGATCTACTAAATGGCAACATTTCTCACTGGGCGAAAAGTAAAATCTTTACTCCATTTTAAATAAGTGACACGAAGAACGGAAAGACTGTCTGTAAGCAATATTTACATGAACTTTACCTTAATTATTTCCTATAATGTAAAGAAAATTCCTGAAGCATGCAGTAGTGGGCAGATACGGTTATGTGAATCGATATTTTTGCGTACAAAGAAAGTAATTGTTTTAATATACTTTTTCTTAATATCTCGTGTATATGTTATAATTTGTTAATTGTTGTTTTCACGCTTTCCCAGTTACTTTCTCTGCGAATCCCTATCCGGGATACGAACGGTAGACTAATGGACTGCTAGGGTCGAGGGTTCGAATTCGAATTTTTATTCTCTGTTGCAAAGGTACGCCGCATGCAGTACATCAGCTGTATATCCGACATTATTCGCCAAAGGTTAGGAAATGTTTTATTCGCTGAAGGTTTATGGGCCTAATCGTGGAATGAAAAGGGAAAGAAATCACAACCGAAAACGTTGGGTTTGTAACTAAAGTAACCACTATTTAACCTTAATTACATCGGGGTATCTTGATGACGCGGATCAGGCAAACGACAGTTCACCGCAACGAGATATTAACGTGCGATCCTTTTGTTTAGCACTACTTTCCGGTGTTTACGACAGACGGCGCTTTACCCTTTATCTCGCGCCGGTCTGCTCTCGGCCGTCGGCTCGCCGGCCATTGTTTTCCCTCCGATTGCCTATTAAACGATATTAAGTGCACTTACAGTTCTCCGCTTTGTTTGTCCCGTCGGGTGTGCGCCACTTTCTTGAAATTCTTGTTTGCAAACTCTTCATTCTAATAATAATAATAATAATAATAATAGTAACGAGCTGACAGGCGCTCCGCGTAATCATGGCGAAGAGACGAAAGATTTATTGCCAAGCCAAACAACTCCTGCGAAAGGAGGTTATCGCGTCTGACCAAAGGCAAAAAGAAAATGTTCAAATTATATCTCGGTTTATTGCCCAGACCAGCCGCGGCAATTATTCGTACGTTTTAGTTTTTATCACTTTATAATTTCTTCCTACACACCTGCGCTAATCTTTCCAGTAAATTGCTAAATAAACAAAGCGAATAAACGAACGGTTTCCTTTATTGTTTTCTGACACTCTAGCAATTCAAAAATTCTTACACATTTCGTTTTCTTAATAACCCGTTCTAAGAGTCCTGCCGCACGAACTCGTGAAAACCCCGATCCTACAAAGATCTACGAGTGGATGGGGAAGCTAATCTGGTCGGTATTATCTCTTGTGCTGGCCACACACACACCAACCCCGCCTACTTTACACTGATATTGCAATCATACTTTGGCGAAATGTTTTATACTTTACTAAAAAAATTATAAGATGTAGGCGGAAAATACTACATTTATACATTTAATTGTAATAATATAGACAGGGTAAACCCTTCTAGGTAAAAATAAAAGATTAAATAAAATCCATAAACCTATATCAATTTATTAATTTATTTATTTATCTACATATATTTCGTAAATTTTATCTTTGCATCTGTAAGCGTTTTGCTTGTATACCATCGGCTGCATCTTAATATTGGTGCCGTGTTTTCAAAATGTGAAAGCCATGCATACCTAGGTCGGTAATGGTTGTCATTCCTTCTGACATTATCTCAGCTATGACATTGGTGTTGTACAGCACACAGACAAAACATAAAGGTTTTGGGTGTCTCGTTAACCAGTCACCTATTTGGTCGTTTACGGGCTGGTACTGTCGTGTGCTTCGCGGAGAAAGAGTATTAAATTTCCTGGATATGTGAGCAGAAAATAATTCCCGGTGTTCTTTTTTGAAAAAGAAAAAAAAAATGACATCTTGGCGATATATAGCACAAGCCCGGATCGATCCACCCTGAAATAAGGCAGCATATCGTCGATACGAGTGGATCAGAAAGGTAACTTTATCGCAAGTACGAAGAGGCACGTAGCCGTGCCAACGGTCGCGCCCTGACAACAGGCTCATGGCGAGGAGATGCAGAGCGAAAAGACCATTACGCGAGCATTGCTTGCACGAGAACACAAAGCGTTGGTGTCTCGGATCGGTCGGGCGCCTTCAGTAGTAGCCTTACGCCGTCTTCAAAGATTGCCCCTCTCTGTACCTGGTCGAATAAGCGCCAGAAGCCTGAACGAAAAGTGGCTCTTTAATAAATGTGTAGAGCGAACAGTGGATGGGGAGGCGATTTTATTCCGCTGAGGATCGGGATGCACCACAGAGGTAATACAGACTTGGTGGTGCTGAATGGAAATGACAAACAGAAGAGGTATAGACGCATCTTAGCAAACAGGCCTCTTCTTTATGCTGATTACACTGGTATGCAAATATCTGATGTTTCAACATACATAGCGTTTTTTTATATTATCAATTCGGTTGGTGTGCTGAATACAAGAATGACATCCATTTTTTCCAATCATGTGCATTTTTCTAGCAATACCTATCACCTATTTTGCATGGGTGGTATACAGATATACACGCAATTATACAATATATGTGTACATTATATACATAGAATGGTATTTTATATGGCAACAAGAGGTTGTATAAATATCCCTGACATATTCTGTTATATTTGTGGTAGTTTCGTGATGCAGAAACAAAGATAGAAGATCACATATTTTGTCTAGAAAGTGTATCGGGCATATTTTAGAATGAAGCTTGGAGATAAAGATCAGTCACAGGCTCCTCATACAGTTTGTCGGACTTGTGTTGAGGCTTTGAGAAACTGGAGTAAAGGTAGAATGAAGTCACTGAACATTGGAATACCCATGGTATGGCGTGAACCTAAGAACCACACGGATAACTGTTACTTTTGCACTGTTAACATTGAAGATTACAACACAAAAACGAAAAGGAGATTCTATCTATCCCAACCTCCAATATGCACTGAGCCCTATACGACGTGGCTCAAATGTGCCTATTCCCTCGACATAACAGCTTGAAAAGCTCACGGCAGAGTCTGAATCAGGCTGTACTGAAGCCGAAGACGATAATGATTGCCTCAAGCAAGATGAAGCACTATATGAACCTCAACCTTTGACACAAAGTGAACTAAATGATTTGGTTTGAGATCTGGATTTGCCAAAAAAAACTCTGCAGAAGTTCTGGGATCTAGACTCCAAGCTAAAACTTATTTTCTCCTTGAACATCGTTTACTTAGTACAGACATCGTGAAAATGAATTTGTGCCATATTTTCAACGTAAGATACACTTGTCTACCGCAAAAACATTCCGAAAGTGATACAAAAGTCAGGAGTTGCATATCAGCCAAGTGACTGGAGACTGTTTATTGATTCCTCGAAGACAAGTATGAAAGGAGTACTTCTCCACGATGACAACAAATATGCTTCTCTGCCTATTGCACATTGAGTGCATCTGAAGGAAAATATACGAGAATCTGAAGCTTCTTCTGGAAAAGGTCGGATATAGTGAGCATCAGTGAGTTGTGAGCGGAGATGCTAAGGTTTTGTCCATGCTTGTTGTTCAGCATTCCGGGTACACAAAAATGCTCCCCTTTTATGTGAATGGGACAGCAGAGCGAGAAATCAACACTGAAAAATAAGGCATGACAACCAAGAAATAAATTTACACCAGGTTCAAAAACATCAACCACGAAAAACTTATTGAACCTGATAAGATTTTGTTGCCTCCATTTCATATAAAGCTGGGCTTGACAAAGCAATTTGTCAAAGGATTAGATAACAACTGCTTCAAATACATTTTTAGTACATTTCCAACACTCAGCTATGAAAAAAGTAGAAGAAGGCATCTTTGTGGGACAGAAACTCAAAAGTGGACACAGGATGAGCAGTTTGAAGGAACGATGAGTAAAACAAAGAAAGGAGACTGGACTGCATTCAAAAGTGTAATTCAGAACTTTCTGGGCGATCACAAAGATCTAACCACAAGGATTTTGTCAATGAAATGCTCAGCAAATTTGAAAAGATAGGCTGCAATACGAGTCTAAAAGTTCACTTCCTTCACTCGTATTTGGACTATTTTCCTGAAAACTTGGGTAGTGCGAGGGAAGACCAAGGAGAAGGGTTCCTTAAGGATATCAAGACTATGAAACTAAGATACTAAGGAAGGTGGGGTGTCAACATGCAGACTGGTGCTGGTCCCTGAAACTGGAAAGCTCGTGACAAATGCAGCACGAGAAGCTGGCAAAGAAATGACGATTTTTTCAAACTGATCAATCAAGTATCAAACATGAATTTACTTAGAATTGTATTGTCTTTGTATTTCATAATAAAAACGTTTTTGAGCAATTGTAATCAACATCTTATAATTTGGTTGTTTAGTACAAACTATATCTGACATTTTTTAGAAAGATTCTGACGTGATACATGGAAATAGTTGTGAAATTTGATATCAGCTGGCAAAATTTTATAAGATCACTTAATAGAAAGAAAACAACTCGTCCTTTTTGAAATGCATATCAGCGTTATTTTTATAGGCACTACTTTCAACTTGTTTCCTTTGGATAATGATGCCCGTTCTCACAAGAACATAAACATAAACCATGATATTTTACTGCTGAGAGTGTGACCAAACTAATCTAGACAGAAAAGAGCTCAGATGTAAACACTGTCGAAATGCTAGATCGTAGATTCTCCGCATGGCTATCATCCAACAAGAACACTCTCTGAGATGATTAATGCTATGATTTAAATCTTGGAGAACATGTGGAGAATAAGACATCAATTAGTTCATTGCCAGAATGCAACAAAGATAGCCGCTTTTGTAGTTGTTTATGGAAGCGATAACGATATTAACTGACATTGTGACGATATCTATGATTATTTGTTCATATAAGATAAGCGTCAATGAATGTGATTTCCCTATTACTGAACACTGTTTGATGAAATGCTACTGAAAAATACGTCTCAATGTTAGGTTATTATCAACCAGACGTTTTTTTTGTTGTATCTTAAAATGACATCATGTGATTTTAAATTAATTATTAAACCTCCTCGTGTCTGTTAAAATTTCTGACGTACGGTTTCTAAATCTGAAAAAGTGCCAATATACTATTTAATTAGAAAGGTGACAACTATTATTAACATAAGTACACGATAGTATATATATGCATAAAAGAGAGAGATTTGAACATAAAAGTTATCAGCTAAGCTGAAATTGTATCATTAAATATACATTTTTAAATTACTATCTTTATCATGTGCCATCTCAGAGTCAGGGATCCACGGTCTAGAATCGCATTCATGATTTACGATGTATTACTGCAGTTACTCGCTTGGTAGATCCCAATAACCCTTTCACTCTACCCAGGAACGAACTTTCTTAAAATTCTTACAAGTACTTTATTTTCAGATGTTGGAAGAAACGGAATACCCAAAAGAACCGAAGTGGCTGCTGGTAAAAAAGTGAGAAATTTATGTTCCATTATAAAGATCAAAATATATTTGTAATGTTTTGGGAGCTTATCGCTTTGACGTTTAGTGGTAGATAATTATTATAATAGATGTTGCTAAGATTAAAGGTTTTTAAAACAGACTGATATTTCACTTTGGTGGAAAACAAAGTGTCTCTTAAAATTCTAGTTTTGTTTATCGACACTGAAAGCAGCCTGCAGCTTACAACCAATGAAGACATCGAGTCCTTAACTGAAGAAAAAACTGGTCCAACCTTTCTGCAGCAAATAGCGCAGTGGTACTAGGTCTGTTGGCTTAGACTAATGCTGGTAATCCTGTCAGAGAAGCTTGGTTGGTACGGGTCGAGGTTTAACAGTATCACCAGCAGCCAATTAAATTCGCTTTCTGAAATATTAACAGAGTTCCGCTGTACACATCAGTAAGATGGGAAGCAATGTTATTTTAAAACTGACTTCATGCAGACGCTCTTAAAAAATTCTACCTATTTGACTTCCGTACATCCGCGAGGCACGCGAGTGAAACAGTAATTCCTGGCCCAGAAAACTGATGCTGTCATCTCCAAACCTGACAACTTTCTGCACATAAGATATTTTTGTTTTTGACTCCTATATAATGTTGACAGTAAATCTTGCCAAAATTGTTAAGGATTTCCATAATTTATTAAGACTTTATTCATCCCGGGATCAAGAATTAAAACAGGTTGTGCTGATGAGTTACGGCAGATACTAGAAATGGCCGGTTTGACTCCAACAATCCAGTACATAAACCGTTCTATGTTGAATTAACTAACACTGTCAAATCTGGCGACTAATAAGGATTCTGGATTAGCGAATATGTAGGCCGAGTTCATCTTTGTTTAATTATGCTGCAGGCCAGTTTTCCCGGCGTGGCTCTTTCACCATCTCGATGGTGATTTCTTTGGTAAATGTTTTTTTCTAAATTTAAATTTTAGAAACAAAAAAATTTACTTATAATCAGTGTTATGGTTATAATTTGAATGGTTACTATCCTTTCCGTGCTTTAGATTTGATGAAAAACAATAGTGTTTAAGATATGTGTTCCATTTTTTCAGTTTTCACATTTTAACTTTAGAAGAATTGGTACGTTTGCATATTATCTAAAGGTTGGAAAAATCTTACAGAGAGAGTTATTCCACACGTAAAAAAAGAAAAATGTGAATGTGAATGTAAACTTATATACACTAATTTGTGGGATAAAATTCATTATCTCAAAATGTTCCCGATTATCATTAATTATAAAGTACAATTTTCTGGCTTTTCACTCGGGTTTCTTTTTTTAATTACGCGAAGCAACACAGCCGATAAATTGGATTCTAACTTTTTTCAGGTAATCAAACGCTGGCAGGAGATATAGTCTCTATAAATATGAGAGGTTAAATTACCAGATATGACACCGTGGCGCCGAATGGCTTTATTTGTGATTTTTTATTCAAGATAAGGCATTTTACCTACTTTATCATTGCTGTGGTCAGTGAACAATTTAGCTGCAGTGATAGTAAAATAAACACAATCCCCTGCCTTTCCCTTTAAGCTGGTAGTATGCAGATATTTAAAAATTATAATAATATTTATTATAAAAAAGAGTAGTATATTGTGGAGTAATGTTATCCTGAATTATTGAAAATAATATTTACAAAATGTAAAGCATGATATGATAAAATGAGTTGAAAGATGTGGTAGTATAAAACCTTTTGAGTGTAGACATAGCTGTAAATAAGCAAACAAAATTTAAAAAAACATGTAAACCATATAAGATGAAAGAACAGCGGTACTTGGTACCATTTCTTCCATATATTCATATTTTATAAAAGTTTTGATTGAAATTATGCGTTATAAAGGGAGGGGGGTTACATATAAAATAGAATGTAAAATCCGTAATAAATTCATAACTAGAAAAAGGTTTTAAGCAGCATAATAATTGTCCAAGTAAAGGATGTAAGTAAATAAATTGAATCAGTAGATTTCATGTGGACTAACTTTATTAAAACACGAAGAATACAAGCGGGAAGCTGTTTCACATCATGAAGCGCCTGGGAACAACAAAGATGACGTTACTGCGCAAAGTAACAAAATTTGTATTGTTTCTGCTAATAAAATTGTTCATTAATTTATCTAGTTGTTGAAGTTAAGCATGATATCAAGGCATGGTCTCTACCAGACCTTGAGAGACAAATTGGATTGACAGCCCGTCCAACAAAATCTTATGGATAGCACAGCGAAACGCAAATGTGGGCAATCTGTTCAAACTCGAGATGGCGCGAGAATCCTTCTTAACAGAACACTTTGGTCACAGTTCCATGCTTTTTTCAAGTATTTAAAAGAATTTTATACCAATTATCAAAATCTCCATTTGAAAAATGGAAAATATCTTACTATGATGCCTAGCATATTTGCAAGTGCAACAGTTTTCTCAAATATCTTCTAGTGATGTTGAACTTCCTGGATTATGTTATAAACTATTGATAGAAAAACATACATTAAATAAACATATAAATGTGGTTTGAATTTCTATTTATTATTGTTTTCTTGTCGTTATTTCTTTTCTTCCGATAGGATTGAAATAAATTATTGTATTTGTTACTGCTTAGTCAATAAAAGAGGTATAGTCCATTTTTACGTCTCAGTTTTAATTTCACTTACAGCAGAATCTCCCCAGCGAATATGTTAAACTTTTAAATGTCGAAAACGCTTTGAATTATTATGTAAATACAGAAAAGACTTTCTCTACTTTGTTTAATTAGCTGTGACATTTGTGGTGCGATCTTGGTTCGCTGGCGAACGCCACTTTTTCTTCAAGTGAAGATACTCAGCGAGCGCTGCGAGTGGTCAGTTCAATATTAAAGCGCCAGGAAGTGTTACGGCGCGGTTACGATCATGACAACACCTCAGGTGTCCGCCAGACGAAAGATTCAGTCGATAGTCTGAAGATCCTTAAGAAACCT
The DNA here is from genome assembly GCA_018389105.1 of Nautilus pompilius. Taxonomy (NCBI): domain Eukaryota; kingdom Metazoa; phylum Mollusca; class Cephalopoda; order Nautilida; family Nautilidae; genus Nautilus; species Nautilus pompilius. The sequence goes on from JACATO010001103.1 coordinate 210,159, forward strand.
ACGTACCATTGTGTAAATTATAAATAGAATAGGTGACTTCTTTTTGTTATTATGCGGTCATTATAAATCGAGTTCCAGTGAAGCACATGAAAAATATTATTGAGAGGTTGTCCAGAGTTTCTGATAGACTAAGGCCTTTTGCTGGGTGTTGGAATTATCAGGGTGTAACCACTAGTATGAAATAGGAATATTCAGAAGGATTGCTTCGATCTGTGTCAACTGAAGCGAAGGTTTTTCACATTTTAGCTAATATCGTCAAAACCCCTATTAACAAGAGGAATCAGTTAAACTCTAGTTTGCTCTGACTAAATGGATTGAAATGGCATTTCTAAAGTAAAAGTTTTCTTTCTAAAAAAGACCCAAATAGCCGATATCTAAAATATAAAATTAAAGCATGAAATTCATTTCTAATTACCAAATAACTGTTACAATAAAATTGAAACATTTACTCTCCACATATTTATACACATACGAGTAGAAATAAATATAGACAAAAATTTTTTTTAAAATAAACGTTAAAAAATTATTTATGGCTTTGTAGTAGATTTAACGATTTATAACTACTGTTTATAAATGTATTAAAATGAATCTGTTGACCGCACGTATTATACAAGCCTTTTAAATAGGAACGGGTCCCCTTTTAACCCTAAAGCGTCTGTTAAATGATAAATTTTCGTAAGGTTTATACCAAGTAATAAATATCATTCAAACCAATTTGATAAATAAACACATTAGGTACCGTAACTGTAGATTCACCCATAAAATGATTCATCAAACATAAAAGACAATATTTCGGTGAAAAATGTTTAATATGATAATATTTAAAAAGAAAACCTTTTCATATTTTATAACTTCGAATTCGTTTATACATGTAACTATATGCGCTAATATATTGGTTTATATTCGGAATATGGCATATTACGGTGATGAGTACCCAGTTATAGCTGCCAGCGTATATTTATTTAACTCTTCAAATTGGAAATAATAGGTGAAGTAGTTAAAGTAATTATATTTGTTTTACTAAGAATACACATTCGACTCCATTGATGAGGACACTTATAATATTGGCTTTCACTATTTGTTTATTAAGTTACAATGTTTGCATAAATATACCAGCGTCTATTTGAACCGATATCTTCCATGGACCGTCGAACACGATTACGAGACACAGTATATTAAAATAGATGAACCTAAATTTTATAGCAAAAATGCATCATAATTTTTTTTTTAAAAAAATAGGTTTTTGTTACAATTTGATGTTTGCAACGAATACTTTTACTTTTCAACAATTTTGTTATTACTTTATAAACGTGTGATAGACCTTTGTTTACCAACAGACGAGTATATTCAATGTTATTCATGACCTACGATGCAAAATATCGCATTTATCATCGGCCAATATGAAAGCTAACAGTGATTATTTAAAATGTTGACTAGTACTTGGGAATATTTACCTACGATTAGGCTAAGTGATCGAACCAGATAACGTCCAAAGCCAATGAAGTATCTCTGTGCAGAAAATGATTAGTCTACATGGAGATTGTTAATTTCGAAAAACATTATCACTGCGACTAATTTCTGCGATGCCAGTTTATTGATGTGTATTGATCACGAAAAAATATATATATTTATATATCAGTCATAATCTTTGACACGTTGTAATGATTTGGCATCTTGCCCAAAATTAGATTATACATTTATTCGACTGAGGACAGGGTTAGGAGTAAAATTTTAATTGCTTAATGGAAACAGATTGAAGTTCTGAAAGAAGCATCGCATGATTTCCCAACTAACGAAATCCTTTACTAGTAATAAATTTTCTCATGATGATTTTTAATGGAATTCCCTAGTTAGAGTCCCGTCGAATCCCTTTGGCATGATTTCTTTTCGTCCTGATTCACCAGCCAGTCGGCCACATGTTTTGGTCGAGCACCCTGGTTCTTGCCACACCCAAAAGTGTAGAGTAGTAGTAAGGTTTTCCGGGCAAAGATGTTGGAGGTTCTGCAGAGAACTGTTCTGGCTACTGTTAAACAGCCCGAACCGTACCGAGGTAACTCGCTCGGTCACCAATTCCGAAACCCATACATATTACTCTTTAGCTCACTTCTGCGAGACGTGCTTAGACCTTGAAAGTCGGGACAGCGGTTGGAAAAGAAAAGGAGGAAGATGACAATTTTTTAGAGCTTTAAGTAATGATACAGAATTTGCCAACTAAAGAGACGAAAACTTTACGATCGGCCATAATCACTGACAATGCTGTTGGACACCAGCAATGTGTTGTCACAGTACGAAATTAAAATGTTGGACCGGATAAGTTTGGTTTCCGTAGTTTCCATACAACTAAAACCGGATCCAACTTTTTAGACGATTTTAAATTAAATGAATCACTAACAGAAGCAGTTAACAAGGAAAAAGAAAGGAACAGAACAAAATTTTAAAACTTGCAGTTTGATACATTAGGTTTCTTCTGGAACCGCCATACTTCAGGGTTACTTGACTAGTTTGATAACACATTATCCACACACATCGAGCTAAGTGATACGGGATAAAATCAGATATTTACTCAGTGTAAAACGGTGCCAGTTATTACAAAATCAGAAACGAGTAACCCTCTGTATACATCACTTGGGATCAGCCATACGAGCTGTGACCACAGAGCACTTTCTCCATTAATATAATAGCCCACTGTAACGACAAATCCATACCTGTCCAACACAACATGGTTTTGCATTGCCACTATATTCTGAAATATTAAATCGGAATTGTTTTGATTACAAGAAGACGGAAAATAATAGAATAATAACATGGATCTGTATACGTATAGTGTAATAACCTGAGCACCAACTCTCACCTATCAATAAGAAAAATGTGTACAAGAAGACTCACAAGCAACCCATTACTAGAGCAATGCTGTCTGATGAGGAAGAGAAAGTCAGGTGTGGAACCGATGGTCGTAGATACATAAAGATGCTTGCTTTTTGGATGAACAAAGTAAAACTATGGTGATAGGATATAAGCATTTAGATAATGTTTTCGTTTTGTTGCTTTGTATGATTCCCGTTTAATATTCAGAATAAATAAACTGCCTATAGTTTAAACAATTATTATTATTATTTTAATTATTATTATTATTATTATTATTATTATTTTTATTATTATTATTATTATTATTAGCACTGAAAAATATTTATAACTACTAAAGAACTAACAATATAATAAAGAAATACAAAACAAATATCTGTCTGTTATTTTACCTGCCTTTTCACCGCTTTGAATATTTAACCTCCTACTCAAGTAATTTTTTAGATATGGAGTTGATGTTTAAAGGGCAGAGGCCGTGTGGATACTTCCCTACTTTCGATCAACCTAAAATTTTAGGGAGGGGGCTGTATGGATACTTCCAGTACCTAGAAATTGCTACAAAGAGTTTTTTAAAAAAATCTTTAGTGGAAAAAAAAACCCATCATCTACGGGTGTTATCCAAGCTCGGGCCATCGGGTACAAACAGATGGTACTTAAAACAATTTTAACTGGTAGCTGTTTTCGAGAAAAGTGTGATTGGTCTCACTTTCGGCCATCGTAGACGTATACTGTTGAGAAAATCAACTGGACGAATATGAAATGTTAAAAATTGATATGAGCTAGCAAACTAGTAAACTGCTTTTTCCAAAATAAAAAGAGTACCATTTATTCATGTTGTTGTCTTCAAAACATGTACTGAACAGTCAGTCGCCTTTACGTAAATCATACACTGCTTTCCATGATAATGCATACAAGTCATACTCAAGAAATAAATAAAGAGATTCCACTAAATTAAATGGAATAACCAATTGTTTATGGTAGTAATAATTAAAAATACCGTATCTCGTTTATAGTAAAAAAATTAATGTAATTCTTAATTTTCTACATTGGCTTGTAATTTTCTGTCCTCCCGCTGCTTATTTTATATATGCGTTATGTGGGTTTACTGTGTGTTTATGTAGTCATTGTGAGTGTCTGTCTCTGTGTGTTTCTCTATCTTTCTCTCTATTAACGTAGAAAAACTCTTGCCTTTTGTCTAGCAGCGAGTTATAAACGTTTCGTAACTGTTGCATAACAAAAGATCTCCTGAAACCCAGGAGAATATCAAAAACAATGTAAGAAGTGAACGTCAATGAAAAGGTAAAGCTGTATATCTTGCTATTCTTTTTTGGTGATAAAACCTGTTTCTTATAATTAAATATCAGCAGTCTTATTTCATTAATTGCCAGAAGACTTTATAATTTTTTTTTATGTGGACCCATTAAGATAAGCTATCAGTTAACTTACAATCACCGCATGAATTTTTATCAGAAGCTATAAAGCAAGCGTGTTGCCTGGTAACCATTAATAATTCTAGTATGTGCTTTCACAACACAGCCTGTTCTATATTTATCGAAGTTCCTGTTATACCACGAAATCCTCGCTATCTCCCATATAATGAAAGCAGTAAACAAGATATTTACTTGTTTATGGATATCTATTATTTAATATTTTACTAGAATATACTAGAGATTTTGTTAAAATTTGCTGAGTAAAAGTTAATGCATTTAATAATAATATCTATATATTATTTATATAAGTAGGAAATACTACGGTTGAAAGAGAAATGTCAAAGCATCCGTGCTCAAGCAGGGATACTGATAGTAGCTTTGGATGTGGACAAAAGAAATATAGATTTCAACTACAAAAAGTGAAGTTAAGTTTTTTTATGTCTTTAGCCAATAAAATAATTTTTCGACCATTTTTGCTTTACTTATTTAATATGTTTCTGAGTGGCTGGCAAGCAGTAAAAATGCAAACAAGATTTTAATCCAAAAAGGTTACTAGTGAACTGGATGATCTTACGATATCAGCACATAAAATTGTATAGGCTTTGACGTGTTGTTGTCCACAGACAGTATTCCACTTCAAGTAATGTGCACCTTGGCAAATGTGTTGACATCTATGTATAATCTCATGCATTTAAGAACCTCTTGCTGATCAAAAACGTTTGTGTTTTAACAAGACTAAATGTTGTAAAATTTTGTGCATGGAAAATGATATTTCATTCCACAAACGTCGGTTTTTTTTTAAAAAAAATATCATCTAGCGTTACCGGAAACCATGGATCGGAAACATACTAAAATTTTGACTGAAGGAGCATATACATTTTCTTATAATCATCCACAAACATAAATGTAAATCTCCCACAGAAAATATTTATGATTTGCAGGAGGGTTTCGCACAGGTACTTTGCTATCATGCTAGACCCGAATCAGCGGTAGTAATGTCAGATGTCTTGTTCACACAGATAACAAAAGGTATGAACTGTGAATTTTTTCATTACGTCTTTTACGTATGTGTTTCCCATGCGGTTAGTTTTTTCTCCTATTGAACAGAAAATCTGCAGTCTCGTGAGGTTCAGTCTGAAGATCTAAAATAGAGGGGGGGGGTTTAAAATGACTAAGTAAGAAATGTATTTTAATAATGAACACTTTCGAGTCTATTAAGTCTTAGCATGTACAAATGCATAGTATGGTCACGCGGGAGAAAAGGTCTGAGGTTGGCAGGAAAGCTATTTATAGCATGTAATTAATAGAATTAATTTTGAAAGTTTATTTTAGTGCATTTAACTCTAATATTAAGAAATGTGTAATTTCGTTATACATGTATGGTATCCAGCATCATCTGGCACTCGTTTGAGGAAAGTAAACAGTGTCTCTCATGCCGGCACAGCAGTCTGACACGAAGGAAATATCTTAGAAATTTCAAAGTAATAGATGTGTTAACCATAGACTCAAGCTGATGAAATGGCTGTCCATTGCTTCCGCAACACACCTGTCAACTCCACCGAACTGGTTTGCAGTTGCGTCCAATTTGATGCCATAACCTGTTTTTGTATTTGTTAAAATGATTTCTTTTTATATTATATATATATAAACATTAAAATATTTTAAAATTCGATACCGCGTTTTTAAACAAATCTCAGTATTTTTTAAATACGCGTTCAGGGTAATTTCTTTGAACAAAAACAAATATATGCGTAAGCTGTAGAATTTAAAAAAAAGAAATCTAGTTTATTGTCAAGAACTAAAAAAAACCCAACAAAATCTAAACATCGGACAGAAAACTCAAAACATAAAGTGCACTATAAATCACTTCTGAAACTAATGGCATAGATGAACTTCTGTGTAAGGTTATATTTCTATGCTGTTTATTTTCACCAATGTGATATTAAGTTTAAGTTCACATGAATCCCCCTTTACCCTCAGGTGTTGCTCAATTCAAGAAACAATTTCGCGCAATTTATTTGTCACACTATCAGTTAAGGTAAAATAAACAAATTGAAACATTATCTTAAAAGATATTTTGATAGCGTATTCGATCTTAATATTCACGCTTTAGTTTCATCGTGTTTAAATGCAAGCATTTCGGAAAGTAATTTTATTCGCTTCAGCAAACTGACTGCTGTATTACACAAATCTTTTTAAGTTGGAACGAATCCTCTTTTACCCCTAGAATGTCCATTTTAAAATAGATTTTCGTTTAAATAAACAAGACTTTTTTTGCAGTATGTTTTATCTAATCAGTGTAATTAAAATGCATTTAAATATTAAAAAAAAAAACAATGGTAATAATGTTCGGAAAAGTGATAAGCGAAGTAAACTTTTCAGATTTCTATAACCGATTCTTCAAATGAGTAAAGATTAACCAGACTTACAATATCGCTGGTATTGGATTTAACCCTCTGTATACTACTTTGATTGCATTTTCTTCCAACTACCTTTCAAATCTATATTGCTTAGTACAGGTTGAGTCAAAGGGCTGTGAGCTACAGCACCTTTCTTATCAGTATAACTCTTTGTTACGACACATCTCTGTATCCTCCAGCCCCACGTGTTTTGCACTACGAGTGGCGCAGGATAAAAGTTCAGCCGGTTCACCACAAACACTAACCGGTGCTTATAGTTCTGCCTCACTTTTATAAACAAAGTTGACGCGTTAGGAAAAAAGACAGGGTTGACTCAAAAGATTTTACTTTACTTTCGTAGTTACAAGGAGGTGGAGGGGACCTTCATAATGTATGATGGTCATTAGGAAAATCTAAAATAGCCTATCCACGGCTGAGACTTCTGTAGTGCCTTCTTGTGGCCTCCAATGGAAACAGTTTTCGCAAGAAAAGCTACAGAGAACTCGAAACAGTATTGAGCCTAGGGGGATGTAGTGCATGGCCCATCGGTGTGATGATACACCCTGACAACTACAAACCATACTTCGGTTACGGTTCAAATAGCAGAAAAGGTCGAGACCGTTGGCCCTGGTAGGCAATCAGCTGAGTGAAAGGAAAACCCTGATCTAAAACCTGGGTAGGCTCCTGAATGCAAATCAGCAAAGCAATCATCTATGAAGTGAAGCAGCACTCGACAAACGGACAACACTCTCTCTTCCAACACGCACTGCATCAGCTCGGTGAAGAAGAAAGACCAGAAACCAACATAAAAATAACATGAAATCAACGGTATTTAGTCTCTAGTGTCTGTAAAAACTCGGGACAATGTGGCGGCTCGACACAGTTTGGAAGCAGGAGTACTAAAGATCTCTGGGTGAGTACAAACACCAATGGAATCTTGATATGGGAACGTGTGATATCAGATCATATGATAAATAAACTTTTTAGATAGAAATAAAATTGGAACGTAAAACATAGGATGTAGTTAGATAAGAATAAAATGACCTATGAAACTAAAAAAAGCGGATATCATTTCTATCATATAGTTGTAGAGCAAAAGGGGCTTAACTGGCAACATAATAGATATCAAAGAAATCACTGAACATCTAGAACAGGTTATTTCTACGGATCAATAATTAGTATAAAATCAAAATTATTGCGCCAACAGTCTCATGTGACAATAAAGAAGCTCTATGAGCTGTCTGAAAAGATCTCAAGAATATTACACTGAATACAAATTCAGCTCGACACAGGGAAACAGAAAGATAGAGAAAACATTGGCAAATACGGTACCGGAATAAGGAATAAAAGCAGCCAACCGTTTCCGATACTTTACGACAAACTAAAACTAGAATATCATCAGTGTCCTTTTTAAGGAATGGTAAGACAAAAAAGCCCTGATAAGCAAATGAAATGTCAGAATGATTTTAGCTTAACAAATAGAAAATATGCCACTGAAGATGTAAAGACGGTTAACAAAGTAAATGTAGGAAAGCGACCAAAGAATAGTCATACATCATTTGGAGATTTAAAAAAAATACACGTCTGGAAAGGAAATCCTGAAAACGCGAATACTGACATAGAAAACTTCAAAAGAAAAAGAAAACAAGATTTTAAATAAAATGCTAAAAAACAGTTATTGCTAGTTGCAGAGAACAGTGATGAGGAATAAACGCTTGAAACATGGAACAAAGAGACCTGATAAAAAATACCGGAAATTGCTTTGTTAGTAGCGTGCAAAAAAAACGAAAGACCAAGATATTAAGATTTCAGATAGCAGCAAAGAATTGATAAAAGAAGAAAAATTATAGCCGAGTGTGAAGACGACCAAAATGTAGAGTACACAGAAGTATGCAAAACAAAGGTCACACAACTAAAGTCCAGATGATATCACAGAAGGCACAGACTGAGAAGTAAAATAAACTTTCCAACACATGCTTGAAAGGGAAAGCGCCAGGACCAGACAGCATTCTCGTTGTCAACATTAGAAGTAAAAAAATAAATAATAAATATGAATAAACAAGTGAGTGTCTTGTTTGATCAAATTGATGAAGACAGATACTTTCACTTTACCATCTTCATTAGATAGAGGATAACGAGGATTTCGTAGAATAACAGAAGACGCCACCCCACTGACGGAAGAATTTAAAGGAATAGAAGCCATGTTAATAACATTAATTGCGGCTAGAAAACGGAACGGTTTAAAATTGTATAAGCATAAAGTAAAGGTAGTGGCTGAACCCAATAAAACCGCTTCTCTTATAAAATTAAATGATTAAATAAATTAACTATGTGGATGCATACATAAATTTTAGACGACGGTTCAGCTTCAGTAACAAAAGCCAAGCTCATGAAATAAATATAAAGGAACCAAGTAGATTGGTAAGCATTTGAGAAACATATTTCAACCATTAAAAGAAGTAACTTATCAGTCTGTTTGAAAGGAAAACGTTCAATCTGAATGTTATACCAGTGATGACTTATGGAGAAGAAACCCGGAGTTTATGAGTAAAAAGGAAAAAGAAAATTTCAGGAATCCAACGCAGCATGGAACACCGCCTGGTTGGTAGGTATCATCTACGAACCAAATAAAGTTTAGATTATCTTAGAAAAGGTCAAACATAAAATGGTTTTGGTTGAACCTTATAGTAGAACAAGTGAAAACAGGTGATGAACACAAATAAAACGCCGTAGAGACCGGTTAGACAGATTCTTTGGAAGTCCAAACTGGCAGTGGAGTGAGTGCAAGACCCAAAAGGTCCTGAAAACTACCTTGGTCCAGTAGAGGAGAAACAATTGGTGCTGCTGCTGATGATAAAGAGAGCCGAAAAGATAAGCTCATATGCTCCTGTCCGGAAGCTCAATACTTCTAATTATTTTGATGACCTCCGTTAGGTCTCCTCTTGAAAGTCTATATTTTGATCTCAGCTATCAATAAAAAACAACTGACTAAGGGATGTTCCAGTATCTGTGGAATCCACATTTTAACAGTAAATATTATGATAATGTCTACCAAATTAGACAGACATAAACATTAGTCTAAAACATCCCATTTTAAAACTACTTATTTTGTTTTCCTTTTAAGTGATCAGAATCTTTTGATGTGGATGCGCGCTTTATTCATTCTTAACAGTTCAAATCGCAATAATTCTTACATTTAGTGGTTCTTAGTTAGCAGCAACCCTCAATCACATTGTGACATTTTAAATTGAAAAAAAACATTACCAGAGAGAAGCATAAAGATGATACCAAACGCTTCTATTGCAGAAGCAACAGTTTTAAGACTTTTTGCGCCATTATCGCGTACCGCACTTTCATTATTAATGTTGGTTTTTATCATAAATCAATGCCGTATACGACTATTTGAGAACAGCTATGACAGACACGAATGCTCTCCTGGCGTTTTCGTGCCTTTGATATTAAGGTTTTAATAGTACATACTTTAGTTCCATTCTTGGATAAGTACAGCGAGAAAATCATACTGTTGTAAAATTAGAGAGAGAGAGAGAGAGCGAGAGAGAGAGAGAGAGAGAGAGAGAGAGAGAGAGAGAGAGAGAGAGAGAGAGGAGAGAGGAGACGAGAGGAGAGAGAGAGAGAGAGAGAGAGAGGAGAGAGAGAGAGCACCATGGTAGTTTATATACAAGAAAGAAAAAAAAGGGTAACAAGAAGACTAGCGATGACAGTCAGCACAATTTCTGATAATTGTTGAGACCATGCATGTAAAAAATCGAGCATCTGCTAACTAACACACATCGGTATGTAAAAGGGTTAGCAATAACGGAAGCCTTTCATATCGCTTGATTTCCATTGAAGCTTTCCTGTTATTTTAATGCTAGCATGCAGAGCAATCGTTTCGTGAGAAAGAGTAGACCCATTTATGTAGATATGCGATTTACGTAGATATGCAAAACTCACACTAGTTTGAACTTAAAATCACACACGCAGAATCTTATAGTTAGTTATAATCTCCGTAATTTGACATATCTTTAAGAGGACTCTGTGGTTCGAAGCGGCGAGCAGATTTTTGGGACACTATATTTGATGTCCAATCATCGACGTGGTTTCTTTAGTTCTCCTTGACCCTCATGAGTTAGTATCGTCCCTCTAGTACGAGAGGAAATCCACTAGGTTTCATCCCCGCTACTTTTGAGCGCACGTTCAAACAACAACACCTGCACCAGACCCATCATTTCCGGTTGAATTAGTGAATGAAAAAAAATTTCTTCCAAAAATGCAATGTATCGAATAAATAGGTTAAATTAAAAATTTATAGACACAACAAGAAGTGCATCCATCGTTCTAGCTTGGCGATCGTTATGGCCATTTTAACGGTATTCAGTGACTAGACAACTCGGATGTTATATTTATCAGGTTGTTACAAAGGTTTTGCCGGTGTGTTTGACACAACAATGAGACTTCATATTGTTGTTGATCGTGAAGTTTATTAATCAAAGTCAGTTCCATTACAATCAATTCACTTCTGCCAACGAGTTACAAGCGCATTTATACCATTTTGATAAAAAATCTGGATTATGGAGTCGATAAACTGTTGGAAGGAAGTTTCAATTTCTGCTCGGTTGGAGAAGGATTTCATACGGAGGAAGCTGTGGAGGCGTTTGAAAAGGTGGTAGTCTGTGGGAGAAAGGTCTGGTGAATAGGCTGGGTGAGGGAGAACTTCGTACCCCAACGTGTTCAGTTTGTAAAGAGTCACTTTTTCAACATGAGGACGAGCATTGTTGTGATGCAGAATTGGGCCTCTTCGATTCACCGATGCCGGCTGTCGTTGGGAGAGTTTCTGATGAACAACGTTTAATTCACAACAGTAGCTTACAGCTGTGATGGTTTCGCCAGGTTGCAAGGAGTTATAGTGGATGTCACCAATTGCAGTTCACCAGACAGTGACCATGACCTTCTTTGGGTGGAGGCTGGGTTTTGGAATGTGGTTAGGCAGCTTGTCTCTGTCGAGCCACTGTGCTGATCGTTTGCGATTGTCGTAAAGGATCCAGTTTTCATCACACGTAATGATTAGGTAAAGAAATTTGTCGATTTGTTTCTTACGACAAGCGAGGAGCGGATCTCCAATCGAAGATTTTGTTGTTGTTCATTCAACTCGTGAAGCACCCATTTCTAAAGCTTTTTCACCTTGTTGATTGCGTCAAGATGCCGGGAAACAGTTGCAGTGCTTACACCAAGCTCTCCAGCAATTTCTCGCACGCAAGGTTTTTCTTGGATCGACTTCAAATGAGGCTTTCAAACGGTCGTCATCACTGCTGGAAGGGCGTCCGCTACGTTCCTTACCTTCGAGGCTCCCTTTTCCTGGTCGAAACTTTACATACCATCGCTGTACTGTGCGCTCATTCGCTGTGTCCTCGCCCCATGATTGCTCAATGTTGCGAGTTGCCTCGCTCACTCTGTGGCCGAGTTTGAATTCGTGAAGGAAAATGGTAAGAAAAACTTTTCTATCCATGCTTCACTCAGAACCCTGGAACAAATATCCCATTTTATGATTTTTAAAAAGGTAGGTTTTGCATAATGTATTCCAAAGCACACGATATACAAACCGATATAATTTATCTACATACACCTTCACAAAGATGCACAAAATATACCTCAAATTAGCATAACCAAAATTTATATTAGCAAGGTATTTACATGACAGAGAATATTAAAAAGAAAGCATTGTAAATATCCACTTGAAGATGTTTTTTGGTTATTTTATGCCAGTCATTACAGATGAATTAAAGAAGACATCGTCCAACTCAAGGCTCCATCAAATGTATTAAGAATAAGACTGAGATGCTATCTTTTTATGTTCTTTAGCTGCCCACCATCTCATCTTCGCGTCTTCTTTACTAATATAAGAACAGGGTGATCAAACAAGCCTAGAGTTCAGATCGCTATAACTGCTGTCACCACCCTAAAAAGACAGTCGAACACGATTAATACTAATATGTGGTATTCAGATCCTTTACATTTAATTTTTATGCAAAGAAACCATTTCTTCATATCTCTTTATTTTTCTAATATTAGTGCCAACTTAATTATGAAACTGCACATCGTCGTTCAATTAAAATAAAATGCATGTATATTATTTACTGCTTCTCTAAATATAAAGTGGTTATTTAGAAGATGAATTTTAATATTAAGACACAATTTATCTCCTTTTAAGTAATTCTCATAACTTTAGTCAACCATTTCAGTCTTTTCATGTATAGTTTGATGAAATCAATCAGTGGAATTTCTACAGTACGGTTGTGCTGTCCATATACGACCCAGTGATTTCATTTGTGTGAGGTCTCCAGTTTCTTATTTCGATTAACAACGAAGCTCTGCCGGGAACCTTTACCATCGACATGCGAATTGATGATGAGATGTAGGCGGTATCTGCGCACGCCTGCTTACTTTGACAGGATATGTGCATCGTCTTAGAACATTCAGAGTCTCCCCTAATCAAAACCTTTCTTCGTAATGACGGACGAAAAAAAAAAATTAAAGTAAATTTAAGAAAATCAAAGGAGTCATTAATATAAGACAGAATATAAAAAATATTAACATGGCGCCAATTAATAAAAACGAATAAACTGAATGTCTACGAAGACATTTCTGAGTCTGAATAGGATTTTGGTCTGGCTTTTAACTTACGTGGGACGTGACTTATAAATAGAAATCTTAATCCGGGAGATGTTAATATATACGATAAAATAAATAGCCTTTTGAAATTTGTGATGTTTTAAAGACAAAACTGCAAACAAGTTTAATAAGATGGATGCTGAAACTTATATTAACTGAACTATTTTCATTCGCTTTAACAAAGCAATTTTTATTGTACAAAACAAAAGGAAACGCAGAAAGGTGCTCAGTATCAAATTCTCAAAATATCTAGGCATGTAGTGGCGATTGCGAGTCCATTATAGAAATGATTTTCCACTATAATGTTGTCATGGTTACAGACGGACTAGAAGAATATTGATTTTCAAAGTATTTGCTCAAGCTAATTTCAAGTACTGAGAAGATTTTTTTCAAACTGAAATACGCAAAAAGAAACCAACCAAGGATGACCAGAACAACAACAACAACAACCGATAACAAAAGTTTTTTAAAAAAAAAACGTTTACGCAGTGATTGTTGCTATTGATAACTAAGATAAACTAATCTTTTGAAGTAAAAATTGCTATTTAACAAATTCTTACTGCTGAGAATTGTATCAATTTATTGCTCATCTTTATAAAAGTCACATTGAAAAAAATCTAAATATACAAACTCTTCTTTTACTGTTTCATCTCATCTGTTCGTCAAAACCAAAGTTTTTAAAAAAAAAAAAAAAAAACAGCTGGGATATTCTAGCATACATAGCAGCTACACTTGCTCTGCAATTTAGATAAAACAGGCGGATGTTGGCCCAGTAGTTAGACTTCCAGCGCTGAGGGCCCGAATCATCCATACTTGTTAGGGGCCGGCGGGGTTTACTGTATCCCTCCCTAACGCGGGTGTTTCTCCGCTTTTAGCCTTCTAACCACCTGGTTGTTTGCGTTTTTACCTACAACTAAAAGCTGAACTGATCTGGTCGGAATTTCTCTGCCAAAATTGAAAATACCGGATCATAGCGCAGGATTGGTAATCCTCTCTACTGTATAGCAATAGCATTACGCTCCCTCGCCAGGTGTGTCGTTATTGTAGAGCTTTATGTAGGCTACAAAAATTTTTAATGAAAAGTAGCAAAGAATGTAGGTATTCACTACAGAATCAACTTTCTCAAACAGTGTTTTATATGCAAATATTTTAACACCATCAACGAAAATAGTTGATTAGCATCTTCCCAGTTAAAGAGCTTATCCTTAACAGCATTATTATATATTCTAAAGATGTTTTTAATCTTTAAATCTTTCCTGTAAGATTATCACAACTTTGATATCATCTCGTTAAAATATTTCTACACTTGTGCCTGTTCTTCCATGGATCCGACGCGCAACTCTCTGCCGTCCACTGGTATATATCATCAGTTATGTTTAGTGTCGTTGTACCTCATTTTATTAACTGAAGTTGTTTGTGGTTAATACAGCTTTTAACCTTTCTTAGTACTAAAACATCTGAGCAAATAACACGAAAAAACGATTTGAGTACTTTATAGATAGACCTGGCTCTACATTAGTCTGCTCTAAGATTATGCAAAAGAATGAACAGTTTTGTTACTGAAATTGTTGTCCACTTAACAATGTTCGTCCGAGTTATGAAGATATGCAATAGAAACATTTTAAAATATTTTATTTGTTTCACATTAATCTTATAATAATAGAAAGAAAAAAAATAGCAGTGGCGAGGCTACAGGGGGGGCAGGGGGGGGGCGACCCCCCCTGGTCGGATTTTGGTACCGTCGGTCGGAAATTTACATGTTGGAAAAAAAATGTTCTTCACTAGCGCTATTATTTCACAACTATCACATCATTGAATTAATTCACCTGCATCAAAATTTGTCCCCATATAATGGTCCCCTATAATGCTATTATGTACAGTACATTTTTTTCCAACATGTAAATTTCCGACCGACGGTACCAAAATCCGACCAGGGGGGGGCGGTCGCCCCCCTGCCCCCCCTGTAGCCTCGCCACTGATAAATAGCTTGTGATTATGATATTTGAGAATACATAAAAATAAGATTTTCTATAATTCATACAAATATGTAGAATGGATCTCCATTGCATTGTTCCTAAATTATAGAGCAAGTGAATTGTCGTTCGTAAAGATTATACTTTTAAGGCGACATCGACACGGAAAATGTCTTAAATAAAAATAAGTTTCTAATACATAATATATATAGGCAAAAAATCCTAAGAATATTAGAATTTGAAATTATATTTGAAATTATATTTGCAAATAAACATGAAGCAATCTAAAGTTATAGTTAATTGTTCATTTCTTAGTTAAGTTAACCGACGAATCTCATTGAAACATGTTAATAAAGGGATGACATTAGTAATTGTAAATTTCCCAGAGATATTCAATTGTAAAAAGATCTAGAGATATGACTGGTCAGTCCATTGTAAAGATTTTGTTGTCAGTGATGAACATAGTGTCGTGTAGGTAGTGTAGCACTGACTCCATGAAAAAGGACTTCCTTTTGCCATTTTATGATAAAGAGGCAAGAATATCTGTTTCACAATTTCATATAGATATTTGTATAACTAGCCAGGCGATCCTAAACAATAAACAGCGTAGATATTTTTCAAACTATGATCTTCACTGATCCTATTACACTTTTGTTACTACTGCATGATAAACTCGGTTTTCAATGTTTTTTCTTCTTCTGGACACTTGGTTCTTCGTCTAGCAAGCATTTTGATCCGCGACGGCCTCTTTCCCTGATCATCCATTCATTATGAGGAAGAACATTGTCAGTCATATTATTAACATTACCGGTCTGGCAGGAGTTAAACATTTAAATACGTATCAACGCTTACCTAAAGCGACCTATTTTGCAAGTAACCAACTTCAAGTTGTTCTGGTCAAATGACCTGCTGGGTTTGCAGTAACCTACTTCGAGGTGCTTTGGTCCAATGATTTTCTGTCTCCAGAGAACTATTGTGGATTTTACTTAGAACTATAAATTAATGGCACGTAATGGCAGTTTGGGGTTTGCACAAATAATAAATTTGATAAAATGTACTCTAAACACGATTATACAGATTTTCAAGTAAATCGTTTTCAAGCAATCATATGTACTTATATATGTACATTCGAAATTTTTGACTGAAGTAAATTTTACAATTTTTTTGCATGCTATTTTTTCATCCTATTACTCGAATGAGCATCTTTTTAGTGTCTTATTAAATATTATGTGAAATTTATCGTTATAAATAAATCTCATAGAATCACGGAGTTCATCTATTTATTTTAACAATGCATATGCACGTTTGCAGCAATTTACTGAAAACTTCTTATTAAATTTTCAATATTAATTTTTATAGTAGTTTCGCAAAGTTATTATTATATAATGCAAATAATATAATATACATAATTTTGCTAATTTATTTGTTTTTACTTTAGATGAAGAAATATATTTATTATATAAAACAGTTATATGTTAAATGTCTATCATATATTTGACGTTATTTGATTTAATATAGGATGATTTTCATAATTAAATTTTAACTAATAATTTCAATTTTGTCTTTTTCCTGTAGGGAACAAAAGTAAGATGAAAATACTACCAATCAATAAAAATAAAATTATGAATAATTGTAATAATAACAATGCTTACTTTTTCAGAACCGCTTTTTCAAATATTTTCTGATACTGAAATAAAATGAGAAACGAAGGTTTCACCTATTCATGCTCTGTCACCTGTGCGTCATCTTAAAAGAAACTGAAGTTATGCCATGGAATTTTAAAATTTTGTTTACTTTTAAACCGGAGCCTTCAGCGTAAAACATGAAAACTTTGAATTATAAAATTCAGGATTTAATCAGTCTTTTCAAAGAAGGATGATATAATAAACGCCTCGAGCACAGGTAGTATTTGATTAAAGAAGAAATGATCTCTATCTGGTATCTCTATAAAAAAGAACTCTATATATTTAGGAAGCAAAAAGGAAATGAAAAGTCTTGGATTTTCATCCGGTACCCTGAAAGTGCTGGTAAATTAGATTTTAAAAAGGATTTCTGAAAGCCCAAAGTTTTTAACAGAACTTTATTAATAATTCATATAACACAATAATAATTTAAGAATTACGTGTACTAGTAAAACCGAAAGGTTGAACTTTTAACTTCTGCCAGAACATGTCAGCAACAATGATAAAAGTTTAAGAATTAAATGTAAAACGGTAAGAATGTAATACAGAGTTAAATTTATTCTTTTTTTCTGTATATCGTTTTGCTGTTGCTAATGATATCATTTTACTTTATCAGTAAACGATATGATAAAGGTAATTTTTCTTTTATGACAAATTATTTTAATTTTAATATGATAAAACGATACAACTTACAAAATATGCTAAAGCCATAATGAACTCTCTTAAATAAATTCCACAATTTTACGAAGCATTTTTGATAACCCTATAACTTGTATGCAGTTTTTTCCCCAAATGGTGCTTTTTGCATTTGAATTATTCCTTCCTACCTTTAAAATTGATAATACTGGGAATGACTTTATGTATACTTTACGTTTAGTTTCTGGAGATAGAACTAATAGATTTGCAAATTTTATAGCATTTAGATTCGAGCTTTCATTCGAAGACTGGAAAGCTTATGCATTATCCTTGTTATGCTATCAAGCTATTTGTGAAAAAGTAATTGTGGTTTCATTTCTGAAAAAAAAGACTATAGCATTTTAAAATCCATTAAAAATTTTTAGATTTTTATAGCTTAGATGATAACTTTTACTTTCACAAATTTTAAAACTCTTTTTCGATGATGTCATACCAGATAATAATATTACCGATATTATGCTTCTACTTGATGATATTTTCTGTAAAATTATTTTTAAGATAAACTCGTTATCTTTCCCTAAATTTACTAAATAAAACAAAAATAAATTATATTTAAATATTTAACAGGTCCTTTGAAATCCGCTCTTAAAGGAGATATTCTACAAACTGTTAAAGTGCTGATGCTATACAAACAATTATTATTGTTTTGTTGCTTAAAATTATAAATTAAAATTACAAAGCATAATTTACATAAAGTACCGTAGAAGTATGATTTTTATAAGAAAATTTTACAAGTAATATTCTTCACAGTGGTAGCATTAATTATATTTACTTATGACACAAAATGAAGTGATAATGTTTAGTTTTTCAGATGATTAAAACCTAAAAATATTACAGAGCATCCGATAACAAAATAAAATGAACTCAATGATGTAATTGTGAGGGAATTTTTATGTATGTACAAACGACTATACAAGCCTGGCATTGAAGCTTCTGTTATACTATTATCTGATCAGCAAGCATTAATTAATCTCAGAAAAGATCCTCCCTGTTTCATTAACAGTTATAAAGATGCATTAATAAATTATTTGAACTGCAAATGTCTCACAATTACACAGTCAAGATAAGTCACTAATAATAAAAATATAAGTAAATCTGTTCACAACAAAGATGCAGTTTTTAAGAATTTCCATACTTTTGGTAAATTATATATCACCGTGAGTATCTGTACAGGTTGAAAGATCAGGTTTATCTTTTAAAAAAATCCATTAATCCATTCAGAAGCTTGGAAAAGTCCAATTGCCAGCTACGTTCTACCTGATGGAATCCGGACCTTGCCGTTTTCAATGGTTTTCGTTAACGGAGAGTCGAAGGTGCTCGCATTGTTACGTTTAGATGTTTTAACTCGTATAATTTGTTTTATTCAAGTTCTCTTATGTGATAAACGGTTCGATTATGGTGCAAGAGTTGTAGACATGATACTTAGATTTAGTTTTATGTGATAAGTTTTTAGTTTGTGTCATTTTAAAGTATTTATTTAAATAAAAACTATCAGTAAACGACTGTTTCTATCATGCGCAAAATATGTGGTGTCCTCCAGTTTTCTACTACTTTTCCGCTCAACTGAATGATGGATAAATAAAATTGTACTCCTTTGAATTACGATAAAATATCACATCTTAACAAAACAAAATAAATAATTTTTCTGCATTCAGAAATCAACTCGGTTAAAAAAGGAAACAAACAATAAAAATATGCTTTAGAACACATTTCAATCCACGTAGTTATGAAGGATAGGATAAATACAATATTGACATGCAAAAGTAAAAGCATTCTTGTCATAAAAATCTAAAATAAAAACACCGAATAATTAGGTTAATAATATTCAACATAAAGATTGACAGATTGACTTTCTGTGCTCTATTCCAGTATGGAACACTAACAAAATAAAGATTTAAAAACAATTGATACTGAAAAAAATGATAAGAATATTACTACCAGCAACATCTTTTATGGAATGACTTTTTATTGCTTAATTTGTGTATAAAACGTTTAAAATTATTTATTTTTTATTCAATGAAATAATATCGTTACATCAAAATATTGAAAAAAAAAAACAATTCAGTTTATGTTTGGTAATATCATATATGTTTGGATCTGGTAAAATACCTTAAAATGTGGACCAGATAATAGATAAAAAAGGAGATTAATCAAAAGTCTGTCTGTTTTATTAAATTAAAGACGTCCATATATGCAGAGATATTTTCTTTGTTCCATATGAAAAGCAAACTTAAATCTACAACTGCAATCACGAATGACTTATGAAAATTAACCCCGTATTTCATATAGAAATCAGTTTTCCAGTGTGTACTACATTTATATAACTAAATGACTCTTATAAAATCTGTACACGTGTTGCACAAGAAATATCCTCTAATTTATATTTGCTTACTTATTTTGTAGACGAGTCTATGATTATAATGGCTGTCATTGTAATTCATGAATAAAGAAAAAATGTTGTTTATTGGAGTATTGATATTATAAAAATTATAGCTGCATCAACAGTTTTGTTAAGAATGGGCAGCAGTCTTTGCCAATAAGATTGAATTAAATGCACAGTCTTATTATATGTCTGTGACTCTGTTGGACTGATCTGTAAATTTTTCTGCTGAAAATTAGCAGAACACTACAAATCGGATTTGTATGAAAAATTATTTCTTTTGATTAAATTATGTCAAAGAGTAAATTCTAGTCAGTCTTTGGACAACTTAAAGCTGACGGCTAACATTTGAAATATTACTTATGTGAAATGATCGAGGTAAATATTTTGTCAAGAGCAAGTAATTTCTGACAAAATGTCCGGTAATTATTTGTAGATATATCGTTTTTTTTTCTTATTTCAGTACGTGAGCCTGCACTCGTAATTCAAGAAGTCAGCCAGAAATATTTATCCGCCGGACACTTGTTTAATGTTTGCTTGGGATGATTTAAGTCAAAAGGTGAAGAAAACCTTCTGCAAATCAACTTCAGGTCTACTGCTAAGATGTGATAATGCCGTCAACGTTTTCTATTCACGACAAAAACAACATCTGTCTCGTCTCAATTCGTTTCTCACGCTCTACCCTATTGCACCTGTTTGTGATGTGGCATAAAATTGAACAATATCGCAATCTGATCAATGCGAGAGTTCTGCTTGTTTTAATTTTTCGGGTTTCTCGCGGACTACCTCTGTGAAGATTGTTTAGTTTGTTTTAAAATCTTAGATGGAGGCCATTGCGTAAAGCAGGAAATTGAACTTGGAGTAGTTACTGTTTTAGTTTAGAAAATAGATTTTTGAAAGAAAACCTATAATTGAAAAGCAAATCTAATTGAAAACTGACTATTGTAAAATCATTCTTCAGAAAAGAATTGCTAAATATCAATAAATTTGAATATCAGTCGCGTTTTCTGCATGAAAATATTGATAAATATATATATATTTATATTTTAATTTGAAGGTTTCTTCTTGATTTTATTTAAATAAAGAGCTAGATGCTAGTATTTTAAAACTACTTTTCTCTGATAAAGAGCCTGTTCCAAGATCTACACAAAATAAAGCAATTTAGTTTATAGTAATAATATTATTCAATTTAAAAATCGTATTGGTGACCATCTCTTTTTCCGTTGGTTGTTGCGTGAGCCATGATGGTTTTCTACCTTTTATAATTACTATACTAAACAATAATTTGCAATAGTATACTTTAGAGTAACTAAATGCCTCATAATAAATGTCTAAAAGATTCAGTTAGTTAACTTTCTCCCGATGAAAACTTCTAAAAGTAAAGATATTGTGTTTGGCTATAGAAAAAACACGCAGCCTTAACTCTGAAATTTTTAAGGGGACTACTGGAGAACATTGAAATTTGGTATTTAAAACCAACCTAGAAGAAAAAAATTACATGATATATTTAATGTTCAACTCAAGATATGCATTTACAACGTTTTATCTGTATGGTTACTATGGTAGCCTTACAAACTCTTTAAATATGCGAAAACCCTGGCACAATTTTCCATAAATATAAATCAGAATTGAGTAATCACGATTTTAATTTCACGATGACACTTGTTTAATTAAAATATCATAATGATTTTGCGTATCCGTCGTCTGCATTATTTTCTTGGCATTTTCCTCATTTTTAAATTACAAATTGACTAATCACACTAAAAAAACTAACAATCTAATCCGGCTGAAAAACGTTTCCCATGAAATTGAATTTGGTCAGATTGCATTCCAAATTTAAAAGCATTAAAAATATAGAGAAGAAAGTATGGATGGCAGAGAATGATAAATACCTTAAAACGCCATATTCTGGAAAGATTCATCAGAAATTACAGAGAAACCTAGTGCTAGTGAAACTATCTATACTTCCTTCACTTCTGTTCACTCTATCTGTTCTACTATATCAACAAAATTACACCTATGAATCAAGTATAAACGTAAAAGCTTAGAAATATCATTTTCTTTTTTAACATCTGAAAATCCATATATATTATTATATATAAAGGCTCAAAATATCCCCTTAAGTTATCATTATTTTTATGAGAAATTAGCGGTTTAGTAACCAAGATATATTTTACTTTTTTGGAAATATGGCGCGACGTCTTATTAGACAAAATGAGTAGTACAAAAGAAAGCATTGCATCAGTACTAACGATTTTAAAAATCATGTGATCAGTTTAAAGCAGCCCTTTTGTCATTAGTTTAGTCCATAAGAAATAAGATGCTATGAAGACCTGATAACAAGTTATGTTTCTTAAAAAGAAAAACAGGCATGCCACTTATGACGTTTCTATGGATGAAGTTAGTAATGATGTCACACCTTTAAGCCATTGGTTGATTCACTCTCATGCTATTCATTTGTAAAGGAAAGTGAAAGACCATTCAATGACATTTTATTTCTTAATGGTTAGATTAATAATGCCGCTGTACAATTCTTTTGTCCATTAAGGTAATATTAAACTAACAGAAATCTTCCCTATACCTTTTTGTAATTTTACTGAGTGGCTGCGTAAAATAAAGATAGTAGTAAGGCTTTGTTCTCATATTAGTATTCATATACTCGAATAATATTTAGCAGACAATAATTAATAAACATATATGCCTTTTGTTACAGAATGTCAGGTGACTTGTGGAGAGAAAAATAGATTGTTCATGTGTACTTTTGTTTTTTGAATTTATCTAATGCTCACAATATTTGAAATCATCACAGAGGGGCGAAGATGCCACTTCACGATACGTAACAAGTTTTCTTAAGTTGGTACATTGCTTACACTGGTGATGCCACTGTTAGAAATAGCATGCGAAAATCCTGATAAAGTACCCATTTTGCGTTGCCTATCTCTTTTCGAAATTTAGACAAACGGAAAAATCAGTCATTCATAGTATAACGAATAGGCGCTGGATAAACTGTCATGAGCAGCCAGTAAAATAAAAAAAAATAGTTTTGGAGTGTCATGTAAACAGCATCGAACCAAAGAGGCAACAAATAAAGAAGCATAAAAACTGAAATTTAAAAGATGTTAAGATTGTGGTAAAAGTGAATTCTTTTAAACAAAACCACCATTAACATTTGTATAGGAGAAATCCATTCTACAGTATACGAAAATTGCTGTCACCATAAGCAGAAAAACAGAGTAAGAGCGACAGCCTAAATGTGATTGACAGTATTGTCTCTAAAGCCCAAAATTGCCTTGGAAACAAGTATATATCATCTTACTGAAAAGTTATTATAATAAATTCATGAAATACTATAATCTGATACAATTAATATTATAATATTAAATCCTTTCCCTGGGAATCCCTGCATGAACCATAATATATTTCTGTCTGCTTGTAACTACAATGTATTATGATAAAAACGGTAAATATCCTCCTACTGATCGATGCACAGTAAATATTATGGTCAATAAGATGAGTTGCGTTGTAGTTCAAAGAAATACATGAATAAAAACAAAATTAAGAAAACAGGCGAGTAATCAAAGATTCAGAATGAAATAAAAGAGAAATGAAATAAAGGCATCTGATTTTTTCCGAAACGAAAAGACTTGGTTTGTAGGAGACTCTCGTAATATTTTGATAGATCAGTCGATTTTTAATGGTATTTCCTTGCTTAATAACTTACAATCACACATGGCACAAAATATGCATCTCTAGACAGTCGACCAAGATGTCTGGGATAACCTTATTATAATTTTATGACCAACAAGAGTACAGAAGATAAAGTAACAAGGGAAATTCTCGCTTTAGTGATCATCTTAAAACAGGTAAAAATTTACAGATAAATAAACTCGAAAAAATGATAACAAGTAAGTTATTACCGTATACGTGCTCTAGTTTTATTGTAATATAACAATAATATTTTTGGTTTTAGTATGTGCGCCTGTGTGATTTTTAATTAGTTGAAAACCTTTGCTAGAAAAGCAGAGACCAGAATAAATGTTAGCTGCAAGCGTGCATAAAAAGAAGTTGATGGCAGATTGGAGATAAAATAAAAGTACCATTTTACATGTAAATTGCATGACATAAATATGACAGATAGTAAATGGCATGTAAATACCAGGTAAAAATGTTTTGTTTCCTTATTTCAGCAAAGATAACTTTACGTCATGTCTACTTTGATTTTAATTGGATGCAAGAATAAATACTATACTAGAATTTTTGTAGAGAACAACAGTGACGGCATAGTAACACATGCATTCACAACTGGATTTACGTAAAGAAGCTATAGCAGTGGACCGAAATCAATTTATGAAAATGATTTAATACTACTAAAATGACTTCAGATGTATTTCAGCGCAAATGATAGATACACGGTGATATAGGAAA
The DNA here is from genome assembly GCA_018389105.1 of Nautilus pompilius. NCBI lineage: Eukaryota > Metazoa > Mollusca > Cephalopoda > Nautilida > Nautilidae > Nautilus > Nautilus pompilius. The sequence continues at coordinate 234,675 of JACATO010001103.1, forward strand.
CTCGACTGTTAGTAATCCAGATGATTCGCCAAGTTGCATAAACATTAACTTTACAGGCTCGCGTTACGACGGCATATTGCCCATTATCATCTGCTTCAGCAAGATCAGCTCCATTTATAACAAATCATTACACCAGCAGGATTTGAGAGCAATTACCATACAACCGACTTAATTTGATAATATTTCATAGAAAACAATGAAACTAGGATATCTTCAACAGAGAAGTAAAGGGTACGAGAGAGAGAGAGAGAGAGAGAGAGAGAGAGAGAGAGAGAGAGAGAGAGAGAGAGAGGAGAGAGAGAGAGAGAGAGAGAGAAGAGAGAGAGAGAGAGATATTTAGAGGAGATCGACGAGAGGGAGAAGAGAGAGAGAGAGAGAGAGAGAGAGAGAGAGAGATATTTTCAGCACTAAAGAAAATTTCAGCGACAATCAGCAGTCTGGAGCTACGCGTATATAATCTCTGTGTACAGAAAAGCATGTCCAATGCTTTATTGGGGCCGACAGTCAAATGAAACAGACTGATGACGTTATCTCTGCATAATTTAGAGAAATAATGTCCCCTACATGTGTGTGGTGGTAGTTTATCAGACAAATACTGTCCCGTTTCGAACATTCTTGTTTATTTGTTCTTAAGAAATTTTGCATTTTAATATATATAGAAAAAACGATTGAATAAATCTTAAGTAAAATTCATTTTGGTTCATCCACATCTTAAATATGCTGTGCCTTCGTGGAGTCCTTATTTGATAAAGAATATTGATTTATTAGGGGGATTCCAACACATATTTACTAAAATGCTTTCAGTTTTTAAGGATTTTAAATACTCTGAACGATTGAAGTATCACATCTACCAGGAGACTCTACAGAGGTTTTCAAAATTACAAAGGGTTTGAAACGTGTTGTCGTTGACACATTTTTGCTTGAACTATTTAGAGTTAGTAATACTGTCTGTCTTTCTAAGTCGCAGAGCGCCACCTCACCATGAGCCTTCGTGAACAACGGAGGGACACGAGCGGTGTTAGCGTTTTGCTCAAAGAATGGCAAGGATTTGATGGGTGGCTGGGTCTTCCCAAGAGCGCAACCTACTAATACTAGAAGTCGCCATAGAAAGATAGTACCGTTAGTTATCGGAAAATATTTGTTAGTAATAGAACAGAACTGATGATGAGTGGAATAAATTACAGCTAAGCGTTGTTAACAGTGATAATACTATTATTATTATTATTATTATTATTATATTATTATTATTATTATTATTATTATATTATTATTATTATTATTATTATTTTTAAAATCGTATTAAAAGATATTTCTCGATTCTGGGGGGGCGGTGGCTTTACCTAGATCGCGCCATCTTTCTGCTTTCTGAACTAAATTGAAATAAACTAAACAAATTTACGATTAAAAACAAAAAAACAAACAAACAAAGCGGGTCTTTATTTACCGGAAACCTTTCTGTTCCCGAGAAAGTTTCGACTGTCAATAACTTACGCGTTTGGGCGCAACGGAAACCAGACTCGTAAACGTTTCCCGTTGTTGGAGATTCTTCATGTAGTGGACATATTTGAGATTTTGTTATGTTATCTCTGTAGGATTTTTTAACTAATGTATAGAGAATAGGAGGCGAGAGCTAATATTTACTGGTGAAGGGATTAATCTCAGGACACCCAAGTGATTTTGTGGCGATGCTGTCCAGATTCAAAGAGGATGTTCCCAACAGAAGGACCGTCAGACGGGTGATGATGGCATGCAATGAGGGTAAAGTAGGAGAGTCCAGACTAATAAACACTCTGGCTGTTTGTTTGGCTAGTACACGTAAAGTGTAAATACCCGTGCAGTAATTAACTTTTTACATATGACAGCAGTTAAAGATAAACGAATCAAACATAATCGGGTTTAATATGATCTGACTTTGATGACGATGCTTTTTTTCTTTTATACAATTAATTATTAGATGCGCGATATTTATTTGTTTAACTCAATCTTATTTCAAAGATACATTCAGATAAGCAGAAGAAAATAATCCCTTACAATTATAGTTAATTAATTAAAACTAAACTTAGTACTTCTTTCATTCAGTTTTATAGAAATGTGAAAATGTACTTAACTTAACTATAATATTTAAAGTACACCCACACTTTACCGAGAAAACATTGTTAATCAATGATAGGAAAGCTATATTATTTAATATAAAATAATTCTTTAAATAGAAGCATTTAACAATAAGTTGATATTTAAATAAAATAATTATCCATCGATGTTGTAATAGCTATGCTGTATTACAAGATTTACTAGTAGAGACATTTTACGATGACTAGCATTATTGGATAATCGGTTAATCTAATTTTAGAGAGGTTGATGAGTTTTGCATACACTGTATATGTTGTGATGTAATATGCGTAGAAAAATGTGGAATACGTCAAGTAGTAGATCCCATAGTCCTGCAACAGAACACATTTTATTTATCCTTAAATTTTAGTTGTTTTATGTGGTCCAGGATTGGAACCGCCGAAGGGTCCAGTGTGTGTTTGGAGTGGTTTCTCTCATTGTTCTGTAAGAGTCGTTTTATCCGGTTACTCTATTTTCCTACAGCCATTTAAGTTATTCGGCCAGCAGTGGAATCGGATTACACACAGGCGTTCGTTTCCGGTTCCAGAAAAGTTTCCCAGAAAAACAAACAACAACGTTAACAACGTAAAAGCATCACTTATTATAATTACTATGCGAAGACGAAGAAGAAAACGCGTTTGAACTTTTGTTTGTTTAAAATCAATTATAGTCTGTGACGGTGGACCGACCCTGTAGTTCTTGTTTTGTTTACGTTTCGATGACAGCACTACACTTGTTCGGTTCAGCGTTTGAAGTTATTGGCTTTGAATGGCGTCTATTTTGGTCGGCTATAATGTCACGTTACATTTCTATTTTAAAGGCTCTTATTTAAAACACATCCAGTGTAGAGAATCAACCAGAAGGAAGACAGAGGCAGAAAATGCTTTATTAAACCGTCTTATATTATTTATCGCTTTCATTGCTAGATATCATTGATTTAGCGCCGGTGTCTTTCGATCTTCAGATCCGAATCAGCCATGTAAAAACTGTATCGGGCATTGCTGATAAGAAAGCAGGGAATATAAACTACACGACTTTCTCATGTCTACCTCTACTCTTTATTATCTCCCGTAGACCCTAATCTAACAAGTTACGAGTGGACAGAAAACGAAAGAAGAATGCAGCATTCTTACAATGACTTCAATCATTGATAAAACTAAGGTACATCTTTACATAGCATTAAATTGCGGTTTTTAACAAAGACAGACTTTACTTTATATTCATGGGTCTTTACTGATAAAATGGCCTCTATATCATATTTACTGGCTTTTACTTTTAATGATGGACTTTGCATGACATTTAATGATGTTTACTGATAAATAGAATTCGTATGTACTTTACTGACATATTAAGGACGCGTTTCAACTGATAGTCTGTCTGTCTGTCTGTAAGTTTCTTAACTGGTTATAAGCCGTCAAGGGATACACGAGTGATCTAAGCATGGGGTTTTTCTGAGCCGAAAGCCAGGTTCTTCCAAGAAGGTGAGTGTCACCAGAAATTTTTTGGTATCGAACGAACCTAACGAATGTCTATACTATAATTCTTTAATTTTAGATACAGCGGTGTGCAAAAGTCTTGCATAAAAATGGCTAGACTTAGAAAATGGGTTCTTATTTTGTAGAAATTAGTAACTATTGTATGTTTTCTGTTTTAATTGAAAGGTATCGGTGTCTTTAAACGATTTATAACACTAAGATCCATTTTATAATTGCACAGTCAAAATTTAAATATTAATAAAATAATTTGCATGAAATCAACATGTGAAAAAGTGTTGCATAAACTACAAAAATTAGAATGTTTATATTTTGTGCTATAATAGTATAGGATAGTAGAATATAAATATGAAAAACTGTCATTTTCCACCACTATTCTGATTCATTTTTGTTCAATATAGTGATGCCGAGAGCCCGATATTTGAACCCGGAACAGCTGGCCACAATCGTTCACATGAAAGAAGATGGTGAAACCGAGTGGTCATTGCGGATCGTATCGGTTGCAATCAGTCGACGATATCTCGCACCCTGAAACGTTGGAAAGCCGATGGGAGCCTAATTTTGAAACGTAGAGCCGGCAGACCGCGGAAAACGACGGCTCGACAGGATCGTCTGATCGCCCGCATGTCGAACTCGGACCGATTCCGCACTTCCACCGACATCCAGACCGCCTTGTCAAGGCACCATGGGATCCAGTTGGCCTCGTGCACCATCAGACAGCGTTTGATCCACATGGGACTGTTCGGGTGATCGGCACAGAAGAAGCCGTTCATCAGTCTGGACAATCGTCGAAAGCGACAGCAGTGGACTCGCGACCATCTCCACTGGACCGTGGCCCAGTGGTTCCGAGTGTTGTTTTCCGACGAAAGCAAATTCGTGAGGATCCAATCGGCGGGTCGGGTGTACGTTCGGCGATCGGTGTCCGAGAAATATCATCCTCGTTGCATCCGACCGACTCTGCAGGCAGGGGGAGATTCAGCCATGGTTTGGGGCTGTTTTAAATCGTCCGGTGTCGGTCCGTTGCATCACGTGGAGGGTCAAATGAATGCTCATGACTATGCTAGATCGTCTCGGACATTGTCGAACCGTATGTGTGTGACCACATGACCTTGATGACCATCTATCAGCAGGACAACGCCCCCATCCACACGGCTAGGAGTGTCAATGCCTTGATGGCAGAGTTGCGAATCCCCCTCAACTGGCCGGCTCAAAGCCCGGATCTCAATCCCATCGTAAACATTTGGCACTCGATTAAACTCAGCGTTAGTGCCAAAAAAAAAACCGAAAAATAAAACCGATTTTAAACTGAAAATTGAGGAAGCCTGGTCGGAGTTCAGTAGTGACAATTGTCAGCGTTTGGTAGCCAGCATGCCTCGTCGTTGTGAACAAGTTATCAAGAATTTCGGATATTCTACTCATTATTGATAGATCTGATCACTTTCTGCATAATTGGAATTGGACCTGAATTGATTAGATAGCTGTCTAGATTTTATACAACACCTTTGCACACGTTGATTTGATGCAAATGATTTTCTAAAAATTATAACTTTTCTTACAATGAAACAATATGCTTGATATTATTGGAATAGATGCACAACAGTAATATAGAAATACTTTAATGAACAAGATTTGATAACAACTGCTTTCGACAAAATGCGAGCTAATTTACAGGAAAAATAATTTTTATGCAAGACTTTTGCACACCACTGTATGGGCAGAACCCGAAATACTTGGGACCTCCCCCCAACGCGGTTTGCTGAGAGGTAACTAAACAAAGTTGATCACAACCGGGATTCGAACAAAGACCTCACTCTCGTAGCAGTCTATTGTCGCCCAATTGATGGTATATTAGTTATTATAAGTAAAGAAGCCATGGTAGCTTATATAATACCTACAGATTTCAGAAATGTCAAGAAATCAATGCTTCACCGGAACAAGACGTTTGCTGGTAGACAGTTTTAAATTATACACGCTAAGATCTAATGTTAATCAATATAAAGTCAGGGTCTTTCATTTGTCTAAGAATATATAATCATTTGTCCATTTCTAATCCTCTAACGATTTAAAATGAGATAGCACTGTAATATGAGAGTGTGGGTGAACTTAATTGTAGCAGATTCCCTGAATAGTATCTGCTAGTAAACACCGGGCCGCTGATGTCGTGTTAGCTAAGAACTCCCGGTCTGTACGGTCTATCGGAATTTGTTTATTTAAAAAGTGCAGATTTTAAATAAAAAGGGAGATATAATAAAATCTTGGTGCAGATAAACAAATACAACAAAGAAGAAAATATAAACTCGATAATCACACAGTAGGGATTGGAGTAAACTGCAGGGAGTTTAAGGTTTTAGGTTTTGTATTCTAATTTTACATTAAGGGAAACGATCACTTAACCTAAACTTTTCTAATTAAATTCTTAGCTTAAAATACAATTTTATAAAGCTCCTGATAAATCAACATGCCATTTTTTCAATAAAGCAGTAGTTAAATATTTAAAAAAGCTAAACCATTAATCATACTGTAATTTGATCTCGTAACCTGGAATAAATGTTAAAGCAACCGTACTTATTAATGTTTAAACCCCCCAGCTAATACGTTTATCAAATACAATGTCTATATAATAATAATAAATCAAAACCTAAAATAACTGAGATCTTTTTGTTGAACCCCTGTCCTGACTTTCGAGATCTATGTCACGGTAGTGATGTAGATAGGCGAGGTGTGAGGTGACCAAGCCGGTTCCCTAGATACGAGATTCCAACTCAGCTCCTCAACCGAGCCCATAAAGTAGTCATTCGCTCAACCATCGGCAGCCAAAAACGTCAGTTAAAACTTTTAAATATTGAAATTTGAAAATAACTAAATCTTTCGAAAAAATGAAGATATAAAAGCAATAGTATTAGGTCTTTAAAATTAGACTGACAGAAATTTTATCAGTAAAATATTTTTACTTTGACTAATTAGTTAAGTAAATAATTAATTACAGTTTGAAAAGCTGTTAGTAAGGCATTTCTTTATTTTAATTATTAAAATTGTTAATGCCACAAATTAAACAAACTTTAGAAGAGGGAATTCTGATCAGGTCGGTAAGTTAGATCTGGTCACGTGTACAGCTTGGGCATGTAAATACCTAGTCTTCCCAGACTCAAAATTTAGTATAAAGGATGTTAAGAGTAGAACAGCCGGGTGAGAAAATCCACTATTGCTGTGAACGGGCAATAAAGGCTTCAGCCACAAGACTACATCTTTGGTAAAGCACCGGGCAGCGTTGCTCGGTCATCTTACTGCCGGAGCCCAGCTGCAGGAGTCCATAGGTTTTCTACTTATATCACTATCGTTAGATTTCCTTTAACAGCGTTGTCTTTCATCCTGTTTTCGATCTCGAAAAAGTGCCGTGCATTACTTTACTTATTGTGTACGGCTGTTCTGTATATAAAGAGCTGCAGAATTTCTCTCCCGTCTTATCCACTAATCACACTAATTAACACAAGTAATATCTAAAATCTGAAAAATGTTGACATTTTTAGCACTTATTTTAAAAATATTCCAGATGAAAAAGTTGTAAAGTTTTATTTGAAAAAAAAATCACACTATTTGGAATAGTTTTGTGAATTTAAGGAAAAAAGAAAGCGATCATGATATATTTTTGTTTTATTTGCAAACTTATTTGAAAAGCATAAACATGAGTACTAGTGGGTATATAGGGGCTTCCAGATTAATCACGAGTATTAGTAGGTATATAGGGGCTTCCAGATTAATCACGAGTATTAGTAGGTATATAGGGGCTTCCAGATTAATCACGAGTATTAGTAGGTATATAGGGGCTTCCAGATTAATCACGCGAGTATTAGTAGGTATATAGGGGCTTACAGATTAATTACGAGTATTAGTAGGTATATGGGGGCTTCCAAGTAAATTCTCTTTAATATTTATATATTAATCTAGATTGCGTATGTATTTCCTAGATTTCTACATATCGTGTAAAACCAGTTATATGTAATCAGTCATAAAGTCAACTCAATATTACCATTAACTATTCGGAGTATTGAAAGATTAAAGAAAATTAACAAACAACCAAATCTTGCATAGTAATATATCTTAATTTTTGAAGTCACCTTTGCATTCGCATCAACAAGACTGTTCAAACCAACTTTTTTTTCTGAATAGGAAACTGGTGGATTCAGTTCGAAATACTTTTCAAAACTAAGCACGGATTATTTAGGACACTTATGTCAAGCAGAAAATAGTGAAAACTTTATTTGCTTTACCTTCCAATAAACTTATTCAGGAACAATTACTGAGATAAAAACAAATTCTTATGCGTGTATCTAAATCAAAATATTTTATACAGTAGATACAGCATTTGAGATAAAGCAACATCCACCGTCGTCGTTCGCTTTCCTGGTTGCGGATGTATCTATCTCGGTTACGAAATTAGACATCGCATGCCAACATACCGAATGAGTTGCTCAACCACTTCTCAGCGTGGTAGGCCACAGTCGAAAGAGCCTACTGGGAAAATTCATTTTTAGATGTCGGAGGACCCAAAGCGACCTGCTGGTAAAGTACAGCGAGAAGAAACTATGCCAACGATCTACGCCAATTCGAGCTGTTAACAACCAGAATTATAACTCGTACTCGCAACCTTAGACGTACATCAGGTTAACCACAGGAAATCCCACGCCTCATTAGGTAAACATTTAAAAAAATCTTTAGTTTTCAAATGTTATCTCGGAAAAAAAGTACGCTGCTTTATTTAATTGCTCTCTTTATTTTATAACTTTGTATTCGTTTCTTCTCTGCATGTAACCGCTGAAATAAAATGAAAATTATGTTAAGTGGCGATATGTTTGATTATTAAATTCAACAAAGAAGTCTTTTGATATACTATGGAAGGTTTAAGGTGTGGTTCTGATGTTTTGATTTATACAAATTAGTTTATAGAAATATTTTTGTGTTTGGTATCTTCCCTTTATTATCTTATAGGGTAATTTTTTTCGAAAAACTTTTTTCTTTAGTTTAATTAAAATTTTTCATTTCCATTTTAAAGTAAAAAGAATAATGAAATTGAAAGTAATTTACTCTTCCTTTATATTTTTTGCAGTTTTGTCTCATAGTTACTAATCTCTTCCTGTCAGCTGGAGGCCATTATTTACGTCAGACATCAATGCTATCGTTTTTCGAAAACTTTCACAGACCTTTTTAGCACAAGCAGATTAGTTTAATTGCTAATAGCGGCATTGTTCATAATTTGAAATGTACACCGCGTTATCCCAAGTGATAGCCGTCTACGTAGGACTTTATTGACGGCAGGTATGTCAACACTCAACATTAAATCTCCACATCAAAGTCAGCAAACGAATGAGATCGGAATCTTTTCATGAACGAATGAAGCACTACTTTCATAATGAAAATGAAATTCAACAATTAAATAAGCTCTGGAAATTTGATAATAAAGATATTTTCATAGGCAGTGAGGACAAATTTCTCATTATGTATTAGGCAAAAACGCAAAAAGATATTTTTTAAAGTTAAAAGTTTACAACATTAAATTGTACTACAATTTCGTTTTGGAAATTATCCTCAATTGAAAAGGCATTATGTATATTATGTACATTGTGAAAAACAGCTGAAATCTACTGGACAACATAATACCATTACTTCTGAGGCAAAAAACAAATCTATTGTTTACGATCCCACTTTGCTGTGGGTGTTGTTAGGCTCCGCTGAACATACTGGCTGTTATTTCCCTTCATCTGGATTTAAGGAAACCTCCACACCTTCTATAACCCGAAGAAATGCTGTAAAATTAACATACAGATCTACTGTGTATAATCCCAGTTTCTGTTTTTGGCAGTCGTTGTCCTCAGCTAAAGGTAGAGGATAATAAAACGTCTCTTCATTAGCGCTTCAGATAACGTCTACACCATATATGTCCTAATTTAATCTTTTAACAGGCAAAGGAAAAATTGCTGCTGTTCGACTTGCAAATGAAAACATGTGGAGTGAGGAAATAAACTTGAATAAATGAAAATAATGTGCGAAGTTTTTCTCCAAACAAAATAAAGCAAAAAGGCCATATGTTTCGAAAATCCATAATTTCTTATAATTTAACTAAAAAGTCTTGTCAGAGTAGTAGAAATGAGAATGAATTAGCTTGCCTGCCTACTATATTTCATTCGACAAATTGCGAAAGAGAAATCATTGCTTACACTGGATTCATTTGCTTTTCACAAATCGGCAACTGCAAAGCAGGTGCAACGATTAGTGTGACTGGCGATCAACTTGGGATAAGCGACTTCAATTCTTCGCCCAAAGGACGTTACTCTGAATCGGCCATTCAAAGCTGAAGAAACAGCGGGCTTAATGAAAGCTGGAAGAAGATGACAAGAAGATCAAAGCAAGAATCCTAAAAAGACCACCCTTGACCCGAGTTTATTAGTGAGTTATGGCTGCCTGGAAATCAATTCGAAAAGCGTAGTGGTGAAGTCGTTCAGAAAGTGCTGCATCAGAATTGCAGTGGATGAAGCTGAAGAAGTCGAAATGTTCTCTCAGTTTCTAACCAAAAGAAGATAATCACTGGAAAGGGTCCATCTACTGAATCAGAAAGCTAAGAGGACGCAGTACGCTTCTGTGAAATTGAACAAACTAAAATAGCAGGCTGAAACTGTGCGAATTTGTGTTATTGCAGATACTTGTGATGAAAACAAAAGGTTCTCTTTTCTTAATAAACTGACTGAATATAAATTTTATGCAAATTGCGCCATATAAATATAAGTTCATAAATATACTGCAACTTACCCATCGGTTTATACTTTACACAAAAGTACTTTCCATGATCTTAGTTTGTGTTTCTGGTTGTCGATAATCTTCGTTAAATGTATTCATTGTTACTGTTCTTCATCTGACATTAAGACAACCTCCACAAATTTCATTATATAACTTGAAGTAATCTTATAACATTAGCATCTCTGTACGATCCAAGTGTATGTTGCTGACTGTTGTTTAACCCGCTTAAACGGACTGGCTATTACTACCATTTATTTTATTTTAAAACACGTCCAAACCTTATATGACCTGAAATAATCTTAGAACATTAATAATCCGTTCTCTTCTTTTAAAGTGCTTCAAAAATATTACAAACATTTTTGCAGTAAATATGAAATACTCTCTGTAATAACTCAATACAACTTTGAGCATTATAGGAACAGCATGTGTACAATGTCACTGTTAACAACAATATCTGTGGTGAATTTAAACATACATTTTTGCCGTTAATTTTAAGGAAACAAAATAAAGTTTGAATTTTAAGAAAATCCATTCAACTTAAAACTGATGAATGGCGATGTTATGCTAAATATTTGACGATTGTCTTCGATGTTTAGAAAGCGGACTTTAATATTTAAATAACATAAAACCACAAGAAGAAATTAACAAATAAGTAAAAACTCATCCCACTCACGTTTTGGATATAGGATCTTTACATGTATTTATAGAGGTTAGCTGTTTTTCTTAAAAGTGAAGATAGCCAGAGAATCTGTAGAAAATTATGCGGCTGACACAGTGAAAATTAAAAGGAATGGATTACCGAAGATAGGAAAGGACATACGGGCATTCAGAATTCAAATGCTTTGATTAATTTATTGATGGAAAGAGTAACAGCTTAATTTATGTGGCAAAAATTCTCTGAAAATGTTTGGAACAATAATATATTTACACTAATAAAAAGTTCCAACAAGAAAAGTAGAATAATTTTTCCAATGTATTGTAAATGTTAATTTTTTACATAAATTTTACTAGTTGTAGAAGTCGAATCTTAACTGAGTAAGAAAAGTAGTATTTATTAATTTAAATATCAATTCGGGAAGATTATCCCTAATCTTGAAAATTAATAGAATATACTGATTAATTAAACATTACTATGCAATATCCAAACAGTGGTTTCTCATACAAAGGATGGTACAATGATGCATCATCATGTTGAAATAAAATAAAATTCTATGTGTATTATTTTATTATAGAGTATATTTTACTATCATGTACCAATGAAAGAAGCTTGACATAAATCTAAACCTTGAAATAACAACAAATTTTCCAGCTTGTTATTATTCTCTATTTAGTTTCTTATTTATGTAAGTATAAAACTAACGGTTTTGATCTGTTTATCTGGGATAAGATGAAACTGAAAAGCAATCTTTGCTTCTGCAAAGCTACAAGTTTATCTGCAAGATTTATTGGTATTATTCCACTTGCTGTTTGTTCTAGACTGCCATTATCTTCGACTGACAACAATCTGACAGGGCCGCTAAACCCCTCGTGCACGGAAAGAGACTTTGTGAAAGTTTTTGTAATGGCGAGAACTTTCTTCTGTTCGTGATTTGGTAGCACTACAATGTGAGAATGCTTTACGTATTATCAATAGATAAAAGCAAGTTTCAGATTCTATACACTCCCAGCTTTAAAGAAATGACATATTCTTTTATGCACATTTTTTCCTATCACAATAACCTGCTTTTTGAAGGTGCTCATTTGTCCGTATAAAACCTTAAAAATAGATTTTGAAAACCGTGTTGCTTTTCTATATTATTCTAATTTTAATATTTCTGTTGATAATTAAATAAATTATTCTAATATGTACTTGTGAGACATTTGATAAAAAATGAAGATAATTTACAAAAAAATTGCCTAAGTAATAATTTACTTACCCCTGGTTTACTCTTTTTTGCTGCGTTTCTCACTTTTACGTTTCAAGAGATATTTTCGTATTCGATGAAATTAATATTAATAAGAAAGAAGGTTACCTGAAGACAGTTATTAAAGGGCGTAAGCCCAAGTTCAAAAATTAATTATAAATAAAACAGCAAGAAAAAAAACAAAAACAGAAACAAACGAAACCTTATCTTTTTCTACTTTTAAAAGACGACACGAGTCCATCTAAGCATATTCTATTTCTATAGGTGAGTCAGAATGATGAATGTTTACCATAACTAAGATTACGGGCCTTTGTCTTTAACTAAGAAAACCTGTAATTATCGAAGTTAAAAATATATACAGAATGACAGAAATGTGAGGACAACTGATATGTTTCCAACATAAATTAAATTAAGGAGTAATAATTAAAATATATGTAACAGCAGTTATTGATAAATGTCTTAATAAATTTCTTTGTCATTCGATGACAGGTCATCTTTAGTTCATCTTCACTGACAACGTAAAAAATTCAAAAGATAATTATCACGTATAGCTTAAATAACCTTTACTGTATTTTACAATGGTATTCTCCTATTGAGTTCGAATCCCTGTCGAAAAAGGCTCGTCTTGGCGTAGTTTCTTGAGATGGTTTCTTTTCCTTCTTTATCAGTCAGTCACCTGGGTGATCCTAAAACGACTTTTTATAGTATAGATTTGTATTTCATTTGTGGTCTCTCTCAAGATGCATGGCCGTGCAACCCGCTCAGTACGTATGCAAACAAGACTTTAATCTCGTAACCAAGATAGGGATCCGCAACCTTGTAACTAGAGAAGTGTACAACAAACGAATAATCTTTTATATTTAATTCCATGTACATATAAAGAGAGTATTTTGGTTCTTCATAGGTTATTAGGGCTTAATATCAAATTAAAAATAACTATTCTGATGTAAAGGGCTAAATAATAATACTACTTTAGAAATAATTAACTGTACAATGAAAAAACAGAACCCAGTCACATTAATTTCAATGTTGTAAAGACTAAGTAATGGAGTCCTGCTTATGTTTTTAAAAATTAGGTTAATTATAAATATTTTAGCATACATTTTTGATGTTCATACATTTATAGTCTGAAAGTGAAGACATTCCATTAATAAAAAAGAAAATTAATAAAAAACATAAAAAAGAAAGATAAATATTAATTAACTAAAGTATCTCAGCTAGGGCATATGAGAGAAACAAGCTTTCAGTAGCAGATCAGTGAAATTAAATATCAGAATAGTTGCACTGGTCAAAAAGATCTATTCACTTTGTCTTTAATATTTGCCATTAGAAACTAAAACTATCTTTACGAAGTCTTTACATGCCATTAAATATGAATGAGTAATTGTGATCTAAATGCCACATAAAAATGTTTTAGTTCTTCATGTCAGCCATTAAAGATGAAGTAGAAATATCTGCCTCCAAAATTGAGAGTAGAGACAGTCTCGATAAATCTAACGTGGATTGACAAATATTCTATTGGCAAAAGTTATTTGTATAAACAATATCAAATTCTTATTTTATTAATTTATTAAACTAAATAAAAAAGAAATACATGAAAGAAAATAAAAATAAAAACAATGTGAAAGGTAAAGTCAGAAATAGTAAAAAAAAAACATTCTTTAGTAACCCGATAAAAACTTAACTTATTACCAACAAGAAATAAAAGAAGCAAAGAGCCTAGTATATCAGAGAGGAATTAGATGTTTTAATATCATTAAAAAGTAAAAAAGAAATTGATAATTGAATATGAAACTCAGTAAATAATTTATGGAATTTTGGTGCCAAATGCTTCAGCTTTAATGACTAGCATAAAGAACCAAAAGTCCAATTTTACATGGCGTTTACCTACATGACATCAAATATTAAAAATAGTAAATCCCGCATGGAATCCACCAAAAGACAGTTTTTTTTGCTTTTCACGTCAGTCATTAAGATAAATTAAAGATGATTTTTCGTTCGCTGTTCCAAGTGACAATCTGCACTCTTTTACATACATATAATTTAATCTTTTATGTCAAAAATTCATATACATTTTTTAAAAGGATATATGTATATACACATACACGTATAATAATAGAGTTAGTGCGGTTAATTTTCGTTAGTGAAATAGAATGGAACAAAGGAACTTTGGCCATTTTTCTCTGTTGTGACCTTTGTAAATTAGCAAATGCAGATACACCTACACGCATGTACATGTATAAGGTATTTAGATAAAACTGAAGTTTTAAATGCAAAATTGAATGTCTTTAAGTAAACAAATATGCACTGAAATAAACATGCAACGTCAATTTCACCATAAGGGTTACTGTTTTGCTGCAGGGTTAAAGAAATTTAAATTTTCAACTCGGGCTTTATTCAAAATAATCTAGGATTACTCAATGCACTACTAGCCTATTCATCTTTGAAATTCACTGCAAAAATTTGTGTTACGCATTTTTGCTCTATTGGAGTAACATCAAATTTTTACTTTCCTTAATTTAAACGCATAACGAAATTACAATAGATATAGAATTATTTTGCCTAATGCGGGGAAAATCTGTGAATCGCCTCTGGTATACTCCGGATGCTTCATTTTTTTTTATTTCTGCTGCACGAGACGTATCCACGCTCGTTTCTCTCGTAGCTGAACAGTCCTTGTATTATTTGTTGACTGGCTGGTCATTAGGGCGATAATCGTATACTGTTACCGTTTTGTTTCTATGGGCTGTTTCAGCTCTGATATCAATGGTCAACAACTGAAGAAAAGAACGATAAACCTCATCTGAAAATGTAAGATTGTATGAAATAATATTATTAGGGAAAACGAGGAGAGAATTACAATTTAATTTAAACGTATAAAGCGATGTGTCTAAAATGTCATTATTTCACGTGTAAATACTTTCAAAAGTTCATATTTTGAATTTTATTACTCATAAAATAATGTTATAATTACAAATTGACAAGAACAAGAGAATACAGCACTTAGAAAATTTATAGGGACTTTCAACGCGTCAAGCAGGCAGCGTGAGAATGGATAACGGAAGAACCAGAAAGCTATATTCATAAATGTGAAAATCCTCATATGACCGACCCTCTTCTCTTTATAAGTCAGTGGGTAGACAGGTTAATTTTGAACATACAGCTTAGGAATGGAGTTCTCATTATTCAAGTGATATAAATGTTTTAAGGAAACTGTAAAGCCGTTTAATTTTAAGGGAGATCTGATTCCATTTTGTTACAGTTATCGATAACCGGGTCCTAATTATAAACTGGCTAGAGTTCCACCATAGCTTGATATTAACAAAAAAAAAAACCTGAGTAACATTTTTGTAAACAACTTTGAAAAATTGTCGAAGACGTTGGTTATTATTAATAGTGCAAATAAATCTATTTAAGAATGTACAGATAAGTATCTCACTACCACGGAACCGCGAAGAAGTCTAGACAACTTTGCGAACCATTGTAATAACTCGATGAAAGAATATTTATTAAATGATTCGTAGTTTTACTTACAAGGAACCGACCACAAATATCGGGTTTACACTGTGCACACGATCTAAAGGTGCAACAAGTCAGGTGATCAAATTTCACGGTGACGTGTACGTCAATAACATTATTTCTACTTAAAGGCTCAACAAATAGCTGGAGCTTATAAGGCCTGGCGCGTTTCCTAATACTTGCAAGGATAAAAATAATAATAATAATAATAATAATAATAATAATAATAATAATAATAATAATAATATAATAATAATAATAATAATAAATGGATTAAAATTTTTAAAGCTGCAACAAATTCTGAAAAAGAGATTGCGCTTGAAATTAGTTTTAATAAAAGCACTTTGGTGGTTTTATTTGTTGTTTATAATAATGAAGAATTGGATATCATATCAATTTGAAATTGGTTTCAGTTTATAGTCTGACTAAATGGTTAAAAATGTACTTAAGGCAGCCACTTTAAATAAGTTATTCCAGAATAAATATATACAGTGATATGCAATAATAACAGTGTAACAAATTTTCAAAAAGTTTTCAGTTATCTTCATTTTTCAATTTGTTATGGTCAGTTTTGGTGAGCTTATTTATAACAGAGCACTGTTTTTTTCTAAAGTGTCAGTTTTTCACTCAGAATGTTACTTTAAACACTTTAACACATCTAATTAACTTTTCCAAAATCAAAAAGGAACAATCATTTTAACTCACGAAAAATTTTATTACATTTATTTAATAAGTCTTAAGTACAGTAAAAATTTAAATTTCAGTTACAGAAATCAAAAATGCACAACTTTTTGGGCTTCCCTTCTTTGCATTGAACTATCATCACGAATTAGACCCCAAATATAGTCACTCATCTTCCCTGATATCTCTTTTCCATTGTTAGGATATCTTGGTGAAATCTCTCACCATACTATTCACTGAAATCTCCCATGTTGTCTTTGAAGAAATCTAGATGAGAATGAAGGACGTGAAGCTTGAGAGACATTCTGCATCTAAGCTTTTCATACTCATTAATTAAATCCTAAATAAATGGTATATAGTTTTCACTTATTTTTCCCAGAAAATTTTCGACAACTAAACGAAATGCCTTCCATGCTCTTTTTTTTCTTTTTCTGACATATTTTCTTCTAATTCTTCTGATTGCGGCCCAACAAAGATCCCACCTTTTACTTTTGCTTCTGAAAGATTTGGAAACAATTCACTAATGTGTTTGAATGCTTCACTTTCTGTGTTTAGAGCTTTAATGAACTGCTTCATAAACCCCAGTTTTATGTGCAGTGGAGGCATGAGGATTTTTTTCTGATCTTGCCAATGGCTCGAATTTAACATTGTGTGGCCCAGGAATAAACTGATATCTGGATGGCCACACTTTTCTTCTGTAATGCTGTGATGTGGCACGACTATCCTAAAGACACAGAAAGCATTAGTATTTTGTGAATTCTCCTTGCAGTCCTATCAAAAAAACTAATCATCTTAAAATCTCCACAAACATCCCAGTTATATTTTTGTAGTCAAGTGTCTCCAACAGAACCTTAACATTTTCATAATTCTCCTTCATATGTATAGAATGGCCAATGGGTAACGATGGATATTTATTTCCATTGTGAAGGACTGCTTTGAGACTTCTCGCCGAACTGTCAATGAAGAGACACTATTCAGTAGGATTGTGCTCAATACCCATTTCGTAAAACAACTATCAATGTCACTGGAGAAGCACAATTTGCCATTCACTGAGAAGTATCTTGAGAATTTTTCATACCCCTTTCTGGAAGATGTAGATTTTCAACTGCTATCCAATAGATTCCATTCTTTCAGCCTGATATAAGAAGTTCAGCATTAGATTTTGCTAAATCTAAATCTCGTACCAAGTCATCCAGTTCTTGCTGATTTGGAAAATGAGACTTTTTTGAATTTGAGTCAGAATCAGTTTTCATCTACAGGTGAATTTTAACTTCCTGATAATGAATCTATTTCTTTGGATTTGGATTGTGGCTGTAGCGCTGGAAGGTCATCACTGTGTGGAACTGATGTAGTCGATGATGGAATATTTGGATACAAATATCACGTCGGTTTTTGGTGTTCCTGAATCTTGACACATCCACTAGACAAAAGTAACAATCATCTATGTGATTCTTATTCTCGCCAAATATAAAGGATTGCCAATGGCATTTCTTTACGAACTTCTCTTAGCCATCATTCTAGTGTTAATCTGCATGTTCCACAAGCCACATGAGGTGCCAATGCTTTATCTCGATCACCAATCTTCATTCTAAAGTATGAGTCATAGGACAGTGAAAAATTTTTGTTTGATATGATCATATGTCTTACTTGCTTTGGGCCAATATAGAATCCATAAACATAACAAAATGAGTCTGCAGAGATCTTTCATTTTCGATATGCAGCCTTCCTTATCTAATAACAGAATAACAAAATCACCTGTTAAATGCTTTTATTTCATACTGGGCTGAATGTGCACAAGGATTTATATGCCTTGGTTTATGGATTAAAGTGCTAGAAACTTCTAGAAAGTGATAGAATGTTTTACTGAGTTCTAGAATGTTATGGAAAGCTCTAGAATGTTCTAGAAAATTCTAGAAAGTTCTAAAAAAAATCTAGGAATTTTTTAATGTGTTCCGTATTATGCATCCATTCTATCAACTATAATAGTCTAATTATTTCTAACATACTTGGTATTTACCAAAAACCAATGCTGGAACTTTATTTAACATACAAAAATGCCATGGAAAATGTAATAAAATCAACTTAACTAAATTTTTGTTACCTAGTGCAATTCAGCAACTTGAATTTACGATATGATAATTTTTGGCAAATGTCAAATAAGAATAAAATATAATGAAATTCTTTATCGGTCAAGTCACCTTTTGCAGCATGAAGAATTTCTTCTCTGTTTAGCAGTATATCAACAGTATTTTTAAGCATGATCTGGTACAGATTTCCGAATGTTTATTCTTGAGTTTCCTTTAATTCCATCACATAAGTAGAAGGTGGCAACCACTAGTTGTCGTTAAATAACGATACATGTGCTCCTACAGGTGTTCAATCCGATTCATACAGGGTATTGGACGACTCAGCACAGAAGCTAAGTGCCGTGTTTCCTTTTCCCGATTATGGTCACGTGACATCTAGTGCCATCCTACAAAACTAATATGAGAATCAAATCTTATTATGCCTTGCTGGTACAATAGTAAGTGATGCGACTGTAAAATGGCAATTGTACCCGGCAGCACTGAAATATCCTTCATCAAACACCAGTTGTTTCTTTCTACCATACCAGACTTCAGCCTATACTATGACGCTCCTGCCTATATACTCGACACTAGGATAGAGATTGGAATTGAAGATCTTCATTAGGCCTCCAAACCCTGATGCAAATTTATGAAAACTCTCACTGAAGAAGTACACGCAGCTTAAGAGTCTTTCCAGACTTGTTTTCTGACCAGATATTGCAAGGCGATTCATTTGCATTGGAGTATAGAGATATTTTATAAGACAAGCACTTTCTATGGGCAGGTTGGTGGAGTTAACGTTGGCCCATTCTTTGTCTCATTTCTGTTGCGTGGGCGATGTCAGGGTATCTTGACGGCGAGTGTAAACGTGCCGGTTAATAGCGCGTTCTTGCCGCGGTGTAACCGTCAGTTTAATGTAGCACTGACACTGGTCTCTGTGAACTTTGCAATAATATTGGCCACAAATCCACGAGAAATGCCGAGATCATTGACAATCTGTCGATTACACTAGCCACACTATGAAATAACCAATAACAGGTTTCCGGATAAATGAAAAAAAAAAAGGGATCTGAAGGCTTTCGGTATTCCAATAGTGCACATTGGTTATAGATAACCCCTACATAAAGTATACAAATTTAATTTATATATCTCAATTTATGTGAATATCCAAAATAATGCCAGAACAGAACACAATATATATTTCGGTAGAGTATGTTAAAGGTTGGCTTTCTATGTCTATTCAAGGAATTTCAATATTTTATCCTACAAACTCAATGCCAATAAGGAATTTTTGAAAAAACGAATTTTAAGGTACAGTCCGACGTGTCATTTGTGTACAGAAAGCCGAACTAATAAATTCCCATCAGTTACACTAAATCTACATATTGTGCAAATAATACAAATGTTCCCTTATAATTTAAAAAAAAATTAAATTGAAAATGCTTTTAGCATTTAAAATCATACATCCCTATGTAAATGATAAATTCCTTTGATGAACAATGCTTCAAAACTCTTCTTATGTCACCTCTGTATTATCAATAAATAATGAGAGCGGCGACTACCTTCGTGAACTTAAAATTGTCACATTACCCACAGTTTGGTTTAGCATAAGCGCAAAGACAGATATATTCAGTAAGTGATCTCGTCGTATAAAAGAATAGCTAAGATGTCGCACTTCTTTTTTCTTTCATGCAGCAACAACTCAATGAAGAGCAGGGTGCCATAAAATGTCTATATTTTACCTACAACTAGGAATGCAAATTTCTAAACTGACATTTACAGAAGTATGTATTAGAACATTTGAAAACATTTATCTGTTTGCTTAGAAAACCAGAGGTACGTGCAGTGATATAAATTTACAAAAATAAGTAACACTGAGTTGTTTGAAGATTTACGAATAATACAAAGATTTTTGTTGTGATTTCTTTAATTCTCTTGCTTTTAATTCTTATCACTTTTTGTGAAGAAATAAAAGATATTTAGATATTACATTTTATTAAAAATCTACTTTTTCGAATATTGAATAGAGCTGTGCTGTTATTTTTTTTGGTCTGTATTATAACCTCAAGTAAACTTATTTAATTGTCTTTGTTTTCTTGCCGTACCTGGCTGTTACATGAATAATGCAATGAATTCTATTTTCGTTGTTTGACATCTCGCTGCCGCACAAATGGCACCAGGATTGATTACAGTGTGAAAAGAGTCGCGTATCTTAGGAGGGCAGTGAGGATGACACTACTTAGTACTTTCAATTCGTTTCGTCCCAAAATTATGAAGCAATGACAAAACGAAAAAGAAAATTACCAGAACCGACTATTAGACGATGTGAGCACAAAAGATTTCTTAATCCCCGCTGGTTTATTTTCAATGTTTTCTCGCTTTCGAGGAAAAGACGTCCATGGTACGTTCTTTACGATCACCTAATTCAGCTACTCCCCAGGCTTAATAAGGAATTTGGATGGGCAAGAAAAGCAGAATAATTACAAGAACCAGAACGGTGTCCGGACAAAAGTTCAGGAAAATAAAGGTTGGAAGCAACATTACTAAAATTGATCGAAATTGATAAGTCGTCAGTATATCTAAAATTAAAGGTTACTTCTAAGAGTTTTCGTAAGTGGACTCTGCTGAGAAAGAGGATTTTTGTAAGTAAATACAACTTTCCTATTGATTTTATGAAACTTTTCATATCATGGAAGAAATGATGATTTGTAAATTCAAATAATTAATAAATGATGCCCAAATTCCTAAACTTATTTGTAATTACGTTATAAGAGGTTTGAAATTATATGTACACTTTTAAAATTAAAATTCGGTCATCTTAAGAAATATCATTAAGAGTGAAAATACACGTTACAAATAAAAATAACTTTTTATACTAAAATTCCAATATATGCATAAAGCGAATAAATAAAATACTTTCTTGCTAGACTAGTAGTAGTCCGAAATTTCAGAATGTTACTCTCGTAGTTCTCCCAGAGGAAGCGATTCAACATTAGAAATTGTATTGCTAGCCTGAGATGGAATTATTCTCAAATTTTACTGAAAAATCGTAAAAACCAAACATTTTAAAAATTATTTAATATTTTAAACATACTAGAACCAAAAATTGGCCTTTTCCTTTTACATCATGTGATATCTTACCTTTACCCTAACCTAAACCTAACATTAACCGTAACCCTGACAAAGTATACTGGCTTTGAACAGTTGCAACGTGGCTTCTATTGGCCAGTAGTTAACTTCACTATTGCCAGAAAGGCACCAATTTTGTCGTACGAAAACCTGTAAGATTCCAAGCCGTTATACCGTAAAAGGTTGTTGCATTCAAAGGGAAAGCGGTTATTCAATGTAGGCATCAAAAACAAAGTAATGAAAGCCTACCGAAAAGCCAATAGAGGACAAAAAGGTAGAGGATGAAAACATTTATTTAGAGAGATAGAAAATTGTATTGTGTTGAAGTTTTAGAGTCATATTTTGTTTTAGGGATCATATTTTACAATAGATTTTCATAGTTATTTACAAAATTTATTTTCTGATTTTCTCGCGTTTTGGTCATTTTTACAATATTTCGCATACTTTACTTTTGGAAAATATACCTCTGGAACAGTTCATGCAAATAATGTAAAGTATCAGGATCTGTTTGATACACGGAGCTGTCATATAAGCTAAAACTGCCTTCAAATGGGTTGTAAAATAGACAGGACTCTTAATGAAATCTGTTAAAAACAATTCAAAACTGTAGTAATCTTATGCATTAATCTAAGGTTTTCACATCAACCTGAGAAAACTTTGTTAGCTGATATCTCAAATGTGCCTTTAATAAACAAACAGTTTGATTTAAATATGATGAGCCAACGTTGAGAAATCTTTGACCAATTTAAATTTACTTTTTCATTTGACTTCCAGTTTAAATGGTTGCCATTTCAACTAAATAACATGTTATTAGTGGTTTTTCTTATTTAAATTTATTTATATAACTTTATATATGACAATAGTTGTCTTTATTTTCCTGGTATATTTTGAAAAACAAATTTTGAGGATGTTTCCACATTAGTGTTTTTAAAAGCTCTCAGCAGTGATGCGCCAATTGATTTTTTTGTTTTCAGTGTATTTTAGGAATTTTCTGAAATAGTGTTGAACAGTTTCAGCCACGTTTGAATTAGGGCATGTTATTCTAGTGGCTACTCCTGTATCATTAGGATAGATAATTGGAAAGAATGACGTGCACTTATTCTGCTAATCTGTAGATGTACAACTGCAGATAACTTGTAAACATCTTGTACATTTGTCATTTCTTACTTGTTAAAAAATGTATTTTATTTTCATATTTATTTCTGCATAGCTACTTAATTTTTCGGTTGATGTATGCTTGCATATTCAAAAAGTAAATTCTGGCTTGACTTTGATGTGAGCTACCGTTACAAATTTTGTCACCTTTTAATTTCTTGGTATAAGTAAGTATCCTTTTTTCGTTGCAATATAAGTAGAAATACTCCTTTTAGATTGCTATGAGAGCAGATTATAAATTCTTTGTTCTTGCAATTACAGACCAATTTTCTTGTGTTCATCAAAGATTACACAGCACAAAAAACCAACTTTTGTTTAGTTGCCAAGGATGTTTGAACAAATTTAGGATATTTTGGGGGTGCTGAATCCAAAAATTACATTAGTTTTGGCGAATTGGCTCTAGTTTTTGAGGTAATGGATACCCCTCAAATTATGATTTTACCCCAATACGACCTGTAGCTACTGACATATGCAGCAGGGTTTGGTTTATCTTTTTACTGTTTAACATTGTTTTTATCTAATTTATTTTATCTTTAGCATTGTTTTGCAGATTCATCCATTGCATATAATATCATATTGATTAATCTTTTTTTGCAGAGAAATATGAGTTCATCACGAAGAGGCTGCTTAAACAATCCTAATGCATTCTGCTACATTTGTGGCGAATACATTCTGCAAAAATAAAGGAAACAAGCATATCTTGCTTATTTTTGAGTGAATCTCGTATACCAAGATAAGTCTTGGGGCTCCCCATAACGTTTGCAAACCCTGTGTAGAGAGCCTACGACAGTGGAAAAATGGAGTAAAGAAAAGTTTAAACTTTGGTGTGGAGAGAGCCGCAAAACCACCACGATGAAGTTATTTTTGTGTTGTGAATGTGAAAGGCTTCAATCGCTACAAGAAACATAAGTAGGAGTATCGTGATTTTGAATCAGCAAGGCGATCTGTGTCACGCAGCGAAGAAGTTCCCATATCAGTGTTTAACTCACTGCCTGGCCTTCAATTGTCAGATTTTGAAGAAATGCAGGACTTAGAGTGTAGCACAGGTGTTAGCAGTGGAAATGAATATGAAGGAAGTTTATTAACACCTAGGAAGTTCTCCCAAGAAGAGCTCAATGATCTGATGTGAGACCTCAGTCTGTCAAAGCAAGCATCTGAACTTTTAGCATCCATGCTAAAAGAAAAGAATTGTCTGTAGCCGGAAGCTAAGATAACAGCTTATCGGACAAGAGAGGAGGTACCTCTTCCTTACTTCAGTCAAGACGAAGAACTTGTATACTGCAATGACATCCCTAGGCTTCTTCCCCAAATGGGAATTACCGGAATATCGACCAGAAGATTGGCGACTTTTTATAGACAGCTCCCCCAGAAGTTTGAAATGTGTTTTATTGCACAATGGTAACAGCTATACACCTATTACAAATGCTCACTCAACAAAACTTAAAGAAGAATATGAAAGTATCAAAATGGTCTTGAAGAAGCTTTGCTATCTTGAGCAACAGTGATCTATTTGTGTTGATTTAAAGATGATGGGCTTCTTGCTTGGACAGCAAAGTGGATACACGAAGTACCCTTGTTTTATCTGCTTGTTGGATAGTAGGGCAAAGCAAGATCATTGAAAAAAAGTGACATGGCCTTCAAGGGAAAACATGACTGTAGGGGCAGCGAACATCATTAATGAACCATTGGTTGACAGAGAAAAAATCATTCTCCCACCACTCCATATCAAGCTTGGACTAATGAAGCAATTTGTCAAGGCCTTGGACAAAGCTGGCGATTGCTTCAAATACATTTGTAGATCGTTCCTTGGACTGAGTATGGAAAAACTAAAAGCAGGAATCTTTAATGGTCCTCAGATTCGTAAACTCATCAAAGATTTGAATTTCACAAAATTTATGAATGATGTTGAACCTTATGCCTGGTGGAGTTATGTCTCAGTTGTCAATAACTTCTTGGGTAACCACAAAGCAGGCAATTACGAAGAATTGGTGAAAAAGATGCTCGATAACTTTGAAAATTTTGGTGCTAATATGAGCATAAAGGTACACTTTCTTCATAGCCACTTGGACAGATTTCCAGATAATCTTGATGATTTTAGTGAGGAACAAGGGGAGAGGTTCCATCAGGATATAAAGGTGATGGAGGAAAGGTATCAAGGCAGATGGGACAGACACATGATGGCAGACTACTGCTGGAGCCTCCTAGTTGATTGTCCTGATGACCCACACAAAAGAAAATCGTACAAACAGCGTATTTCTATGCATTAATTGTGATTATCTGAATCAGCTCACTTTGTTTTTGTGTTAGTGTACTGAATACAACGCCATTAGGTATTTCATGTGTTTACTTTTGTATAATTTGAGACAGTTTCCAAGTGATTTGTGGGTAGGCTAACGCCTGAGCATTAAATTGTTTGCATTTTTTATGTTTTTCAATAAGGTTCTGAAACTTTCAGCATTAAATCTGAAATCAGTTAGATGACCAAATACCTAAAGATCAATTCAGCAACAAATGTATATAGGTGGAAATAACAGTGGCTCTGAAGGCTGAACTCTCAAATAGGGGGGCATCTATTATCTCAAAAATTAGAGCCAATCTAGAAAAACCGATGCCATATTCGGAATCAGCGCCCCAAAGTTACCCTTAAATTATTCTAATATCATTGGCAATGAAATTAGTGTTGACCAGTGTTATAGAAGAGACTTATTGAAGATATTTACGTGTTATTGTATATGGAATGAAACCAGTTATTCTAAGCCGTTTAATAATACAACTGTTTCTGCGATGACTGCTACATATAATTTATTTCGGTATTTCTACCTTATCTTTATTTCCATCCAGCATTAGCACGTAAACACTAACACCACCAGACTTGAAAACACCTTATACTGCGTCATATGTTTCTTGAAGTAATGCAGCTAATGCTTCCTTCGCTAGGTTGGATAAGTATTGTAGGCGGTTTGATCTAGATTATGCCAAGCTATGATCTTCAGTGATTATAACATTCTTTGGTGCTATCTATGGTGCTGATTGCTAGACTTCATCCAGTAGTTCCCTCCCCTGATTCTTCATCTACTTATTTACCTCATACCTATCAGTTAGCTGTTTGTAATTCTGACGTGATGTTGTTTATTTCAGTCGGGAAGGAACATCTTATACCATAACTTATCGTGTAGGTTTATTTTCGTATTTAAATTCGATTTTCTCTACAAATCCGATTGTTTTTACCTTAAAAATGTAACATAACAAAAAAATCAGCTTCTATTAAAAGGTCGATGATGCTTGAAGGACATTAATCGTATTCATGTTTTTATAAAGGAATAAACAGCCAATGGGACACTGTCACAGTCCATTTGGGAAAGATGTAAGCCCTGTAGACAGTCAAATCATATACTATCATCGCTTTAAGTGCTTGCAAATTAAGGCATGTTTTTCATTCTTTTCCAGTGATTATACAACATACTGATGTTTTCAAATCTTACCCAAGGGGCTAGTGTAATCCTTAAGCGTCTAAGTGGTTAGACATGAAGAAGTAACAGATTGTTTTAAAAAATTTAATCCATGATTGAGGATTATAAAGACATTTGTTACAGTTTTCTCAGTATTTAAGCCACGCTTTCATTCTTTGTTGTATGCAGATTGCACATCTATGGACATTTTCAATACATTCTTTTTTCTTTGGAAGGCATCATACACACACTATGTAAATCGTTATATATGAACAGATTTTGATCTAACTGTTTTGAAATCTGTTTGTGGTGGCGTAGGAATATTTGGGAATTCTATCTATCGTGTCAAGGGTTATTGAACAACTTGTTCCATTAGTTTAGCCAAATAGCTTGTGAAGAAAATTGCGTTATAGGCATTTGCTTTGTTTTCTATGATAATTAGCATAATAATAGATTTTTATGCAACCATCAGGTACTTTACATTCACACCATACTTTATTGAGAAACTGAATTACCTGTTTCTTCTATACTTTTTGCAATTAAGGTACTGCAATGCTATCTCTAGTTCTACAGTGGTGAAAGGTTTTGAGATGCCATCAGCTCCTTTTGTATGATTTTAGTCGTCTTTTTTCACTTGTTTTCTGAAGGGAACGTCGCGGCGCATGTTGACCACAATCTGGTTGTTTTTTTTTGGAGAAAATGTTTGATCAGTGCCTTAGCCCTTATTACTTCCTACCTTAACATAATAAATAACCTCATTAGGGATAGACTGAGATTTACATTTTTCCTTGACTGAACATTTAAGTTGCATCTTTTTGATATATATATATATTTTCTATTTTTACTTCTTCCTTTAACTTATAAATACTTTCTTAGTTTGTTTCCTTTGTGAGAATATCCCATCCAGTTTCTTAATCCAGGACGGATTATATTGTTTTAGTGTGGACCTTGATGTCAAAGCATGAGTACACAAATCTGGTTGTAGATACCTTTCACAGAGCCAGCGGTGACATCAAAATCTCTTATAGTGATCACTAGTTTTTAACCGTATCTCAGTTTGTTCTGTTATAATTCCATCACGCGAGCAATAACTGATAAGTGATCTTTTTTCAAATGTAATTTAAATAACAATAGAGAAATTATGGATGATCAAATTCATAATTTTCCAGCTTGTGTACCAAATCACTGCTGATGCACAGAGTAAAACAACCGGAGCACTTAGTTCCGTGTCTGTTATGTAGAAGACTATGTATACTCTATGTAGACTCTATGTAAAATAGCAAGATAGTGATATAGCACAAAGTCCGCAATTCTTCCTGCATTTCTGTCCGCCATTCATATCGCACTATGTGCAATAAAATCACCTCTTCTGATAGTTTTCTTTTAATATGACTTTAAATAAGTGGATAAGTTTATATCAACAATTCGAGGTTTTTGGTATAAGTGCACTAAATTTAACGTCTCTTTACCAAAATATAATGTAGTAACTTACTTTTGTAACATTAGAGTTCGTCTAGATCATTTTCTCGATAAAAGAGATGTTTTCGTTCACGGCTGTTAGAATACCTCCATCTTCACAAGATCTGTATTTTCTGGTCAGTGGTTGAAATTCTGGTATATTGAACTCCATTAAGTGCATAGTTTAGTCATTTGAACCATTAACACATCCAAGTTATTTAGAGTGAGATACATTTTCAATTCTATTGTTCTGGGGCAAATTCCGTCATTATTTCATTTAACAATTTTAAAGCGGTTTGTCGATAATTAGCATATTTATCGCTGTAAACCCGATCCAAGGGCTTTGAATTTGGATCTCGTTTAACTGGGTAATTTCAAGGAGCTGGTATGTATTAGTTTATTTTGTTGGTATTGCCTTCGGGTCTTACCTGTTATCTCAGTTCAGGCAGAACGTCGCTCAGGTGAACTCAAGTTACAAAGTTAATTAGTACTTTTCAGAGAAATTTGAAATTTAATATTTATAAAATTAGCTTTACTTTTTCAGTTAGAATTATTGCTTAAAACTATAAGTTAACAGATTAATGTAATTTTCAATTTTATTTTTTTAGAGAAAATTTAAATACAAAGGAAAAATCAACTTTATTTTGTGATTGAAAACTTTTGTATTTATTTAAGTAATATTTATAATTTACAAAATTAGCGATATAAAAATTATTATAAGAAAATTTTTGTAATAAATATTATGAACAACGCTGCCTGATGCTGCTTTTTAATTAGATAGATTTCCTGACCTGATAGCGTGACCAAACTTTTAAATATCAATAAGGCTGATATAACACATTGTTTAGGCTTTAGAAAAGCAATTACTACTATAGATATAATTCGGCTCTATTAATAGCCAACATTATAACAGTGTTTCAGCCAAATCTTCAATCTTATAATGTTGATATTTTAATATAATAGCAATAACGTAACCAATTGTACGTTAGCCGGCTAACGATATTTTAACGCTTTAGTTATATTATAGACAAATATAATCACGCAGACCGTTGATATTTTGATATGAAAATAGGGTAGTGAAATCCACGCTAACACTATGAAAATGTTATAAGAATATACCGCATTTGTTTAATGTGGATATTTTAATATGCCTACAGTATTGTATCGAAACAAAGGATAATACAATTTGCGTAAAATCTAAACGTCTTTGACGAGAAAAGAATTTGGTATTTACTTTCCAGGTAAAGTCATATTTACATGAGATAAAACTGATAAGAATTGAATTAATACAAGGTTAACTCAAATAGTGTACAAAACCTGAGATTTTTTCTTTTCCTTTACTGATTGCATTAAAGAAATAAAATACCATTTAAAATAATATCTATGTACACGACCATTAATATTACATATCCTGTAAATATCAAATAAACTAATCTTTTGGGCTTTTAAAATACCTAGCAAGAAAGTTTGTCAAGTAACAAATAAAAGTGTCATTAACGCTAATATACACTCTGGCAGCTATAATTGTGGATCAGTTTATCACATAGATTACACTTAAATCGATTTCTTGCTTTAGTATATAGTTAATATGTATAAAAACAAAGGGATTGTTTGAAAAATATGTGAAAATATATTTGTTACTATTTTATCATAACAACTATTTAAAACTTAATGTATTTTTATAGGTTAGCCAACAATTATGACAGAAAGTTTAGACAATTTTTGTTTAATTGGGTTTGTTTTATTTAAATTGCAGTAACTTTAGGTTAGACTTTTGTGCAATAATTTCTCTTAAAATACTTGTACTTAATTTACTCTTTTAAAACAACAGGACCAGATAATCTTATAATATTATTAAACTATATAAAAACGCAAATTCTGTGGCGATGAACCACAAAAACAATTTTTTAAATAGTTCAGATACATTGCAGAAATGGCTAAAGCTAAAACCGTATCCAAGAGAAGACAGAAGCCTTTGAGATGCTGGGAAGGTATTCTAATCTATGAAAAAATGGAATTTTCAACAATTCATTTAAATGAACGAACATGCGAAGAGAAAGCTTGAAGAAATTTTTGGTCCGTATGTTTACAATTAACAATAAGATATAATTAAAAGTTATCTTTCAATTATCGATCAAAGTTCTGCAGAAAGATGGTTTTACTTTATAACACTGTCAAAACAGTAGAGTGGGCTCACGGGATACTGACTTTAACCCAAATGAAGGATAGTTTATTTATAGAAAATTCTGCACCAGGCTGTATAAGAACTGATCAGTTCCGTGCTTGATAAAGATTCGGCACTTACCAATGCTTAGAATTTTATTAAGTACAGGTCTAGTGTTTATTTGATATACTGCCTTCTGAAGAATCTCTGTTACGAAATAAGCGTTAGTTTTGTCGACAATTGCGACGAGTTGTCCTGTGGCAGAGATCTTTGCGCAAGGGATGGATTGCACCTTAATTATCTGGCTGCAAACCTTCTAGGCCTTTTTCTGTCTGTTTAGGGGACTCAGAGAAAAAAAGTGAACATTTTTATGTAGGATAACAAATTTACCAGATTTCTAATTCTAGTAATGTGAAATGCTTTTTAATATTCCGGTTTAAATATTCCTTTGACACTCCATTTTAATGGAAAATTTTAAGAATTGCAATAAATTTCTAATGAAAAAGATCCATGGATGCCATTTTTTAGGAGAATACCACGATGAATAAATCCTGTAATTACAATATAATGGACAACATTGAAAAATGCAAACGCAAGAATTTTCACTACATATATTTGAAAAGTTTCATCTCGAAATCAGATTAACTAAAATCACTGCGCAGTTTAGGTAATCCTGTAAACATTGGTATGTTTAAAATATGGCTACAGATAAGGTATCTGATAGAGAGCTTGAAATTACATTTTACAAAAAATATAGTAACGGAAAATTTAGAACGCTGCAATATATCTAAACGAAAAAATCTTTTCGTCTTCCATTACTCCAGGAATGAATTTAATGAAAGGTTTTAGGTGAGATTGAATCTTGCTTAAAAAACGGTTGATAATGTGTGTTCCTTATCGAAGTCCTAATAGTAATAATGGAAATAATAGAAAACAGTGCGACATGTTAAATGTTCTAAATTAAAAATGTGAGATGTTTAGTCAAATAAAATAGGAAAAGCTAAAAAATGTAACAGTTTAAGTAATTTTGAATGTTAACTTTCTACAGGATAAGTTTTTCATCAGGATTATTTCTGGTGCTACAAGAAAAATGCTTTTTATTTTTAATATTCGCTTTGTAAACAAAATAAGAATATTTAGGAACCTCTGAGTCTCTGAGTAATAGTGACCGCACTTGACTAAACTTTAATTTTGAGAAACATTTGAGTTAAATAATAAAAAAAATATTATGCAGTTTTAAATGAATATATTGATAAAATTTACTGAAAAACCATTTAGATCTTGATAATGTTAATGTATGATAATCATTTTACCCTATATTGAATAAATGATCATGACAATTTATTTATA
This sequence comes from Nautilus pompilius, assembly GCA_018389105.1. Taxonomy (NCBI): domain Eukaryota; kingdom Metazoa; phylum Mollusca; class Cephalopoda; order Nautilida; family Nautilidae; genus Nautilus; species Nautilus pompilius. The sequence goes on from JACATO010001103.1 coordinate 265,941, forward strand.
AAAAATTATTTAAAAGTCATTAAAAAGCCAAAATGAATATTTGCAAAATTATCAGACTTCTGAAACAAAACAAAAAGTGTATAAAACGGCTAAAATTCATAAACCTCAAAATGATTAAATATCATATATAACTACAAAATATTGTAAGCCACTTAAAAATGCAAAAAAATTAACTTTGAGGAAAAGTTAGTGAGTAATAATTATTTACTTCAGATACTTTTATTCAAATGATAACTTCAGCAGATATTAAAAGCCTTGATTATACATTTAAAATTAATGATAGAGGAGAATCCAAAACGGAAGTTGAACAAAGTAATAAAGAACACTTTAATAAATATTCATTGCAAGATATATGATTTTAAATAGTCAGTTAAATTCAGTTAGAGAGTACAATTTGATACCATTTTCCCAAGACTATTAAAAAACGCAGATCATTTGTAATCCTTTAACTATTTTCTTGAATTTATTTTCATAGAAAGACGTTTTACTGAATAAATAGAACGATAGGAATGCTACATCCATTTTTAAAAATGGCGGTGAAAATTATTCTGGTAACTATAAGCCAGTTCGTTTAACAAAAATAGTATGAAGAGTTTTAAAATTACTTAATAAGGAGAGTTTGTGAAAATATAGTGAAAATAATATTTAAAAGATTCCGAGCATGTGTTTTCAACTAATAATTGGCTAAAAATCTTTTAAGATTTGTGGAATCTTTACTGTAACTAAGTTAGGAAAGTAGTAAAATCACATTTATGTTGTTTATTTAGTAAGAGATTTAAAGTCTTTATTTGAGATTGTTTATTTATTAGAGAGCAGCCTGGATTTACTATAATATTTTCAGGTTTTAAGCATTTTGCAATATGTTAAACGATTTAAAATATTAGATCTCTCAAAAATGGATTTTAGAAAGAGTAAAACTAATAGAATTTTACAAATAATTTGGGAGTTTGAGCGTGTGGAGAGCCAGAAATTTGTTTTAGTTATCTACAATTAATATTAACGCTAGGGAAATAATTACAAATTACTTAAGATTTAGCTTTTCGCGATTACGTCTATACTTCTCTTCAGCCCTGCCCACACGCAGTAGTTTCATACAAAGTCTGACCGTTCACGTTTATGACAATAACCATTTTACAATAGGCGTTACGTGTGCATAAAACATGCTCGAATCGAAAAGTCCGAATAACCATCGTTACGAATAAATGTAGTGAGAAAATCACGAAAAATGTAAATATAGTTGTGAAAACTGCTTCATATAAAAATCTGGCTCAATATCTGTGTAGATCTCGTGGAGAGCCTTTCGAAAACACAGTTTTATATATTTTAGTATGTTCTGGTAGAAGTTGTAACCGAAAACCATTATTTTCAAGGGGACACTTTTTGGTTTACCCCGTTGTAAAATCTAGAAACTTGTTTTAGTTTTTGGCAGCAATGAACCCCTAACATATTCAGTTCTTCATTGTAAATAATCTCTTATTAGAATGTTCTTAAAAAACTCTACGCAGTAATCTTATTATGATTTTGTGTTTAGCCTTAATTTCACCAAGGTTTCGGGGAATAGACACGACTAAAAAATGAAAAACAATAATTTCAGCATCACCCGCTGGATATCATTTAAATGCATAAAGAACAGACATACAGCCCGGTGTTAGTAAAGCTCAGAGAGAAAATCAAAACATCGACGCTTATACAAGGCAATTAATTTAAATAAAACACCATGGGCTGAATATCGTTGAAGGCAGCAAGAATCATGACAGATATAAGAGTAAAGCAAGCTCATGACCCTTTGAAGAGCTAATCTTAATTTGCTTTGACCCCTGTGGTCACCCATTTTCCCACAAACACCAGCGCAAAGCCACTGCAATTAAAGATAATAATGAGTACACATCGATATCTCTCTTTTTACTGTTCTTTGGGAAATAGCTGCAATACCGCTAATTAACACGGACTTGCATCTGTTTCTACGTCCAGGAAAGTACATTACCAGTGAAAAGATCTACTGCTCACTTAGAGCGGCGAACACTGATAAAATTACGCATGACTGTCTTTTCCAAAGTTGTAATAAAACAGTAAGCAAAGAGAAATGAAGACCGGCCCGACAGAAACCAAATAAGGAGTACCTGCTTTAATGTTAGATATACCCATGCACTGACTGGGAATATGAGCGCGTATGTGTGTGTGTGTGTGCGTGTGGAAAATAGAAAGATGGGAAGTAAAAGCGATCACGTCATATATAATAATGCACAATGCTAATGCATATTCTGTTCAAGAATCAGGATCATTTATCACATTCAAACGTTAAGCAAATATTCTACAATAAGAGAACTAAGTAACTTGAAAATCATTAAAACTAATTGCTTATCACTTAATGCATTTAGTTTAGACTCGGTTAATTTAGTTTTTTAGTTGGATGGAGACATGAAGTTATTAAGGTGTATGAAAAGCCTCCAGAAAATAAAGTCATCAATACAATTTTGAAATGTATTAACACTTTCACCTACAGTTACATTTGCTTAATTTATCTGATTTATTAACAATGGTCTTAAAATATTTTCTGATATGCATAATCATTACCAGAATCTTAGTTAATTTATTATTAGGATCACTGGTATTCGTAACGGTAAAAATTTTTATCTTGTTCTTAAGAACAGAATCTCTAATTATTTTATACATTTTTATTAGGTATTCTCTTAAATCTCTTACATTCTCACATGATAAATCTAATATTTATAATCAGTGAATAATACGAAATGATAAAGAACTGAAAAAATGTTAGTAAGTCTATCCTGCATTCTCTCTAATAAATTACCATTCTTTTTTATAAAAAAAGGTTTCGACACCCGCACATTATATTCCAGATGTGAGTAGACCAATGACTCATTCAAAGGAACTAGAACGTTTTTACGTTTGTGTTTGATAATCCGGTTCATGTTTGATATTTTTGTTAATGTTTTCCATTTTAACAGCTCTAGATTTTTTTCCGAAAAGTTGTCGAAAGAACATAAATAAAGTTTAAATAATATTCAATGAAAGAAACATGAATCTTTACATAATCAATCAGTGTCTAGCATAAGGAAAAGAAAAAGTATTTTTACGTGCAATTTAGATTACAAAACCATGAAAGATAAGTAAATTCCATGTACAGTTAATCACAAAATTATTTAACTTTTTTAAAGTAATGGCTTTTCTAAATCTTGTTATTGAAATGTATTTACATGCCTTTTAAGTAAATCTTACGTTTTTGTGTATAACTAACACAGTATAAAAAGAGGTGTTTTGAATATTAAATTTTTTATATATTACATTGTAAAATTTCTACCAAGTATATATTCACCAAATTGTTTAAAATGCAGAATATAGATAATTATATTTATATATCCACACTTTCAAAGTTTTATAAAAAAGGCTTAGAATTAATTACAGATTTTAATCGTTCTTGATTAAAGGAAACAAAACATACAGTATTATCATAAATGTTGACTTCCGACAATGTTAGTTTTGAATTGACTCACTGGTGTAGATTTCTCTCTTTTATTCTTTGTTTGATAACTTTCTACAGTTATTCATTTGGTTCTAAATCTATAGACTGCAGATAATTGCTGCCCCATTACTTATTTGTGGAAAAACACTACTTAATTTGATATGCGCTTAAGATCATTGTCCAACTGCAAAATGCAAATTTGCTCTGACAGTTTCCTTGATGATAGTAATATCTGTATATCCATTATGTTATTGCATGATATTTATTCTTGATTCTTATCAGTTACAATTGCTTAACTCCATTTTCAATTATACATCCTCATAAAATGTTTCTTTTTAATTAATACTTCTAAATGTGGGCTCAAAACACTTCTAGTCAAACACTTCTCTCGGTTACTACCAGATCTAAATTAAACTATCTATTAAATATAAAATGTCCTTTCTACTTTTATCCTTTTATGAAACATTATCGCCAAATTTTGGGATTTTCTACAAACTGTATTCGTTATATTCTATTTTTCTTAGTATTTAACGATTTATTTCTGGATACTGTTTACTTGTAATAGATTATTGAACACTCTTTCTTATTGTTTTAATAACTACTAATGTACATAAATTATTCCTCTATTTTCTTTATTTTTATGTCTGCAATCTCACTTTTTTCACTTGGAAAAGTATTTTAGTCTAGTTAATTACATTTTAACTGCTCTGAACTTTACAATGGCACCTTAGATTGTGTACTTGGAGAATTGCGATGCGAGGTTCACTTTCCCTTTCCAGAAAATATTTTGTTCTTCAGAACAGCTCTGCTCTTTCCGGTTTTACAAATCTTCTGAAACGTACAAATGATTTTACATAAATTAATTTTATCAAAGTACTCCTGATTTTGGCATCTTTTTCGTTCATACTGAATTCTGAAAATCTCAAAACCCCTCTATATTTATTTGTCAGCAATTTTCATGCTGAAATATTCGGTACAGAATTAGCATATGAATGATATTGTTTACACGCTGTGATTACTTTTGTATGTCTGCTGATGTACACTTTACAGGCATTTAAACACATTTCAGAAACCGGCTTTATCAAAAGACTGACTACTCTAAGATGATTCAATATTTCTGATTTACTGTAAACATCGTTTAAATTGGGTATTTTTGTTATAGTCCGAAATTAAAGATCAAATAACGAAACTTGTAAGTGATAATTCTCTTTTTTGTTACCTTTGTTTTCAGTAACCTCCTGTATACCATCGGGGTGCATTTCGACCATCCTACCTTTCAAACATTCATTACTAAAACAGGTTGAACAATAAAGTTTGTGACGCACAATACCTTTCTCATTAAATATAACCTTTATGACATGTCGAAAACTCCGTATCGCTTTAATCCTATGTGTTTTGCATTACGAGTGTGTTGGCTAAATATACAGCTTGCTCAGCATGAATACTAGACTGTCTAGGCTGGTGATATGAGTATGTTAAAAACTGATGTGGTATACAAAGGACTAATGTATCTTTAAAAAATATTTACAATTTTAGTGCAGATTATATGGTATTATCTACATATATAAAAATTATTATTAAATGCATAAGGAAAATTAATTTAATTTTCAAATTGAAACATTTATTTAGTTTTATATATATAAACTTAATCTTTTATAACTAAAAATACTATAGTATCTATTAGTATTTATTTTTTATGGAAAGAATGGAGAGGAATTTCTATCCTTTTCTGGCATCTTTTTGTGCAGTTCCTCTTTAATCTCATTAAAATTTTCACAATGTAACTGAACCTCGTGAGAAAAGGTCTCATCTATTGTTGTCAGCCATGTCAAAATTGAATAAAATACTTTATCTATACGAGTACGAGAGATTGCGGTAAACATCTGAACCAACCATCCACTGAACAAAATGTTGATTCAGTAAATATTGCTAATGTCTACTAGATATAAGTGGCATTTACCAATAAATATGGTCGTTAAATAACAAAATCTACTGTTACATTAAAGAACTGAATTTTGTGGTTTTACTTATTTTTAAAATGTTTTTTTAATTAATTAATTTAGGTTTTCAATCTGTGCAAATTAATATATAAAATACATGAAATTAAAAGGATGTGACAATATTTGTAGAACTATTTCATAACTGCAACATATCTTAAGTCTTCAAGTCACCTTATCAATATAGTTCTAACTGTCTCAACTTCCGTTATTAAATTCCCGATATAAGCGGTTTACAGCTGTCACATATTTCCCCTACAATGCAGCGCCTGCTTCCTACCGTGTATGATCAGTAAGCGAGCATCGACAAAGAATTTAATCTTTCGTTAAAATTTTTGTCGAAAATGTCATTTCTAAGATTTATCGCCCAATAACATTATAAAGATCTACTTTATAACTCTGAAGGACGTTACAAAACCATACAGGAGAGCAATACAAATAATATTTGCGCACTTGTCGTATGAACTATTGGAAAGAACGGACGGAGATGTACATCTTTGTGGATAGCTATTTTGTCTCTCTTTCACTATGAATCACCAGAAATTTCAAAACACGAGCAAGTTTCATTTTTATACTTAGGTGACCATCTGAAATGAACAGCAGTGCACTGTGGGACGGTAAAATTTTGAAGGCGCTGTGTAGGCATCGGCTTTCTTCACTCTACTACGTCATACATTCTCTGTACGCTAACACACCGGTTCGCTATAACAGTCATAACATAACATTGTATAGTTAAAGGATGTTACAAGATATGAACACAAATATTATCCAGAGTGATTTTCACGAATTCTTTGTTTTAAAAAAAAATCTCAAAAGAAGTTTTATTCAAGGTTAAAATTAGTACCTAATATATAAATTTCAAGATTTTAAAAGAGTCTTAACACAGACAGGTTGTGAAAAAAAATTAAGTAAAATATAAAATCCAAAGATATTTTTGTTGTTATTGTTGTCCTTCGCAACCAAAGATGGCGCTGTTCGATAATGTTACCTTCGACGGCAGAAATCTTGTATGAATTGTTTATAATATAATGATGGCTTACGTCTCACCATGCAACCATCTCCTGTGCAATCTAATGGTAGACATAATTCAAAGAACATTATTTTCTATTTGGTTATGTAAAAGATAGTGCTTTTCTCTTTACCTGATGCTTTGCAGAATGAAGTAAATGTTGGCATATAAGTATTATGCACATAAGATAATCTCTTCCAGATCAATTAAAAAGCTATCCTCAGAATTACACAAAATATGTGTGTTTATACTATACTATGAATCTAGCATGTCTTAGGACTTGACAGATCTCTCAAGTTATTCCGATAAGTTCATAGAAATGCGAACTTCATTCCGTAAAGAAATTTTGTGCTTATTTTTCTCTTCTCTTCTCTTCTTCTTCTTCTTCTTCTTCTTCTTCTTATTATTATTATTATTTTATTATTATTATTATTATTATTATTATTATTATAGGCATGTCATGATTTTTAACTTAATATGCATAATTTACGAGTCTAAAACGATGTTCTGAAATGGTTTGGGTTGTTAAAAGAATAACATACTTTATCATAGATATATTTCGGATTTTCTAGATGGCTGCTACTTACCAATTTTACATTTCATATTGTCTATAGTTTTATTTGGCTTGTTCATGTGAAAACTCTTAAAATATTGATGGCATGAACTCTTAAATGTAAAAAAAACAAACAAAGCCTGTAATTCTAATAGGGAATATTTATAAAATTTTATATTGAATTCATCGATTTGCAAATAATTTATAGAATTTCCTATAATTGGGGAGGACCACCGTTAAGATTGTCACCTTTAAAAAACAAACAAACGAACCTAAATTTCTATGGAAGAGTTAACTTTATTTGTCTATTTTGTAAGCACTTCTTCAAGCAGAGACAACATTGAACAGGAGATAACTCCCACCCATAATAGCCTACAACTATATAAACTCGTTTCGTCAAAATTTCGGGGGAAAAATGCATGTCAGCTACTTCAAAATAATGAAAATAAAACTTTTATAAATAATATAACTCAGACAAAAATATATCATAAACTAACTATCATTTTGGAGAAAAGTTCACTGAACTGTTTCTTTCAGATTTAATGAAAAAAGTGAAATTTTTAAAATTTCCATTCAGTGACAAGAAAGAAATTTTTATTGACGTTTGAAACCCATCTGAATAATTTAATATTATTTTCTGTCAAGTTAATCGAAACAAAAATTACTTTGTTAACATATATAAATGAATTAAAATAATTGTTATTAGTCTATCCTTTTGCTTTAAGTACATCCAATAGCATGTTAGCTTAAGCTTAAGAATAATATACAGGTGCATCTCAGAAAATTAGAATATCGTCGTGGAAGAGTTTCATATTTTGTCAGTTATTTCAGAAAGTGAAAATTGTATATATTCTAGACTCATTACATGTAAACTAAAATGTTTCAAGCATTTTTAATTTTAATTTTGATAATTACGGCCTACAGCTCATGAAAATAGAAAAAAACGAATCTCAAGATATTAGAATATTCCATTTCGAGTTTGAGTAAATCACTATTTATGCAGTATAAATACCATGAATCTCTCAGTCTGGTTCAGTACACACAACACACAATCATGGGGAAGACTGCTGACTTGACAGTTGTCCAGAAGACACTCGTTGACACCCTCCACAAAGAGGCTAAGCCACAGAGGGTCATTGCTGAAAGGGCTGTCTGTTCGCAGAGTGCTGTATATTCATGGAAAGTTGACTGGAAGGGAAAAGTGTGGTAGGAAAAGGTGCACAAGCAAGAGGGATGACCGCAGCCTTGAGAGGATTGTCAAGCAAAGCCGATTCAAGAACTTGGGAGAGCTTCACAAGGAGTGGACTGAGGCTGGAGTCAGTGCATCAAGAGCCACCACGCATAGACATGTCCAGGAAATGGGCTACAAGTGTTGCATTCCTAGTGTCAAGCCACTCCTGAACCAGAGACAACGTCAGAAGCGTCTTACCTGGACTAAGGAGAAAGAGAATTGGACCGTTGCTCAGTGGTCCAAAGTCCTCTTTTCAGATGAAAGTAAATTTTGCATTTCATTTGGAAATCAAGGTCCCAAAGTATGGAGGAAGAGTGCAGAGGCACAGAATCCAAGTTGCTTGAAGTCCAGTGTGAAGTTTCCACAGTTAGTGATGATTTGGGGGTGCCATGTCATCTGCTGATGTTGGTCCACTGTATTTTATCAAGTCCAAAGTCAAGGCAGCTGTCTACCAGGAGATTTTAGAGCACTTCATGCTTCCGTCTGCTGACAAGCTTTATGGAGATGCTGATTTCCTTTTCCAGGAGGACTTGGCACCTGCCCACAGTGCCAAAACTACTAGTAAATGGTTTGCTGACCATGGTATTACTGTGCTTGATTGGCCAGCCAACTCGCCTGACCTGAACCTCATAGAGAATCTATGGAGTATTGTCAAGAGGAAGATGAGAGAACACCAGACCCAACAATACGGACGAGCTAAAAGCCGCTGTCGAAGCAACCTGGGCTTCCATAGCACCTCAGCAGTGCCACAGGCTGATCACCTCCATGCCACGCCGCATTGATGCAGTGATTCGCGCAAAAGGAGCCGACAAAGTATTGAGTGCATAAATGAACATACTTTTCAGAAGTTCGACATTTCTATATCATAAATCCTTTTTTTTATTGATCTTATGGACTATTCTAATATTTTGAGATAGTGGATTTTTGATTTTCATGAGCTGTAAGCCGTAATCATCAAAATTAAAACAAAAAAAGGCTTGAAATATTTCACTTTATGTGTAATGAATCTAGAATATATATGAAAGTTTCACTGTTTGAATTAAATTACGGAAAAAATGAACTCTTCCACGATATTCTAATTTTTTGAGATGCACATGTAAGTGAAAGAAAATTGTGCTGTTTTAATTTTTGAAGAAATGCTTAATTCTTAATGCACTTACTAAATATTTTTTACATTTTACTTTCTGTTTCTGTTAAATCTGTGTAAATTCTGTTTGTCTTTTAAAATGATAGTTGGCAATTTATTTCTTATTCACCGGCTGAAAAAATTATTGTATCTGAGATATGGTGTTGCTGAAACAACATATTTTATGTGCAGAAAACGTTTTTCAAGGTATATGGTATCATTTTAAATGGATTAATAATATGCCATCATCTTATGTATTACAAGAAACGTAATACATAGTACATTTAGATTCTTTTTAAATCACCAGCTTTGCACAATTTGACAAAAAATTAATTTTTATTATTAGGAAACATATTTTCGTTTGCTTTTTTGCTTTCTTCATTAAAAAGTCTGAAAGGTTAATACGTGCATTATATTTGCTTTCCAAATTATTTCTGCTGATTAATTCTTTGTCTATATTATGACTTACAATTACTTGATAAAAATAACATTTAAAAAACAGATCAAGGATACTGCAAGGCTTTAGTGATAGATTTTCATTTTATCTTTTTGATAGGATACGTTAAGACAAACGCATTAAAAGTTTGACATCTTTGATGACTTCAAAGCCTGTCTAGATAGGTGGACCTGTTTTCAATCTTCCTACAGCCATTTTACTATGCGATGAAAAAAGAGCAATTTCCTAAGCTTCTCTAGCCTGTGAACAACCGGATATTAAAGATGAATAGGTTAAATAAATCGTAAAGGTAATTACAGTTCTTATTTCCCATAAACAAAAAAACAACGTGTTGTGTGTGTGTGTGTGTGTATGTGTGTTTACTTACATAAATGATAAGAAAATCTCACATGTTTTTATTTTTAATTAAAACTTAGCTGTATACCACATAGCTTATTGCTGCATCTCATTTGATATATACTGCCTGCAACTATTCGCAGTAACCCTTGGGTTAATACACAGTATCATAAATTGTTTCAGTTTATTTTGTGTCTATGGTGACGTGGTACAAAACGCCAGTTTCAGGACCAGCAATAGAAGGAAAATCATCTTTACTTCATTTTTAATATTTTTTAGCAAAACAGAACACCTTCTTTACCTGACGTTTATTATCGTTCATATTTAATTGGATGTAAAGACTACACAAAAACCATCACTTATTTTTTTATAACAGTAATACAAGATGAATTATTGTTCATTACAAGAATATTAATTATATCCGATACAAGGAAGAATATACCACGATATGTATACATAATTTTTCTTTATTTATAAGAGAAAAAAATTAGTAAAAATTGCATTTTCTATGGCAACATATGTTTTAGTATAAAAAAAACCTGGGCTACAATAATTCAGAATCCACCATTTCTTTTACCACCTATGACGTCAGGTCACATTTACTGTACTTTGCACGCGGGCTTTAAAATGAGTAATTGAACAATAACGCTAACCTCGCTTTGGCAAGCGTACTCAGATTACTATCAACATTATAATTATATGCCCAGCAAGATTACGGCATGAGAAACGCACTGGGGTATTATATAAATATTCTTTTATTACAGGTAGTTTAACCACATAACTACTGGAAACAAGAATGCAATTTTAAAAAGTATGGAAATTTAGTGTTAAAACTGAAATAGAAAAACCTTTAATTATAATACATTGCAGAGCTCTTCTCTCTCTCTCTCTCTCTCTCTCTCTCTCTCTCTCTCTCTCTCTCTCTCTCTCTCTCTCTCTCTCTCTCTCTCTCTCTCTCTCTCTCTCGTCAACTCTCTCTCTCAAAATACTTACAATAAAAAATTTACAATTTTTATTCTGAAATTTTTACGAAATTAGATTTCAAGTATTTTTCTTTTTTACGTAGACCTAACCGAACGTGTTATCTTCCTCGCTTTTGTAAGCAAGCTGTTAAAAAGAGAGAGGTGGACCATGCCACTGGCTTAATACCGAGCAGTCAGTACCCATACTAAATGAAAAATAATCTTTACTTCATCTTTGATGACTGAAATAAAATCTTATATTTACGCAGAATTTACATGACATTCACTGTTATCGTATTTAATGTGATGTCAGACATTTCTTAAAATTTATTTGCATTTTTATTCCTTTTTATACGTTACCATATTGTCAATAAATGAAAATAGTGATTAACATATTTATAATTAATTTCTAAAAAGAAAACATTTATTTCAGCTTCTATAATTAGTACCTATTTGGCCGGAAGCTGTCTAGAACCTTTTTTTCTACAGTGTATGAATTGATGAGATTCAATGAATCATTCGAACAGGTGCGCAGAATTTTCGACATAACAGAAGTCTTACTTGACCAACTCAATTTCAGAGATGGGAGGAAACTAAAGTTCCAAATGGAAATCCACGCAACCGGCTAGTGAAGAAACGAGAGAAGAAACCATGTTTGGGTGGTACGCCAAAATGAACTGAGAAACGAACGCACGACCTCAGCCTGAGAAGTTTAGAACTGTCCCAATCAGCGCCAATCTTTCAGTTTATTTACACAAGCAAAACCTTTCTTTAACTTAATAACATTTACTTTCTTTTTAGAGGAAAAAACTTATCCCTAAATCTAAAGTCGCCGGAAAATTCCTATTTATGTTAAAATGCTACAGTGATCCTCTGTCTACGAAATCTTCTATTTAGATATGACCGAAATTTTAAATACATAAATAAACATTTGAATAATTTACGCACAATCGGGAGAAAAGAATATGATCGCAAATTGAAAATGAGTACTTTCTGATTTTTGTATGCAATAGTGGTTTTCAAAATTGTCATGTAATTTACTAAAGTGCTTACCTACTGGTTAATTAACTATAATTACAAGGATGTTGGTGAATGGACTGAAATTGTATGTAGGATGGGAATACAAGTCTCGAGTCCGCTTTGATACAAATTCCTTAAGTAATACCATTGCTGTTTTCTTTCGGCATAGCTATTGACGTTATCGGCCTGGTGGTATTTACACTCTACATTGCTCTGCATTCTGTACAAGATTAATCATCTTGGGTGCAATTTTAAACATCAGTTAATTTCTGTTTATTTACAATGCACCAAGAAAGACGTGATGTCATGTTGGCACGGTTTAAAATATTTAAGTGGGACTAAAGCTATCATCCAGCAGAAAGTAAACGTTAATAAAAGTGCTAGAATGTATTGCATTATGCATAATGAATAAAAAAAATATTCAGTCATCTCAGAGAAAACAGTTCTGGGACATAGCTGGTTACTGAAACGTGCTGACACGTCTGTAAAGTTTCTATCACTTGATGCATTAATTTATAACAAATACAATAAGAAAAGAATTGTTGTGATTATCTCAACTTTCTTGTTCTAATTATGTATTGTTTATTGCCGCATGCCAAATAAATATTCAACCGGATTTTGAGATTAAAAGAAAAAAATTAACATGATTAGGAAGGATTCTGAAAAGTCTGGTTAAATGAATAGCTATGAAAGAAAATATTGTACTGCGATTTATTTGCTTGCCTTCATTAAAACCAAGAAGGAAAGTGCTGATCTTAGAGTGGATGGTACCTTTAAAAAACAAATCTTTTCTTGAAGAAAAATTTAAATTCAAAATTGCAATCGCGCGCGTCAAGAGTCCACATAATACGACGGTGTTCAGAACATTTAAAATGCTGACTATCAACCTATAAATGGTCGACCGAGAAAGGCAAGGAAGAGAACAGATGAAAATATAAGAATGGTCAGAGAAAAGGTAGAAGAAAAACTGCTAGTGCCACAAGACTTGCAGGAATGTGGTAAAGTCATTATTAGTGAGAAATCAATGATAATTAAAGTGCATGATAGTGGAATACATAGAAGTCAGTAAATAAAGAAGCCGTCCTTTAAAGAAAAGAACAAAAAGAGTAAAGAGGCATAAATCAGCAAAGATTTTGGGATAAAGTTTTATACAGTGATAAAAAGAACCTTCTTTATTCATGAGATACCATGAGTTGGGTGTGAAAGCAACGTGGAAAAATGTTTGATAAGAACGTGTAATGAGAGCAGTTTAGAGTCATCATCAGAAAGTTGTTTTGTGGTTTAATGACTTTAAAAGCAGCTGACCAGATGTGGCTGACAGAAGAAAACGTGGCGTTAAATGCAAAATCTAGTGAATGTGACGTGAATACTTCACAGATGTTGACTTTTGATTCTCTGTCAGTCATTAAAAATAAAGTAAAGATAGTATACATCCAATAATAATTGAACAAAATATAATCTTTATTTAAAGGCAGATAACCTTCAAGCTGAATCCTATAGAAGGGTTAAAACCAGCTTGTTTATGATACTCTACACACTGCATTTGTTTATTTTAATTTATTAAAGTTTAAAATTTGTTTATTTGAATAGCGGTTTTTGGTAATTAATGAACTGGATTACTTTCATTTTTACCCTTGTATGGCAAAGGAAATAACTATGAACACGCTAATAGAATATCAAAATATACCTTCAAAATGATTTATTTAATAGAGGTTTTTACAATAAATATAAAAAGTAAGGATTGCTGTTCGTTGAGAATTTTAAAAAGCGACAAATAAAGATACATACTTTGACCAGATATGTGAATTATATTTAACTCTGGATGGAAAGTAATATTTTCCTCATCTTATTGATTAACACAGAAATTCAGAAAACCAACTTTATTTAGTATTTACATAACACCCACTCTCTTTCATATTAAATATTATGGAAATACCACGCAAAAATTGCATTTTATACCTTTGTCAGTAATTATTGTAAGTGTTCCAGTCTAATACTTGTTTAGGTACATTTTACCTGAACAAAGGGCTCTAACTCTCGCCTCCATACTTCTGTGTAGCTTGATAATAATAAACAGTGATCTGAATGCCATGAATAAGCAGAAAATTCCTGTCACACTGGGCATTCTATCCGGAGCAGGATTAACAAACAGAAATTTTATTTTACAGAACAACAACCCTAAACACACTGCTAAGAATTCCTTGAAATATATACAAGAAAAATAGAAACATAGATCACTTGGGCAACTGGAATGAGAGTTCCCGTCTAAGAGTCCATCCATAAATTAAAATTAAAAAAAAAAACTATAATAATATATGAATTTAACACTGCACGTTTGTGAAACTCACTACAAGGGACACATATTCATTTTTTAAGTCTTGGCCAACAGTAATTTTCATTTCTCTATTTCTAAAATAGTTATTAAATAAATATCTTGTTTATCAAACGCAGCTGTTAGTGTATTAATAATCATTTATATTACTATAAATATACTACCACTCAAATTGTTGCGTTTACTGCAAATCTTTTACTTCCTATATGATATTTTACATAAAACCAGGATTATACTTATTTTAAAATTTCCAAATTTATGTTAATCGTAAACCAGATGTAATTTTCATATTAGTGTTTGGGCTTTATCAGAATAAATGCAAATTTATAGATCATAAAACCATCAGAAACGTCTGATAGTTTGTGCCCAATATAATTAAGTAATGTTTCCAAAATTTCTGTATCAACGGTTAAAATTCATGTAATTTCTTTTAATCAAAGAGCGCTAACTATTTTATTTTAAATACATGAAAGTTGTAATGCAATTCTGGAATTAGATGCTTATGAAAGAGCCATAACGATGAAGACCAGCAAATATCAATTGAACAGCGAAGGGTAGGTGACATTGAATGAAGTTGTTTATATAAAACTTCGCTACAAAAATAGCTTACCAATGTTGACCGAGAAATAATAGGAAGACCAAAAACCATTTATAAAAGAGAACATCACTACATTGGTATCACAAGCCTTCGTATTAGATGTTTGTACAGCTCTCTTCTACCTGGTTTCTTGAATGCAACACGAAATAATACATTTGAATATTATCTTGTTAAACGGAGGCTGTAAGAAGCTGGAATAATTGATGAAAAAGCAGCACATAAACCTCTATTAAGATCTCAAAGCAAAGCACAAAGAACCGCTTCGGCTAAATGGCACAAACATTAGACAATTGATAAAATAAAACATGTGCTTTGGACTGGTGAATCGAAATTTTAAATATTTGGATCCAATCATACAGTTTGTGACTCAAAGTTGGTGAACAGAAGCTAAAAAAATTGCATTTTCTTTCTGTTAAGAATAGTGAAAGAAAAATAATGGTTTGGGGTTGTTTTCATGGCGACACAGTAGGCGTTCTTTATAAAAATAAGAATATGAGAAACCAGCATGGCTATAAACAATATACTTTCATTTGCAGCAAGAAAATGATTGAAAACGCTCCTCGAAGCTTTCAGAATTATATATGCGAAAAGATAACAAAAACGAGGTCCTCAATATCTTGGCATGACTACCACAATCATCGTCAGACTTAAAACTCATTGATATTGCATGAGATAAAATATATAAAAGTGCGAGAGATAAAATCCTTCTTTAGGGGAACAGATGTGGCAGTTCTTATAGGAAGCATGGAATGCAGTATGGAAAGAGTATGCAATAAAATTAATTGGCAGATTTCCGAAAATGTCAGGAAGTAATTGCAGCAGAAAGAGGGTTAGGGTTATTGAACCTGTATTCTCCAAATGATCAATACAAACTCCTCTAGCATTACAAGCACTGGCGGTTCTTCACCACCAAACTCTTGGAACAGTTTACATTTGTTTTAGCTTCTCCCTGGTGCATAACAGACAAACAACTGCAGTATTAAAACCAAAGCTAGCCAGGTCTTCCAGCAGCAGTAGGATAACCACTTCTTTTACCCCTCTGCCGGTCCCACACTCTTGTCTGGCAATAAAAACACCCAGTTAGAAATAGGCAGTGAGACGTACACATACCATCTGCCTTTTAGTATATTCTTGTCAGATGTTTGTAGCGCCAAGCCGTTGTAATCGGCTCCTTGGGTCGACGCCAGGAACGACTTCCGTGTGTGTCAGTGAATACTGGGTTCAGCACAACGCCGGACTCTAAAACGGTATAGGAACACTCCAGCCATGTTGGCTTTCTAGGGTGACTTGCTAGGCCGCGTATCGGCTCTGAGTGGTGTGTAACGAAAGATGCACTAATGGTACGGCTAATTGATGAAGAGAAGCGCGCTCACTGGTGGTTTGCTCTGATTTTCGTCTAATTGATTGCACTAAAATCACTCATTTATAGATTGGCTACATAAAGAAATATACGTTGAGAAATGGACGACAAGCTTGAGTTCCTGCTTTAATTACACTAGTACTATCAATTCTGTGCAAAATGCTTAACGGGACCTCAGCATGGACCCCGCCCATAGAGAAATTTAAAAGCTCAAAATATTCTCGTGTCAGCGGCAAGAAAGGCCCACACAGGCTCCTCCTGGCAGAAGACCTAAAGCGTCTAGGATCTTTATGAATGCATTCTTCAAAATCTACAAGGATATTAATGCAACATTTCATGTTTAGAGGTCTGCTCTGAACCATTGGTAATCTTGGCGGGTGAGAAATGCACAGAGCGGCTGATTATAGCCTAAAGTAGATTCAGGATCGTTCCCAGAAGGAGCACGCCCATAAATTATGAAAAGGCTCAATAAGAAAATTTAGGATCTTAGGGTGTCAAGTTTCAGCTTGATCTGAACGTCCAACTAACTTCGCAAAGACAACACAGATAGCAGCCAGGAGTTTGCTAATAGGCGATAGATGAAAATCTTGAGAGGTGGACCCAGCGGAGGTCTGGCCGGTTGTTAAGCTAATTAAACAGCTCTGGCTCATTTGACAGCGCTCAGTTCATACTTCTCTGGGCGGACTTACACAGTATCACCACGCGTGAGCCGGAGAAAAAGAGCGAGACATTCTCTCCGTTCGTGAAAGCCAGACTGATTTTCAGAGAGGCTTTATTCAGCAAGCTCTCAGGCAAGCACGCCTCTGAAAACGACTACAGGCATGCACAAAAGATGTGGGAAACATCATTCATTCGCTAAATTCCAGGTGATTACAACGGCCTATACCTACGAACGAATCTGTTTCTTTTCGATGGCATTTCTGAGAACTTTTTACTATGTATCATACAGCTCGGGACGCGATACTAAAGAAGACAGGCGTAGAGCTGGAACTGCTCACTGATTACGACATGCATCTATTCATCGAGAATGGGCTTTGGAAAGGAATTTCCATAGTCAACCGCCGTCATACCAAATTTACCAACGAACATGTGGCATGCTGTAACCCAGAGAAGCCAAAGAGATACTCCTACCTCGATGCCGCTAACTTCAAGCGATGAGCCAGCATCTTCAAACAGATGCTTTCGATTGAGATGACGAAGTGGATATGCTTGCTTTTGTTAAGGAAGTTGCACCTAATCATGCAAATTCCAAAAAGACAACATCATAGAAGTCGTACTTGAGTATCCAAAAAAGTTTCACGATGCACATAACATATATCTGCTAGTATCAGAGCGCATGAAATTCCAGAAGTGTTTGTCAAACTATCAGGAAATTTTTCTTGAAAACTGAGATGGTGTGTAAACTGAGGTTTGGGAAGTTGATTTTTAAACCTGCGGACAAAATGTGCTATGCGATGTACTTCCAGAATCATATGCTATATCTTGTGCTGGAAATGCATCTGAAGAAGATACGCACTTTGACCAGAGTTCCTAAATAAAACCTTACATGAAATGAATACAGACTTACGAAAACAAATCACTAACAATTAAAAAAAATATTGTGCAAGTTGATGAGCAACTGGGTCTTCGGCAAGACCTTGGAGAACCCCTGCAAGCGAGAGAACATTAAGCTGGTGCATTTCCTAAAGTGAATAATTTGCGGCAGCCACCGTTGCGGCTTTAGCTAATGTGGAAATCGCCGACTCGCTCCGCCAATACTCTATAGTGCAATAGTAAGCCATTGCTATTTTAGTACCCATTTATCAGTATACTAGCAGTTTTATCAATCTCCAACACGGATTGGAAACTCATAAATCGGCCGGAAAAATCTGTGCAAGCCTCACTACTCCGGCTGTGCTTTGCCGAATAGTGAGGAGCTATATCCTTGCAGTTCAGCGATTTATATTTCTCTTGATCCAACAGACATAAGCGGGAAGCAGAATAGGCAGGCGTAATCTCTATACCGTTAAGCTCCAGCCAGTTCTCAGCTCAAACAGATGCCAGCTCATCAGAAGTGAAAGTAGCTCGAATTCTTAGTAGCGTTTTGATACCAACTGAAGACTGAACAGACAAGAAATTTATGATTTCTCCGGCGTATAATTGCACAGTAAACGAACGTGTAAGCGAGACATTATCTCTTTCGATCCGAGTGGAGCCAAACATTTCTTGTACACGGCTTGTTTGATTTATCATCACAATGTTGTCTGAATGACTTTTTATAGCAGTGCGGAAGCAAAGCGCAGATATAGTGACACGGACCGAGGTTTGCTGGATATTGTGTCTCACCCATTGAATGAACGATAACAAGGTTTAGTCTGCGTGTGTACAGGTAGTCTTTGAACGGGCCTGTAGCTGTGAATAGTCTGGTTATCGCTCTTATTCATGTCTTGAAGTTGGGTAAAGTTAATTCAGCGATCTACGTCCGCTAGTTGTCATTGGAGTTGGCTATATTAGTCATCTTCCAGACGAAATTACGTGTGGGAAGGGTGATACCATACATTAAAAGCACATCACTCTCTACAAGCCAGCCAGTGGCAGTAGCTGAAACGTTCATGTGGTCTTTTGAGGCCGTATCCTGGCTCTTTATGTTCTTGGCTAGATTGTTGACCTTGTGGTTCTCCATGTTCAGGTCGTCAATTATTATGGCACTGGCCCTGGTAATTTTTCTTGCGATACCCGCATGAAATGCTACGCGAAACGGTCTGCTATCAATCAAAAGACCACTACTGCAGACTTTTCCGGAATCGTTTGCAATTTTGACGAGGTTGCCGACTGTGTCATTAGCTGACCGTATGGTATTCACGCTGAGCTATGCAAGATTTACCGCGTGTGAGGCCATATTATTAGTTTTATGTTCTTTTTTAAGAGCGTACTCCGTACCCTTCTTGTTGGCGGAACGGAGCTTGGCAGCCTAGCAATCGTTGGTGAGGTTCATGCTACATTTGTTGTAAGTTATGGTGTTTGTCGGCCAGAAGACTATCCCTCTAAATGACAAATACATGTTCATCTTGTTGCCCCAACTGTGCATCTGCAGTATACGATCCGACTGGACAACTACCTAAGACCGGTAGTTACTGGAATAAAAAAGTCGGCCCAAACCTATGTCTGTAAGACTCTCCTTCAGGTTTTCTGGCTGTTGCGCTTGGCTGTGCTCTAAAAAGTGATGATGGGGCGAGAACTGTCTACGTCTGCCATAACCCCGTGTTTCCGCGGTCAAGTTATTCTGATTGGTTAGTTGGTCGACCTGAGTGTCCTGGAAGTATTTTGCCACGCTGCTTTGCACCGCCTTCACCATAGAAGTTAGCATGCTTCTCAAGAGAGGGAGTGATTGTGAGTTCGAAATGGTCGTTTGTCCGGCAGCACTGGCAGCAGCGCAGATGATATAACCTTTACATCGATGCTACATTGTTCCAGGAAAAGCGTGCGCTTTACACAATACTGTACCATGCGAACACCTCGGCAGAACTTAAATATATCACTCAGCAGACAGCGGTGGTAAGGAAACCCGTGTTTCTATCACAAAATAGCAGCTGATTTCTAACACGTAATAAGAAGTTGGAATTTGAATTGGTGTTACCGAAAACATAAGGTCCAGTGTCTGCCTTGTTTAGGACATTGATGCTTATGTATGAAATGATGTTCGCTGTTGTAGACATTTCCTTCGCCCACATAACGATGTTGCCTGCCGTGCAGCCATAATTATTTTAAGTAACAGGCGAGCATAAGGATTTTTTGTGATCAGGTCTTCGTTTTTCAAAAAAGGCCTCAACTTCTTGACCATTAACTGTATGGCGGGATGAGTCGAAGACCACCATCCTATTGATAAAGAGCTCGACGACGTCAGCGTCTGCGTGGTTGGTTCTATCTGCTTTCAGGACTCCTAGATAGATTTAGACTAAAGAGTAAACTGATCGGTATTGTTGATGAAATCAGGATGAACTAGTGCCGTGAACATGTCGGGTTGACAAAACATAACTACAGCCATGTTATTTTTATTTATGAATCAAGATGTAGCTTTCAATGTGAATCAAGACGTGTACTAATCTGCAGAGAACGTGGTACTCGTAAGCAGCCTACAAACATTTTGAAAAGAAATCGTTACGGTGGTCAAGATGTGATAGTGTGGACAGGAATTTCTATCTGGAGACGTATAGATCTACATTTTTCAAGGAGATATCCCAACTGTAATAAGGTATAAAATAAGATTCTAGATATCTATATTAGAGTATAGGAAGATGAAAATGGAAATAAATTCATGTCATTGTATGATAACACTTGAAAACAAAGGGCCAGTATAATCGACCAATATCTTCAACACAAAACCATTATCCGTATGATATAGTCAGCATGTTCTCTTCAGCTAAACCCTATTGAGAATACTTCAAATGCTTTAGGATTATGTGTTTCTTCCCTCCAATCTTCTCCAAGAGCACTTCAAACACTTCCAACTACTCAAATAAAACAATGTACAATATTTTCCACTACTATTTTCTGATACAGTCATAAGGAGCAGGCAAGGTCGCTGTGAGCCATGGTATTGCTGTGAGAGGGGACCATATTTTCTCATGACTACCTTTAATTCGTTTTTTTTTTACATTTTAAGGTAAATTGCTTTCTTATTTTCCCCAAAACCTTTGTTAAAAACACTAATTTAACGGGTTTTTTTTTGTAAACTCATATATTTTTCATTTATCTTGAAAAAAGGATAATAATTTTTTAAGAAATAAATATTTTGTATTAGCCTTGTAAGCACATTTCTAGACATTTTTTGCCCAAAGTTTATCCTGGTAAGCCATGGATGCTCTTGACCTTTTACCCATTAAAATAATCTTGGATTATTTTATTTATACTCCAGGACTATCGGCCCTCTTCTACAGTCGATTTTTAAATCCACATTTACTTGGAAATTAGATTATACATTAATAATAGATTTACATGCTCATCCCAAACTTTTGTGTGTTATTATACTTTGTAGGATTTCTTAATTTAAATCTTAGAATTACATTTTAATAAATCCAAGTTCAAACAGATAAAGTACAAAAAAATATTATTAAACCAGAAATGAAATCAAGCAAAAATTTCATAGTAATTTTTCTTCTGGTTTGCTCTCGTGTAAACTTTGTAACATGTAGACTTCTGTACAGTTAGAACAGCAGCTGTTGCTAAGTAAAATAAATATATTTTTAGCTATATCGACAACTTTAGTTATACACGATTCATTGTGGTTAAGAAAAGTCTATCAAACAGTTTACGTACGAAGAGCCTAAACGATATCACTTAAAAACATTCTTGTCATTCAAACTACCAAACATAGAATATTGTCTAAATTTATAGAATTAACATGTTTAAATTTATATATTTACAGACAATTTTCATTAGTGGTGGTTTCCATTGATACGTAATCACCAAAACAGTTTCTAATAGATATTTACAAAATATTTGAAATTACTTATATCGTTAATTCCCTTCGTGGATTCTCTCGGTCACCTATGTACTCTTCATAATAAATGAAACCTTAAAAATGTTGCAATCATTTCATATATTAATTTTTTGCGAAGGTAGACTAAATAAACCTGATTTCTATGTTTAAAATTTTAATATTTGGAATGGATGTTCATAACTTTAAATTTTAATTTTAATTTGGTAAATTTGAATACAAGTAATAAAATGTCTTTATTTGTGAATTAAGCAGGTCGTGTCATTGATCTATATTATTAGGTTAAAATAGTTATAGCTGTAACCAAACTTAGATGAATGACAGAAAACTTCTAATTGGTTGGTTCATTCAAAGTTTAGGAAAGGAGGTTCTTTTAGCAGTTTGGGGAATTAAAAACTGCAGTAGAAAGTAATTTTCAACTGAACATTTTAACCAAAATACAGCCTAGTAAAACCGCTCGGTATAATGTAAGTCATCCAATTTGTTAAGAGAATAGAATTCTTCCTATTATAACTATTATTATTATTTCATTTATGATTAAACAACTCTTGTGTCAAAATTTTTAATGTAATAACCCATCTTCTTTAAAATGTAAACGTCTGTAAATATATAATCATCTATCGTAATTAAACAAAACGAAAAATTTATTACTTGGATTTACAAAAGAATTTGCAATAAAGATAATAAATATAATTTGAAAATACACCTGGCAAGAGAACGAATTTAGATGCTGAAATAACTTTTGATTTCATCACCTTATTTTGATTATTGATTACGTGCTTATTTATTTAGTTTTGTATAGAAAAACTTGTTTAATTAGATGGGCAAATTCAAATAGAATTGGAAAGTGAAATCATGTAGCCTTTGAATGTTAGTGGAAAACATTTGTATGCCAACACGTACTGTCTGATATATGGCAGTACAACTCGTACATATCTCTTACCCACTACTATTAATTTGTAATTATCATGAAAGGAAACAATTTTGAATCTCAGAATATAAACACAGCAGACTCATTCATTTATAATGTTGTTTATTGCAGACAGAGAATGAAGATATTCTTTTATTACCATTTCCTCTAATGCCACACGCGACACTTTTGGAAGGCATGACATTGGTTTGTTTATGATTACTATTCACTGCTGTTTTGAAGATTCGGTTGCATACCACCTTGGCTGCATGGACACTAATCAGCTGGCGCGTGACATCATTTAAGATACCTTTATTGCGTGGTAATATTCGTGGAATAGAGCGTAGAATACATAACTGAAAAACTATTACATCTCAGATAACAAAAACGCGAAGAGAGTTAGTATCCGATTAATGAAAACTGATGTTCTACATAACACGTCTTACAAGATGAGCAGTAAAGATACAGAAGTACTGTGCGACAGGGTGATTCCAAAGTGAGTGGGTTGATGGCAGTATCATTCAGAATTTCATGTCCGATCGTTGATAATCGCAAGCTATCTTTCCTAAATTAACGTGATGACTCCCAACATTATAACAATTCTGCTGCCAAAACAAAGTCTGTTCACGAACACATCGTATTTAACAGTTTCTGGACCTTTAGTCCATTGGATGCTTAAAATCAATTTTCAAATAGCTATGTCGGATAATCGAGTTGTGCGTCGCGATGATTTCCACTTAGATTACCGATTATGGCTGATGACGGACTCTCGTGGCGCCCTTTTCATTGCCGTACCAAAGTCTATGTATCCCTAGTCTACAATAGTTGATCTTGGTCCTTAATGTATTGTTTTCCTTTTATTGACAACGAATTAGGTTTATGGCGAACAGATATTGGAAATATAATTGCTTTATGTGAAAAGCAAAAAATGGCATTTCAGTTAATCCTTTTCTCCCGCAATGTTTAATTAAAAGCAGAGAAGTTTCTGAATCTTAATTCCTACGTAATTCCATTCTTAAATTCCAGAAATCTGACAACCAATGCTCATTTTAAAAATCCGTTCAGGACGTTTGTGATGAAAATATTTTTAAAATGGCAGCTTGTCATTTCTAATGATACCAATTAAAACGAAAAAATTCTCTAAAAACAAAGAAGAAAACGCCCGATTACTAGAGCAGGCTCATACAGAATCGTACATTACGCGGTTTTAATACACCTTAGTACGATAAGAGGGTCGCAAGTAATCTGATTTAAAAAATGATAATATGGGTGTACAGACGCCCACGTTTTCCTATGAATAAATATTAAACGCTTCAGTATTATTGTCTTTGAAGGAAGTTACCATATTCGTCAGCGTCTATATCTATAAGTAAATTTTAAATAGTTATTAGTAAAATTGATTGTTTGTGTTTTATATATATATATATGCAAGGGCCTACCACATTAGTCTGACCACCCTAAAATAAATGTATCTAAAAAAATCTACATATTTCAGAAATGATTATAAACATATAGAATATTTAGGTGGACAAATAACACAGACCTGCAATTAAAAAATTGTCCGAAAACTAACAGGTGATTCTTATAGATTTTTGTGTGGTGTTTACAGTAAAAATAGTTTTAAAATTCCATCACGTACCATTTTTTCCACAAAATCAAATTTTCGATTTGAATATTTCCAGAATCACAGTATTAAGCTTCTAAACAAAAAATTAATTATAATTAATTTTTCTATTTTTTACTCACTATTTTTGCTTCCCCCTCTCCACGCTCCCTACTTGGACTCAGTTGCAATTAGATCTTTGTGTGAGAAGGTTCTGTCATAGCCAGTGTACCTTTCCAGACCTGTCATTTCTGCAGAAGTTTACTTTTTTCCTCCTTTTTCCTTAGTGATTTTTATTTGTGATTTTCTTCTGTTTATAAGTGTACTAAATGGCTGCAAGTGGTTGTCTTAATGCACCTGATAACTTGCGTTACATTTGTGGGAACTTTGTAGTGAAGAAACAGCAAAGAAACATTACAGACTTTGTTAAGAAAGTGTATTATGCGTATTTTGGTGTGAAACTTGGTGACTAGGATAAGTCCTGGGCCCCCACATAAAGTGTATTCTATTTGTGAGGAAGAACTCCGACAGTGTTCTCAAGGTAAGAAAAACTCTTTCCGTTTTGGGATCCCTATGATCTGGAGGGAACCCCGAAATCACAGTGATGACTGTTACTTTTGTTCGTGTAACGTAAGGGGTTCAATATAAAAAAATAAGAAAGAAATTTTCTATCCGAACCTCTCGTTGGCAATACACCTTGTATCTCATGACCCAGGTATACCAGTACCTTTATCTCCAGAAAAAATAGAAGACACCTAAAGACTCTGAAAAAGAATTGCCAGGATTCTGATGAAGACTCACGATGTTTCAGGCAGCAGCGAGCCCCAACTTTTTTCAAAGCTTGAATTGAATGACTTAGTCAGAGATTTGGGTCTTCCCACAGATGTAGCAGAACTGTTAGGCTCCAGGTTAAAGGAAAAGAACTTGTTGGCCCCTGGTTCCTCTTTCTCATTGTTTAGAAATAGAGAAAAATATTTCATTCCATACTTTTCTAAAGAAGGTGACCTGGTTTAACTGTAATGATGTCCCTGGACTGATGGAGAGGAGGCTTAACATACAGATGACATGAACGAGTGGAGGCTCTTTATTGACTCGTCAAAAAGAAGCTTCAAAGCAGTGCTTCTCCACAATGGCAGCAAGTACGATTCAGTAACAGTATGGCGTTCTGTGTATCTGAAAGAATGATACAAGAATTTAGCTTTAATTCTCACCGAGCTGAAAAACAAGGATCATGGATGGACGATATGCGGCGATCTAAAAGTAATTTCCATGCTTCATAGACAGCAGGGAGAATACACCAAGTACCCGTGCTTCTTGTGTGAATGGGACAGCCGGGATAGGGGCCAACACTGGATCAAAAAGGAATGGCCGTGTAGGGTAGAATTAGAACCTGGAAGCAAAAATGTAGTACGAGAAAGTTTTGGTTGATCCAAGGAAAGTCCTCCTGCCTACACTTCATATCAAGCTTGGACTGATGAAACAATGTGGAAAGGCTCTGTCAAAAAAAGGAGAGTGTTTTAAATACCTGCGCAACAAGTTTCCGGGACTGTCAGAAGCAAAAGTGAAAGGTGTTTTCGTTGGTACAGATATTCGGAAATTTCTGAAAGATGATCATGATGTGTTTGAAACAAAAATGGAAACAGTTGAAGAAGAGGCCTGGAAAAGTTTCAAAGAAGTTGTACAGAAATTTCTTGGGGGACTATAAGGACCTCAACTTTAAGTGTATTGTGGAAAACATGCTGATGAAATTCAAAGACTTGGGTTGTTCAATGAGCTTGAAGGTGCACTTCCTGAATTCTCATTTAAACTACTTCCCCGAAAATCTTGATGCTGTTAGTGAAGAGCAGATGAAAAGATTTCATCAAGATATCAAAGAGATGGAACGCAGATACCAGGGAAAGTGGAACGTCAACATGATTGCGGACAACTGATGGATACTACACAGAGAAGAGCCACAAGCTGCCTACAAGAAAAAAGGTACCAAAAGGAGCTTTGAGGGAAAACGAAAAAGGCAGTATAAAAACTTGTAAAGGTGAGTAAGTGTTGAGAACGGTTTTCTATCAATAATTTTGTAAATGAAACTATTTTTAAAATTTTTTTGTAAATAAATTTTTCAACCATAATATGTATTAATAATCTCTTTTCCCATATATTCGGATTCACTTTGTGAAAAATTCTTACGTGATAGAGAAAAATAGTGGTCATATTTGAAATCAGCACACCAAACAACATACAAATCAGGTATAACATTGCAGATAATTTTCAATGACCCAAATTTTGCAGGCCTGTATAATCGGTGTGCACAATCACGATGCTTAAGGTAAGCGATCCTGAGATATTACTGTGTTTGCCTGAAATCGTCTTATGGGCTATTCAGGGTGTCACCAGAGTAAACAGCACCGTGGCCAATATTATCGCAAAGGTAATAAAGGCTACAGTTACAGCAATGTAAACTCAACCTAAAAGGTTTCAACAATGAAACAATAAAATAAGAACATGCTATTACTTGCAGCGTTCGCACTCACCATCAGAATACACTAAACGTCGTCGCCAATTCAACAGAATTAATCCAAGGAATGAGCCACCGTTATTTTGTCATAGAAGGTATGTAGCAGAATAAAAGAATCCACTTCTGTCCAACGGGAATAAAACGCTTTGAAATACTGGTCAAACAACACACAACTTTTTGCACCGTGCAATCTTCTTCAATGAGTCAAGATTTCGAGAATTTTCATTAGAAGGTTGCATCGACATTTTGAGAATAGCTAACAAAGTCTTTAAGCTTCATTGTCTTCAAACCTCAGTCAGATATCGAGGTAGGAGCGTCATGGTATCGGCTGTAGTATGACTTAGGGAAAAGAACATTTGTATGTTGAAAGACTGGATTTTTCAGGGTACATTTCTTATTTTAAGAGCATCTCCTACCATTGTACCAACAAGACATAGTGAGAGGTGATGCCTACGTTTTTAATAGTGAGACGCTACATCCCAAGGTGACCAAAGCCTGTCAGAAGAACCCAAACATTCAACATATTTTTCATGAGTAACCCAAAGCTTTAATATAAATCCAATCAAGCAATTGTTGGAGCATTTTGATATTCAATTTTGAATAAGTGACCACATCCCGCCAGTATGGTGGAATACGATAGATAGATATAGATGAACCTGGAGCAAATCCAAATACAAAATCTCATTTATTTCAACGTCAGAGTAGATAGGGACTGAGACTCGCTTTGTAGATGTTATCTCGACCAAGTCTTAATAGGACGAATTTTACTTTATTTCTTGATTGTATTTTCCATTTTCCGAAAAATACTAACATACTGTAATAACAAAACATGACAAATTATTACTTTAGAGTGTATTGTATTATACATATGATTTAAGATAAATTTGTACCAGCAACATAATGGTTAAAAAGTGTTTAATGTTATTTTTACCTTCGTATCCCATTGGCACAATATATTAGGTCGTTACAAACGTTTTGTCGGTTTTTACATTATGTTAATTTGGGGTTCGTTTTTTACATAGTTGTGAAGGTGTATGTAGATACGTTATATGTTGTTTTGTAGCGTGTGCTATGGAATACATTATGTAAAACCTAACTTTTTAAAAATCATAAAATGGATATTTGTTTCAGGGTTCTGAGTGAAGCGGGGTTAGAAACGTTTTTCGTTCCATTTTTCTTCAAAGTTCAAACCAGGCCACAAAGCGAGAGAGGCAACCCGTAACATTAAGCTAGCATAGGGTGAAAACACAGCAAATGAGCACAGTGTGACGATGGTTTGCAAAGTTTCGATCAGGAAATGTGAGCCTCTGATATAAGGAACGTAGCGGACGTCCTTCCAGCCGTGATGACGACCGTCTTAAGGCCTTATTGCAGCCAATCCAAGAAAAACAGTGAGAAATTGCTGGAGAGTTTGACGTAACCACTGCAAATGTTTCCTGGTGTCCTGACGCAATTAGCAAGGAGAAAAAGATTGACAAATGGGTGCCTCACAAGTTCCATGAACATTTCTTCGCTTGTCATAAGAAACAAAATCGACCCATTTCTTTACCAAATCATTTCGTGTGATGAAAGATGGATCCTTTGCGACAATCGAAAACGATCAACAAAGTGACTCGACAGAAACAAGGCGCCTAACCGCCCAAGCCTCAACCCAAAAAGGGTCATGGTCACTGTCTGGTGGACTGCCACAGGTGTCATCCACTATAACGTCTTGCAATATGACGAAACCTTCACAGCTGAAAGATTCTGTCGTAAATTAAACGTTTTTCATCGGAAACTATCCCAACGACAGTTGGTATTGGTGAATCGAAGAGGCCCAATCCTGCTCCACAACAATGCTTGTCCTCATGTTGCAAAAGTGACTCTTCAGAAATCGAACAGGTTGGATATGAAGTTCTCCCTCACCCAGCCCATTCACCAGACCTTTCTCCAACAGACTACCATCTTTTCAAACACCTCGACAGCTTCCTCCGTATGAAATCCTTCTCCAACCAAGCAGCAAATGAAACTGCCTTCCAACAATTTATCGACTACATAAATCCAGATTTTTTTCAAAATGGTATAAATGCGCTTGTAACTCGTTGGCAGAACTGTATTGATTGTTATGAAACTGACTTTGATTAATAAACTACAGGTTCAGCAACGATATGAAATCTCATTGTTGTTGCGATAAAAAACGACAAAACGTTTGTGACAACCTAATAAAATTTCTAGTAGCATCTCCTTGCGCCTCTGCTCATTTAGGAACCGAATCATTGCTTTTTATATTACTGACTTGAATAGATTTTACCTGTTGCAAATGAAGGGTCTGTTCATATTAGCTGGATGTGTATGTGTAGAACACACTTTTTAAAATCTATAAACATATTCCCAAAATTCTCAATTGTGTTCAGGGACGCGCTCTATGAAGACAAAAAGAGAAGTTGAGATATCTTTCATCTCTCCTATACAACTATCGCTTCTACCATGTTACACCATTTCATTGCAAAACAGCCAATGGAAGAAATAGTAGTTGTATCAGGGAACACCGTTCTGTTGTGCTAAACTAAGCTTTCCTTTAATGAATACCATTGCTATCTTAACAAACTACGGATTATAGTATAACACGTTTGACTTTTGATTATACACAGATATAAAAGAGCTTTGCCAGATTTTCTACATACGTAATCTTATTCAAGAAAAAAATCACACCTAACTAATAATGCAAACGTTTTTTTCTCCATATTTTTGGTTGTGCCCACGTCATACTGCTTCTCTTATTGACTATAATGAAACGATGCTTCTTAGAGTTACTAGCCTACTGCAGTAAAGTTTAGGAAGATTTTCTAATTCTAGGCATTTTCGTAATTCTGAAAATTATATGTATAATAGATGTCTGTGAAAAGATTTTTAGACAAGAATACTTAATTGTATTTTTGTGACCGATTCTTTAATTATCAAGAGAACAATACAATTTTCTTTAATACTTCTTGCGCCATGAGAATTACAAGCTCTAAGTGATTAATAGATCAAGAAGGAAAATTTGGCTCGACCTAGCGGGGAAGGATAATATAGCGTTCAATTAATTTGAACGCTAGCTATTGACCAACCAGAAATATGTTTCTAATCATGATAGATGTCAAATACACAATCTACTAATTCCCTCTCCATCTGTACACAAACTGCTGTTTGTCAACATTCTGGAACCCCTTTCAAAATCCAAGTATATATAGTTATTTATACATACAAAACCGATACACCAGGAAAATGACTGACAACTGTGCGAGCTACCGACTACATTAGGCTTTTCGAGTATTTAAAGTAAAAAAGTGGACTAAACTAAAGCTGAATGTACACTATCTAGTTAAAATGAGTAAACCACCGTGGGTAGTTGCCACAGGTGTAACATTTTTTAGATAACAAGTCATGCCTAACAAGATGGATAGAGGTTCTTGAAGCAAAAGAAACTTTCTCTGGTATTCGATATGGTAATTTAATCTCATACTAACTAAAAGTTACTATTGGAATGAATTTTTATAGCAGATTCTACAAAATCTGATTTTAAAAGATTTAAATAACTTTCAATTCATTAATGTTCTTTTATATAGCATTAGCAGATTTTCTTTACCGTCAGCAAAGAAACAGACCAAGATGTGAATACTTTCTATATGCTTTTGCGTTTGGTTAAATAGATTTTGATTTAAATCTTTCACCTGATCTTCTGACTCACAAAGCACCAGGATAATCAAATTTATCAACTAATCTTTCAACTGCAAATAATATCTTGCCACAATCTAATACTTGGTAATTTTGTTATTTTTGTTTTTAAAAAATGATGTCTCTTTTGTCTTTATATGGCAAAACGTGCCACAGTACTTCGAACCCTATTCTTACAAAATGTGTTCTAACAAATTTATTCGATATCTTCTTGGCAATACTTTCTTCTAATTTTATAGCTAATGTACCAAGAAAAAACTTATCCTTCTATTGAAGCCTTGACAAAACATTTTATTACCCTGATGAAAGTTTTTTGCTTATCTCTTTTCCTACGAGAAAAGTGTCCACCTTTTTAAATAATTTAAATAATCATACAAACAGTTCCTACTGGAAGATCAATTCTTCAAAAATTTCTGAACGTGTCAGGCCATTTAAACCTATGCATCAATCCACTATCTTTTATGATCACTTATACAGTTTCCAAGCATCTTTCACCGATTCGGGATTATATAACTACAACATTGAATTAAAATTAGGCAATTATATATATATAGAGAAATTTTATGAAGAAATTCCAACAAAATCTTCAGAATTTTCTGGATCGAAAAGATTGTTTTAATAGTTTCCAGAATATTACAGAAAGTTCAAGAATATCTTGAAAATAATGAGAAATTCAAGAAAATTTTGGTTAATGCAATTATTTAATATTGCAAATAACACATATTTATTTTCAAACTGATATTTTTCATCTATTTGGTGGTAGTTGTAAAATTTTTTAAAAATCTTAGTAAAAGGTTAAAGCAACTGTACTCCATCGGTCAGGGAAGAAGAAGTCCAGAGAGAGAGAGAGAGAGAGAGAGAGAGAGAGAGAGAGAGAGAGAGAGAGAGAGAGAGAGAGAGAGAGAGAGAGAGAGAGAGAGAGAGAGAGAGAGAGAGAGAGAGAGAGAGAGAGAGAGAGAGAAGAGAGAGAGAGAGAGAGAGAGAGAGAGAGAGAGAGAGAGAGAGAGAGAGAGAGAGAGAGAGATATTTCAAAAAGACCTTTTCACTTTCAGCGACTGCAAATTTTTTGAACGATTGGAAGTGAACATTCGTTTGGTTTGTGTTTTTGTTTTCCATCGAATATCTCCTCCGTGGACCACCAACCATGAAGCGATGGTGTGCAATTAATCATTCAACATATATAAAGTTTTTTTTCTTCTATTGTAACTATATATTTTCGTTGTATAGTTAATTAAACTTTTTCAGTTCTTGCATCCTTTGTGTTAAATTTTATTGGTATAAAATGTGTCTGTCATTTGTAAGATCCCTGATTAACTAAATTTCAGAAATTATTAAATCTTTATTTGAAACGCATCTTACAGTGTGTGAAAGAAAAGGTGCTATAAAATTTGGTAACATTCTTATGCACATATATTCTTTCTCCTTATTGTTTTCAGAGAAATAAAAATATATAGAACATAAAAGTTAATTTTGATTAATAAAGCATATTTCATCATACATCTGTGTTAATTTTTATTTTTGATGAATTCATGCTGTTTATTGTTAAACCGGCAATACTGTTGAAGTCAGCGACATATCTGTCAACATATGCGTAAGCACTAGGAAATTAAATATGAAAGGCTATTGAAAATGAACTTATTTAAATTATAAAGCAAGTAATGATATCTCAAAGCAATAATAATATATAATAAAATGTCGTAATAGCCAAAATTATTGCTACACCCAAAGTAAATTTTAGTGTAATTAGATCATGACTAATCCAACTATAGCAATTTCTTTGTTTCTTATTTATCCTGTTTTTTTTGTCATAATAATAATCTTTAATCAAGACAGTATTTGAAATGTATATTTATAGTGCTTTATTATTCTGTAATGGAATTTCGACAACACATTTCGATACTAATGATTTTTAGTACAGAAGTTTACATTATAACTTTTACTTCAAGTGTCCAAAAAGAAACTTCAGTAATTTTCTTTAAAACAAGGCGTAGGAGCAATACTTGTAATCAACAGTGTGCATCAGTTGTCATTTAATTTAATCTTTAATAAAACAAATCTCTTTGTAAATGTCAGAAAGCAACCTAATAAAATGTGTCTTGTATAAGTTAATATAGCGGTACAAACCCCTCCCTCATCAGTAGCGGGTAATATTCTTTTCTTTCTTACACGCCATCCTTACTGAAAAACATTATGATTTTAAAGCGATGGTAACTGTCATATCTATTAATATAGAAAGAAATATAATTTAAAAATAAACATTATTTATCTTTGCTAAATTAGCAAATACGAAATATTTTCAGTGGTAGTAGCCTAGTTTCACGAACGTACTGCGGCGATGCCAGAAATTACCCTATAATCTCTGTATCAGAGAAAACTTACAGCGGCTGTGTTAGCTTGGGTTTTAAAGACTTAATCTTTTTTAAGTGTTATCAATTACCGATATTCAAATAACAATATACAGAAAACAGTGTAAGCAAATGTGTCGGGGCCCATTCGTTGTCCACAGGTGTCGTGGTTAGAAGGCAGACATGACGGAACAAAGCGTGACTGTAAAGCAGAAAGCTAAAATTGTTGATTGTTAATTAGGACAAAATTGGTCATGAAAGAACAGAGGAAGTTTAGGAAGGAGTTCATTACTCCATAAGGCCCAAACTATACATCCGTTTATCGGTTTGTTCAGCAATTTAGGAACACAACCAATGTGTGTAGACAAGTAAAGCATTGTTGCCAACAGACCATGTGCTCCAGTAAAACTGTGCCAGATATTTGCAGTAGAAGGATTGAATACCGTAAAACAGAACAACTGTCTTTAGGTGGCATTTAGATACCACTACATATGGAAGATTGTCAAGATCAAGTAAATGCAATATAAAGATTGTTTCTTATTATATCTATAATTCAAGATGAATTAAAGGTGATATTTTTCCAGTGATACTTTTTTAATAGGTGGATATTCCAATTTTAAATCATATCATGTAATAAATATGGAATTTATTAGCCATTATTTATCTAATAGTTTTATTAGTTTAAGACTTATTCTTATATGATAAATGTCTACTCAAAACCTTAAATTAATATTCTAATTAGAACATTAAAATATTAATCTTCTTTGGCCTAAAATTTTTGTATAATAACTAAATATTCTAAATTAGACTTCCAGCAATAAAAGAAGTAAACTATCTTCATTTTGCTGGTTTCCCAGTTATCATAATTTTTTCTGATATAAACAATGCATTAATCATTGCATAGTTACTCACAAAAAATATAAATTATTTAGGATGATGTAATAATTCTAGTCATTATTTACGTTAGAATTTATTTCATATCACGTTATTTAATGTTCACAAACCGAATACGTTCAATGTCATTAACAAGAGATTTTTTATGATTTCTGCTTGTTCTGATGATATGATGAAAGCTTCTTACTAAAAAAACACGCGTTGTGTATCTGATAGAGTTAGAATAACGTAGCCACAAGAGGCGCTGAGAAAATCGATTTTGGTTTGCTCACCGTTTACACTTCATTTAATTTTTAATCAATTCTTAAATCACAAGGTATTCAAATAAATAAGACAATTACAGTGAAGAGGTGATTGTTTTCTCTAAAAGAGTATAAATACACAAGAGACAATAGACCAGGTCAATTTTACGTGTTAAGACCGTATTACATCTTGAAGGCGTCCAGGCCGCTGGCGGCAATGTAAGAAAAAAAAAAATATATATATATACACTGGGAACACTGTTATCTCATTTACTTATCAAATAAACAGTTCCCTGCCAGCAGCCTATAAATTTCTCTGATGTGTGAAGTTACTTGCAACAATATGTTGAAGTAAGCTCATAAAAAGAACAGCATATTTCTGGGTTATTCTACATTTTTATATTAAAAAAAATGTATGAGTGTGAAATCAGTGCTATTTTTAAGAAAGATATGTAAAAAGAACTTTTTTCATTTAATCGTCTAATTATCAGGATGTACGATAAGAGAACACATTTGGGAAAACGAACAAGATAGTAATTGTCGCGTAAGTATTTTCTGAAGATGATCTTTTCGTTATTTTACCAAAGATGAAGAACATCTTGTATCTAGTGTAAGAAGATAGTTTCACTTTAAAGTATTTAACGAAAATACGCGCCCCTCATTTTCATTTCCTGTTTTTTTTAACACGTAGACTGAAAAAAATTGGTAAAGTACCCCTAAGTCTCTACTGGTCACCAGGTCTTGGCTTATGATTACAGCAAAAACTAACTTTTGATAATCATTGATCAAACATCGTTTATATCTCTTTTTATCACAAAAATCATAAGCCAAGACAAATCTAAAACGTGCGTAGACAAGTATTTCTAATTTAAAGTATATTTATTTCTTGTACAAAATTATGGTAAATTATAATAATGTTGGGTTTAATTAATATATGGAAATTAAGACATTTCCTTCAATTAAATAGGTTTGTTATTTTCCGAAAACTTAAATTTCTATGCAGTAATTCTAAGAAGCGTTGAAAAATTATTTTAGACTTCCACGTCAGCTTAGGCAAACAGAGGAACAATACAATTATAAATCAACGTGACGTAGATTTTGTGAAAAGAAATGGTCGATGTAAAAAGGTAATTGTGAATTATGTAGCCTAGCAACACAAGAATATGATACTTTTGTTTAAAAATTTTGATACCTAAAAAGACATTGCGTGATGCTTGTTTATTTCGACTTCAGCATGCAATGGAACAAAATACCAATGTGAAATTGTAAACTGGCAAAATAAAGTTGATAATTTTTGTTGTTAATGGCAAAGTTAGCCACTCTTTTAAAATAATCAATGAGTGATATTAGAAGTCTTCCAGGGTTTCATCGATCAAGTCAGAAATCGTTAGAGTCAGTGCAGCAGAACTTTGCTTAACAGAATTATCTCAGTAGTTAGGTGAAAAGAGTTTATACAAACTAATGCATAAAATAATAACAATAACGAGAACAACTTTATTATATACAGTAACCATTTTAGATACTAGGTTTTTTTTAAAAAATTATAGGTTTAATTTAAAATTATTATTATTTTTTTACATATTTTCTGGCTGTTTCTTCAGCGTTTCTATCGTTTATTTTTATACTCTTATTTTTCTTATTACCCATGAGTGTGTGCCATAACCAGCGGAGATGCAAAATGGGTCGCATGTTGACAGCTCTATTCAGAAATAAAATAATGGGAAATGCGGAAACCTTTAAGAATCTCAGATCAATAAAGTGATCTTAAAATTTTATTTTCAACTGATTACGATGAAACGTTTAAGTATTCAACGCAACGTTATCAAATCGACAGATATTAACTAATCAATGGTTTGTGTATAAAATAGAGATAGCGACAAATAGCGTTTTCATTGAGATTTACTTAGATAGAAACAGCCTATTTGCGGCCTTGCTTCTCTCTGCAACTCAGTTTTAGCAAGATGAACGCTGTCAAGCAGACAGAAGTGATTGTAAAGCATTAAGGTGATAGTCATATATCATTGGACAAAAACACGCCTTTACTTCATCTTTAATAACTAGGAAAAAAGAAAATAACTTTCGTGATATTTACATGACATTTGCTATCTGCCATATTTAATGTCGTGGAAATATCACGTAAAGATGATTTATGTGCTATTTATTTTAGTTTCTGTAGAAAAAGTTAAGATGAATTTTCTCACAGTATACTGTGTTCTTCATACTGACCATTATCGCCGTTGGACACGTTCAATTTTTCCCAGTTATCTTCCTATTAAATTTATTCCTGAACTTTATTCGTCTTCGATTTAATTCTGATAAATAGACCATTTTGAGTTGAATAAACTAAACCAGTTTTATTCTGTAATTATTCATCTTCACACTGTAGTTTCTTTTTTTACTTGGTGCATGTCTACAGTTAGATAAAAATCGCGAGAAAGCCATTTCTTGTAGATTTCATAGTAACATAGACGAATGCAAGTTAGTAAACAATTTATAAAATACGTCACTAAGACATTTGCAGTAAATCATTTACCATTTGAATGTATCTTGCATTAATTTTGAAACGAGCTTGAAGACCAAAATGTTTTTAATCAGGTAAACTGAAAATATTAAAATTTAAAGATTAATGCTTTGTTTGTGTGACCTTTCAAGAAACTATTCAAACTGATATACTAAAGTTTATAATAAGAAATCAGAAAGCGATAAAAAATAGAAAACACTTTTTTAAGAAAGGAGTCCATAAAAAATGAATAATGAAACTAAAAAATTAAAGATTTCGTTTGAATAACATTCTGATTATGGTTTAATATAGCGTTGTAATATTTTGTAACAGTTTGGAATAGTATAAATAAAAATTATTAATATTATCTTTCCATTACTTTTATACGCCTTTGCAAAGGTCTTGGAGTTGTAAAAGACAAATCTTTAATGTATGTTAATAGAGCAGACCGCCAATTTAGTGATGTTGAGCATAATTAAGATCTAACGGTTTTCGACGTCTAACAACCAGAATATAAGAATTATTTTAAATTAAAGGATTACTTAAAGGAAAAATCATCTATATATACAGGTATTCCTCAATTTACGAATTTTCGCTATAACATAAAAGATCTTTTCAATTTAAATTGCAATAAAATTTTTTCCATGACAAAACTGCTTAGCAACATTACGAAAATCAAATAAATATGAAGTTGGCTGTTTCATTAAAACGCAAAAAAGAATGTGCAAGCGTCAGTTTGCTTCATTCACCATATTGTGCTGCTGTTGTGAAGTGATTCTTCGTTTTATATTTTTCGTAATTTATTCCATTCCTCTAGGTGTCTAACAAGAGACCCTCTTCAAGCTCAAATGTAGCGGAATCGTTATTATCTCACACCGAGAATCTTAAAACTGCGGACCCACTGGAACTCGATCAGGAAAGGGCTATCATGGAAGGAGGCAGCAATACATCACCACTATCACCAAAACAGTTGACTACGAAGAGACTTGCAGAGGAATTCAGCCACGTCGAACGAGCCATGACCATCTTCACCAAGGATGACGATGCAGACATGGAATGTAGTTCTAAGTGTAGCTACATAATGGAAGACGCCATACGCTCTTATAAGGATCTCTATGAGGAGGTAAAAGGTAAGCTGTCGAGATGTCTCGATGCATTCTTCAAACCTCAATCTTCGGCCAGTAATGAAATGACAGATCCTTCCAATAAAGTGAATAGCAGTGAATAAATGTATTAAAGTAAATTTTTTTAAAATTTCATGTTGTTGTTAATGCTACTTGTAACAGTATTTTTCATGCTTTATAGTGAAAGAAAATAATACCTTCGAGTGCCAAAAATTTGGGGTAAGAAACGCATTTTTCACATATTACATTAAAAATAAAAGGGGAAAACATTTAAGATTCACGAATTATCGTTTTACGAAACATTTTCAAGGAACACATTCATTTAGTAAAGCGAGAGATACCTTTATTTATTAAAATACATACATGTATATAAAATATAGTCGTACCTATTTTTAACTATGAATTTCTTTAAAATATATATTAGGAACGCAGAAACCTATGGCTATTTTCTGCCAGTTGATGCCATAGAATTTATTATCCTTATTTAAATAATTTGTGAGTTTAAAATATGCCTGGAAAGCTTCTGTATTAGTCTCTTTTGTAAAATTTAAGCGATTGAAAGAAATTAAAAACAATAGAGCCTGTGGTATTCAATGCTTACTTTTATGTTTTTGTTGTAGTTTAAAAAGAGAAAACAGTTAATTATTGAAAACTCTTAGGGAAAAATAAGAAAGTTCAAATTTCAATAAAACTCAAACGAATAAGCAAAGAAAATAAAGTTAGATAAAGGAAAACATACATAAAAACTAACCAGAATAAAATGGACTCTAATCGGAAAAGACTATTTAACTACAAAAGTAAACGAATGTCGGAAGGAAGTTCGGGAAAGTAAGTGAGTCCCAAAGTTTTACGAAATAGCAGGGCAGCATAGTGATTAATCTTTGTTTCAGGAATAATTAAGAGTCAGTGAAGAAGAAAAATAGCCCGCAGAAAAAACGAAGTATAGTGAAGGAAAAAAAATGCCAAAACCCGGTCTTTAAAGCAATTTACATAATTCCGATTTAGCGATTAAATTTGGCCGAAAATATCAGAAAACCAAAATTGTATTTTGCATGGAAGATACAACGCTGCAAGCAGAATTGCGCTAATGGCGCCGTTTATATTGAATGTAAACGGCCGTCAGTGGACGAAAAGTATTCTTTGCCTTATCTTTAATGATCGACATAAAGAATCAAAAGACCGTATTAAAAACTAGTAAATATGTTCTATATATAATATGTAAGATGGGTTTTCTAAATCACTCATTATAGTTAAAGTAAAGGTTGAATTTTCGCCAGGTTGATGATTTGTTTAGTCTTTCTGTAACAGAGTATATGGTGTTCAGTCTTTAATAACTTTATCTCATTAGAAAAGAAGTAAATACATCTATCAAAACGATTCTATTCTTCCCCAAACATCAGAAAGAACACAGAGTGGTGTAAAGAAAGAAATATACTTTTGAAAAATTAATTTCGCTCAAGAACATGTTATATAACTTTTATTGAATATCCTGATGACTTTTTATAAATACACTTATAAACCCAATTAACCCGCACTAGTAACAAAACTTAGTGTTTGAATTTCACGTGGAAATTAATTAAGAGAAAGAAAAAGAAAAACAAAGTAATCGTTTGTTAGATTGGAGGAACATTTTAATGGAATATCTAGCAGTATGACAAATGTAGCTAACAAAAACAGTTTACATTTCATAGTAGGAAAAATAAAATTAAAAGAAAAAATTTAAAAAGTAACGAAAGTAATGATTTCCAATTAGTGAGAAATCTAATGGGAATTTTGAGAAATCTTGTTACTTTACATCAAATGCAAGATCTCCATCAGAAAGTTGATTTTTCACAAAAGTTTCTTTTAAAAAGGTAAATGTGGTTCAGATAAGACAACGATACAAATATTTATTTTAAAATGTCTTCAGAAGTATGATCATCAAAAATACCCGTAACATACACACAGACATTAACAAGGCTGTTTCAAGACCTCACAAACAGACTTTCTACAGTTGCGCATTTAAGACATTAATTTATTAAAAAGAAAGTTAGCTGCATAAGCCGGCACCATCAGAAACGGAAAGTCAAAGAGGAATCACAAACAGTAAATGGTCATCACTAATGAACATGACATTACATTTTAGTAAGATGAGATTCGAACTCTTAATTCAATGTTAACCAATTATTGAATACATGTCTATGATTTTACTATATTGGATAACTGATCTTTATCCAGTTAAAACGAATGACGAGCTACTGTAATTTTAGTTGCCCTTTTCTTGTTTAAAGATAACAGAGATGAATGATGGAATGTGAGATATAGTGTTCTCGCCGTTGAATAAGAAAATATTTCTATAATGCAATGCTACAAAAACCTGTTCCCCGAACTTAATGTGAATCTATTTCTGCCTTTCTGAAGTTTTGATTAAAAAATATTTCAGTTGTAGTGTTCATTTTTATAGTCAAAAACACTTGTAGTCAACTTTTAGATCTAAGAAATGTCAGCTTTCGTAGCTTTGCATTGTTGGAGTTTTTTATATTTAAAATTATCGATAGTTACAAACCACCTCAACTTCTGTAGCGTTGCATTGATGTTTTTTTAAAAAATTATTGGTTGATGGAAACTACCGCTTAGATATTATACATCCGCCTTAATTTTGTACAGGGTTAACTTTTAAGGCTTAGTATGATAAAAAAAAGATGGTAAATTTTTTGAAAGGCAACGAATGATATTTACAGCAAGTCCAAACTTTGGCTTTGTGTACTCAGAAGATGCCTCGAGTCCACGAGGGAACCTCAGATTTTATGTATATCACTTAGTGCCGTCCGCCAAATTTACATTCTTATTTGTATATATCTCCGAAAATCAGAAAGAAAGTAATCGATCCTCTCGCCTTTTCTTTGTTCCCCCAGAACGATAAAAGTTCCTGTGTGAAAAACATCTTCTGGTATCAGCTGTGAGATTGAACATTTTTTAGTTCCACTTTTAATTTATTTGCATACAATAGTAGTTACAAAATAAAAGCTTCTTTTTGTAATTCTTTCTTAATTTTAATAATGAACTTCTTACTTCAGATTGTTTTCTACGATCCGTGAGATCTTAATCTTTTCTGTGTAATTCTTGCCTTCTAATTTGCGTATAAGCCAACTTCTGAATCTAACAAAAATAAAGGAATTTTAGAATGAATAACAAAGAGTCAAACCAAATTTTGACTTTACATTTTCCGCATGGGCTTGAGAGATAACGAAAATGTCTTCAGGCATCAGTTTTATTCTCTTACAATTCACGCAAAATAATTAAATCAATATAACAGTTCGTACTCAAAGTTAAAATAGTTGATGCGAACTGATAACATTTCACTGTATTAATACGTTTAAGACTTTTATTAATGCGCCGACCATAAATAAGAGGAACACCAAAACCAATGCTTCATAGTATCTAAAATATTATATACGTTTTCATAAAAATATTAAGAATTTACGATATATATATTTTAATAATTATTTTGAATTTAGTTTGCTTTCAGGCAATCCCTCCTTAAAAAATATGCATTCGATAAATTAATTTTTTTCGGAGGTAGTTCTTAAATAATTGTGGTCCTTCCGGAGAACGCTTTTATACTTTAGGCGGTGAAAGAAGCAAAGAAATGTGTTTGTTGCTGCAGCAAAAGCATGGCCAAATATCTGAGCCAATTAAATCCAACATTCCATGAGTTCTGTTGGTTACATCAACTTTAATTCAATTTGCCTCATTTCTCTGGTATTATCTACATAATTAATTTGTAGCGATTGTCGTCTTTTCAAATGACTACAGTACTTTTCTTTAGTTTTTGAATGATACTTTTACTGAAAAGTTTGCAACGGTTATCAAACTATTTCAGTTTTCTTTATAGAAGGATCACCTTTTAAGAGATTGAAAATGTGAGAAGAAAACCACTTATTTCAAAGTAAACATGTAAACATACAACTAACAGCTTTTAATAAATAGCATATTTACTGAAAGTGCAAGCATAGATTTTCTTTTATCCCTAGAAAGGATCTTCTATCTGTGGAAAGAAACAAAGCCAAATCGTGAAAGAGAAGGCTACACAAAAATTAGTGGCTGAACTTGAAATTTACTAGAAAAAATATTTTTAAAAATTTGCTGTAGGTGAATTTAGTATTAAGAAAACACTGCAGACAAGTTATGAGACGTTAAAATTATTAGAAAGCGCGATGGAAACATAGCTGCATTGAAATTAGGTGAAAATATGTTGAACGTGTAATTTACTAGTAAACACTTTTAAAACGTGTAACATGTATACCTTATATTACAGATTCCATGCTTTATTTTCTAAATTTTGTTACAAGTAGGAAATGATGTTTTAGATTTTTTTCTTTAATGCATACTTAACTTTACTTCAACTCTAATATCTGCTATATAACATTTAGTATCTTGTATATTTAGCGTCATGTAAATTCAAAGATAGTATTTCTTTATATTAATCAGTAAGGTGAATAACTATATATATATATAAAGAAATCAGTGTAAATTGTATACTATTTGAAACCGTCTTGTTTGTCCAATATTTCATAA
The DNA here is from genome assembly GCA_018389105.1 of Nautilus pompilius. NCBI lineage: Eukaryota > Metazoa > Mollusca > Cephalopoda > Nautilida > Nautilidae > Nautilus > Nautilus pompilius. Next base: position 308,259 of record JACATO010001103.1, read on the forward strand.
TCAGACGATATATCTATTAGATGAATAATATTAAATTGCTACTTATGGTAGTGTTAATGGTAAATATCTTGGTAGCATCATAATTATTATAATAATCAGAAAGGTATTTTCATATAGTGCTTGGAGTAATCACGATGTAAGTACAGAACTGCTATAAAGACATTTCGTGGTCTCGGCTCACTGCATTGATGGCGGATACAAATTCACTTCTAAGATTGTGATTGGCAAAATAATGCAATAGATAATATTGTATTTTACTTCTACTGTTTTTTTTTTTATCCTGTTATACTTGGTCCCCATAATCTTTCTGTGTAGAGTTTCTTGCGGTAGATAAATAAATCCTAGAGAAAAAAATGTAAATTCTTTAGTTAAATCACAAAGGAAGAAATTGTAATTTTGTCAATTTTTACTGCAAATCTTTCGCTGAAAAAAACAGAAAAACAACGGAAAAATTTATGCATATGCACGCGCTAACCTAATATGCGTATATTGAGTTCAACACTTCAGCTTCCATAAGAGAGAAGAAAGATTAAAACATGCTTTATAGTTCACATGTCTGTGCGGATTAGTAATGAAAGAAAACTAGGCAACAGGCAGAAAAATCAATATCTATTCAAGAAAAAATCCTTCAACCACATTCAGCAATTATCTAACGCACAGAGAACCGAAGAGAGCAATACTTTTCCAAAATTATGTAATTTTAGTATAATATAAGTTTGAAGTAGTCCGTTTTAATAATTTTCTATACTGGACTAATAATCAGATTAATAAAAATTGTTCTTCCAAAATGTTTTGCAATTAACTTTAAAAAAAATTTTATGTTTAAAATTCAAAATTAAATAAGTTTTAAGATTATTGAAAGATCAAAAATACTATAGCCGCAATGTAAATAAATCACTAATAATATGCAAAACGAATGCCAATTAATGTGGAAAATAAATTTATTTCTGTTATTTTATTCATTTTATATCATTTTACCAATAATTATTCTAAATAAGATACATTTTATTAAAAAATGCTTAAAAAATGTTGAAATAATGCTAAAAGATAAGCCTACTTTCAATTTAAAAAGAGTACAACTTTCTTCAGATTTTGCTAAACACAAAAGCAGGATTAGTTTTACATGTCGAAACTGTACCAGCTTGTCAACGAAAATCTATTTTAAGTGTTTTTTTAAGTGAAATTCAGGCGTATAAGATTGATCGAAAATATCTACAAACTTTTATATACTTAAACAAAGAAAGAATAAATGGCCAAAACTCATTCAGCCACGTTTGCAAATTTATGTAATTGCTTGCCTATATCACTCAAGAAAATTTCGTAGTTGCTCACTTGTAAAATTGAGCATAGTCTATCTTTACCTGACATTTACTGATTAGAAAAAAAACAAATATGCTATTTTCTAACACATTAAAGTATATAAGCTGGTGAAAGTTTATGTAACTATTCAGCAACATTAAACAAAAAGGCTCTCAAAGAACTTCAGATTTGATAGTTGATACACGTACAACGAGTCCAGAGATAAACTGTTCAACGTATTTATTAAAACCGCCACTGTTGCTGGAAAATTCACATTAATTAGAACTAGCAATCTACAGTTAATCCGATGACAGAGTATATCAACGAATAAGCCTTGGTCAGGCTTAGGTATAAGCTATCGTATTTAGTTGTTTACATGTGAGCTACAACACTAATTGGTATTCTTTTTATAGCGCTCTGGAGAAACACAATTCGTTTTAATTGTATGTTAAATAACCTCTTATAAAGATGCATTTTATTTACCTTTACTATAATATAAATGCTATTATTTGTCACGGCGTTATTAATTAATCTAAAATTATAAATGTTTTAGTAATTTATTTCATTGATAGCAGTTATTTATAGTAAGTTTAGTAGGTTATTTATGCGTATTTCTTAACATTGTATCTGTTCTTGTTATTGGTTTCTATTAAGGGTTTAGTTTAGGCCTTCATCACTTTTTAGCTAACAAAAGTATTTTAAAACATTATCAAAAATATATTCAAAACTAAATTTATTTTCATTATTTTACATTCTAATTTATTTGTTTTAGAATATATTTAGTTTTTACCTGCTCTTATTTTATTTTATTTCATTTTATTGACTTTTTTAGTGAATAATGGTTTCTCCGGATCATTTGTCTCAGAAATAAAATCATGGAATTCAAAATATTTAACCTTTTAATAAGCCAGCCATTGTCTGTGTGATTTTTTTACCTATACATTTATTCTATTTTGCAAATTTTCAGGTGCTAGTTGACCAGAGTACTTTTTAAAGTAACTCTAACAGCATCAATGCTTCTGAAATCTACCAGTAGCAGTACCATCACTTTTCACTACCATTACACTATCAGTACTTTTACTAATCATAGTACTATCGTCATTAATAATAATTTATTACTATTATAGACACTTTCCATCAGCATTTCATCAATGCCACGACAGTTCATATCGGGTCATCTTATTATGGTGGTAGGTATTTTCTAAATTTTTTACTTCAGAAATTAAAATCTAAAAAATCTTAAATCTGAACACTGTCAGATACCTTTTTAATTAAAGATCAAATAATTGACAAATTTTTCCCATTGCGTAAAACAAATAGCGATCATTTGATGAATTCTGAGTAATCTTTTGAATAGTTTGAAGTTATCAGCAAATGTTTTTATTGGAATCATATAAGATGGTAAAGATCGAATAACCTTTTGAATGTCAAAGATGTTAACTTTAACGTAATCTTCTAAAACAGAATTACTAGACTTTAATACACTGTCGAAATTAAACAACAACAAATTATTTTATTTGATTTTCTTCAATTAAAAACAGCGATTTCGTAGGAACTTTGAAGAAAGAAGAAAAAAGCAATCCTAACAGTCCACAGTCTTTGGAAAGACCTCTTAAATAAACATAACTAGTAATGACGTTATAATGGACTCACAACATTGATATCCCGTCTCAAACATCTTGTCTCACAAATCCGTCAATCCTTTTAAAGATGTAAATCGTAATACAAAATATTTAATAAAAATAGATGGCACAATTCTTTTTTATAGCATTTATCGAATGATTCTCTTTGCTTAATTGAACAAGTAAACAAAATATGGGCGCTAGATCTTTTCTTTGTCTCGAGCACGCGAAATTACGCCTAGCAGATTCGTCATAATATGTTTTCTTGTTGAATTGTAGTGAGAAGGGTGATAACATGTTGATCAGAATTTTTTTTTAAAAAAAGCTATCACAAACAAATTTTATCTGATCTGAAAATGAAGATTGATAAAAATAGTTTTTTGCTGAAAAGTGGAATATAAATATATGCAAAGTTTTCAGTAAAAGAGAACAATCAGTAAAAGCAATTTTAGCACGGAAAACATGCCGATTCTTGGTCGCTATAAAAAATGGATCTAAAATCTAAGAGTCATTTCATTGCAAACCTACAAATATAAGTATATTAATAACTTTAATAGAACGTTTATAAAGCATTATAATAAACCAATATATTGGTGCTGTGTTTTATAAGGCTTTAATTTTCCTCCTCCAAATATGCTTTCTGTATATATAACGAACATTACAGATCAAAAAGCATCTAAGATCGTTCTTATGTTTTTCTTTGATATATACTGTACACACACACACACCACACACACACATATATTATATATGCACATATATACATTTAATATAAAGATAAGTCAAATTTAACGAGTAGTACCTAATAGAAAATTTGATGTTTTTAAATAGCTTTACAGTTTTACGTGGGTGATTACATAAATATTTACTGCATAATAAAAAAGGTGGTTAATGACATTTAATTTTATCTTAAAGAAAGATGATATTAGGAAGAGTAGATTAATCTACAAGAAAATGGTTTTATAAGATTGTTGATCAGTTTCAGGTTAGGGTACATAAACAATTTTCTGTCCTGAATTCGAAGATTTGCACAAATTTCAATGTTTTCCTGGCACCGTGCAACCTTATAATATATAATATAATTTAAATACCCGCCGGCTTTGATTATACCAAATTAATTGCAAGATTTAGGTTATTCTGAAGTTATTTTCTACCTTCTCATGGGATAAAGAAATTTCCTTCTGTTCATAAAAAGTCTCAAGAATATTTAGTAATGTTGTATGCCAATTAGTGATTGTAAAACAAATAAGAATGAATTACTAAATCCTGTTATTAAAACAAAAGTGATGTCTAGATTATAGATCTTTTGAAGAATGATTCCAAAACAATTTATCTCTCTTAACATCCATTTGTTTTCGTGTGAGAATAGTTTTGCATCGACTGAAAAGTCTTCCGTAGAATTCACATTTCCACCTGCAGTTTTTACCACACTTATCACAGATGTGTCTTCATGTTTGTGTTCCGTGAACTCTTTTCTTTTCTGTGTTCCCTCATTTTGTCCGGCTGGAGAAACCATCTTTTGTTGCTTATCTGCTTTTCACTTTTCAATTTATGCTTTCATTAGTCTTTGTCATTTGCCATTGTTTTCCACTTATTAACATCTATGCCATTGTTTTGCATATTCTTCGTGCATACATCTCTCAATTTCATTAAGTATTTGTACGTTAGCCACTTCACCAAAAAATGTTATTGGCTATACGACTATCTTTCATCTTTGAAACGTGGCCAAGCCAGCGGAGACCTCTTTGCCTTAAGATGGCGAATATGCTTGGCATACTTGCCCTGTTCAAGAACTTTATGTTAGGAACTCCGTTGTGCCAGCAGATAATTACAAGAATATGACTCAAGAGGCGAAGATGAAAATTGTAGTGTCTTCGCTTGACTGTTTGTTTTCCACATTTCGTTACGATAAAGCAATTTGCTCAGGACATAGGACTGATATATAAGGTTGTTACAAATGTTTTGTCGGTTTTCTTACCACAACAATGAGGCTTCATATCTTTACTGAAGGTGAAATTTATTAATCAAAGTTCCATTATAATCAATACTTCTGCCAACGAGTTACAAGCACATTTATACCATTTTGAAAAAAATCTGGATTTCTGGAGTCGATAAACTGTTGGAAGACAGTTTCAATTGCTGCTTCTTTGGCGAAAGATTTATACAGAGGAAGTTGTTGAGGTGTTTCAAAAGGTATTAGTCTGTGGAAGAAACGTCTAGTGAATAGGCTGGGTGAGGGAAAACTTCATACCCCAACCTGTTCAGTTTCTGAAGAGTCACTTTTGCAACATCAGGGCGAGCATCATCATGGAGCAGGATTGGTCTCTTATATTCGCCAATGCCGGCTGTTGTTTGGGGAGTTTCCGATGAAAAACGTTTAATTCACGACAGTACCTTACGGCTGTCATGGTTTCGCCATGTTTTGTATCTTATGACAATAGAAAAGCAGATTTCAATCTATGATTTTGTTGTTGTTCATTCAACTCCTGTGGCACCCACTTTTAAAGCCTTTTCACCTTGATAATTGCGCCAAGATATCGGGAAACAGTTGCAGTGCTTACATGAAGCTCTCCAGCAATTTTTATCGCACTGATTTTCTCGGATCGACTTCATCTGAGGTTTTCAGACGGTGGTCATCACAGCTGGAAGGACGTCCGTTCCTTATCTTTGAGGCTCTGATCTCTTGATCGGAACTTTGCAAACCATCGTTGTACTGTGCGTTCATTGGCTGTGCCCTCGTCCCATACTTGCCTGATGTTACGAGTTGCCTCGCTTGCTTTTTGGCCTACTTTGACCTCGTACAGCAAAATGGCACGAAATATTTTTCTCTCCAAGCTTCACTCAGAACTCTGAAACAAATATCCATTTTATGATTTTTAAAGGCAGGTTTTGCATAATGTATGACAATGCAACGCTACAAAACGATATATAACTTATTTACATACACCTTCACTATCAGGCAAAAAAATGAACCCCAAAATACCATAATATAAAAACCGACAAAACATTTGTAACTACCTAATCCAAGAACCTTCGTGTGGAGCGATAATGTGCTGTTTCCTTACGTTATCCTTACCCGTTTGGCAAAGGTGAGGGCAGAATATCCAGTGCGGGCAATAGTGACAAGTTGTGAGTAACTGTGGAGCCCAGGCAGCAGTACTGGTAAGCCACTTCCAAAGGTTGTTACCTAGTGTGATTCTCAGTTCTTCCTTCACTTCCTTTCCTATTACCCACATTTTTCTTGATGGTGGTGATTGGAGAGAATTCTATGCATTCATTAAAAATACAGCTGAAGTGGCGTTAGCATAAGGGAGTTCCTTGATCCGATGATTCGCCTTTGGTCTTTGCTCTCAAGCGAAAAAAGTCGTAACGCTTTCCCTTTTATCTCGTGTAAATACAGACTCTACGGTGTCTGATTTAAATGAATATTTAAGGAGAAAGGAGAATATATTGTGAACAGGATAAGAGCAAGGAAACCCTCTTTACTCCATACTAGATTTCAAAGCTGTCAGATACTAAACAATCAAACTCTTACTGTGCATATTATTAAATTTAAAAAAAATCTGGTTAAAGAGTTTAGGATGGCAGCCAAATTTTCATCATGTTGTAGAAAATGTTTTGGCTCAGAAGTTCGAAAGCTTGACGAAATCATTATCAAAGTGATAAGATCAGGTCTGCTGTAGATCTTTCTCACAGGAAGCCACACTGCGATTCAAGATACACACGATCAGCGAGTGTCTGAAGTCTTTTAAAGATAACTCTGCCAATGGTTTTGCTGTTCACACTGAATAGAGAGATTCAATTGCAAAATAAATATAAATTATACAAGTCAGGCATTTACTCATCTATTTTAAAATCTGTAAAAGAATCAGTAACAATTGTTAAATCAAATGCACTATTCAAGACAATGTTTAAAATACATTTCAGGAAAACTGAATTGTGTGTAAGTAGATATATTTTCTGTAGTATTTATTTCAAAATACCCACTTTGTTGCATATTTCTCTGCCCTAAGTTTTGCTTAATACATAAGGATTTTTTCTTTTGTGAGAAATAATCAAATTTAATGTATTTTTATAAAAATAATGTGAAACAAACACACAAAAACAAAAGTATATATTACAATATTTTACAACACATTAGACAGTGATTAATCTGTAGATAAATAAATTATACTTTCCCTTTGTAACCGATCGTGGTAGTGCACAAGTTACATGTGAACACCTGGGTGAATGAGTTCGTTCATAATACAAGGGCTGTGCCCACAAAGCAACCACAGTCGTCGGTAGTGTATGTTACCTGGGGTGAAAGGATATTCAGAATCAGTCAACTAATGACACGCACTAACAGAACCACCAGGGAAACGATCCGCCAATAGGCAAACAACTAAGTACCTGTTTCCTTTTAGGTAAACAGAGGAACCTGCAATAAGAAAAGTTGTCTAAGGTAATACAGATATCTATAAAGCGATCTTCACATGTACTAATGTTATATAATCTATACACTATATGTCATACTTAATGAAATGCAGATATCACGTAGAGATGTTCGTCTTGGTTATTATTTTAGACCATAAAGAAAAAATTATCTAATAAAAGCTATTTAAATAGTAGCAAGTTTTGAATCTCATCAATCGTTAATACCCTACACGTTTTAATATTTGTTATAGAACCATTCTTGCGATCTTCTAGAAATGACTAACTTTCGTTTTTTCGAACTCATATAGTTTCACTTCTGTGCGATTAGCCATGAAATTCCTCTGTTGTGCTACACGAAAGAATTTTCACATTCTCACTTAACTGTCCAACACCACAGATTTATGTTTCTTCTCAACAGCAATTATTTACTGATGTTTTTTTAGGGCTGAAAGCAGAAACAGTCGGCGACGCCTTCTTTGCTAATTGCATAGGCGCCAGAAATTTAATGATAAGTACAAAAAGCAGTGGTGTGGTAATTCTCTTTGTTTTAAGAGCACGAATCACGAATAATAGAAGTACTGAAAGTATGTTAGGGTTATTTGATTTGTTTGTCTGTTCTCAGCTACGAGAAACTCAACCAAGGAGAATAATGTTGATAAGATCATCGAAATGGACACGCTCTGCAAGAATGGCATCTTTAATGCATATTCGATTAGTAATCAAGCAACTATGTTTGAGCCAATGAAAAGAATGTCTTTCTGTTTGTCATTGAATTGATACCGTTGAGATAGTCTAGCTTTATCTGTCAGCTGATTTATCAGTATAAGAAGAGTGGACATCGTGGCACAGGTGGGTAAACTTTAAATCGGAATTAAATAAATTAGTCCTCAGCCGTTTCGATTTTTGTTTCTTTGGTGAGCGATATGTAGTAGTCATAGAAAGAAAAAGTGGACATTTATGGTATAAGAACGATGGAGGTGACAGCTTTTTAATAGAATTGTAATCACTTACGTTTTCAGTTTAATCTTCTTTTATAAATGGTTTAAGAAAAAAAAAGAAAGATTGAAATACCGATAAAATAGAAACAATTTGACAAACAATAAGTTGGAATGAAATGCATAAATAAATTTTCCTTGATCAGTTAAGATTTTTTAAAAACAATGACTTATTCACGACAAAAATTACTCAGAATTTTCTAAGATTCATACTAAGCGATCCAAGGTACGTACTTTTATTAACATGGCTGACACCACTAAGACTTCAGGAAAACAAAGAACACTAAGCAAGACCATTCGTACAAAAAAACTTAGGTTTGTTGGATTTAAAGTTTCATGTCGGTAAGTATAATTGTAAATCGGCGAAACTGTGGTTGGTCACTACATCTGGGTTGAGACATTAAGTGCTTATTCTATTAGAGCAAAACTCAGGCTATAAATTCCTGTTTCCCGGATCCAAACATCATTGCTAAAATCAGACAATTTTCTTTTATGAAAATTTAAATCGTTTTGAAATTTTTTGTTTTTTACTACAACGATTCTGATTTAACAAGGGTTTTGGAAAGGCATAGAACGCCACTTCGCAGGGGGCATTTATATATATTAATCAAGTAACTAAAGCGAAGATGCATCACCATAATTTATCAGAAGATCTGTCATTTGCGTGACTAACCAGATAGAGGTACGAAAACATTTTTTGAAATGACACGAATTTCTGTTTTTTCTTAACAGGTGACACTTGTAAAAAGAATGTTGTTGTCATTCAGGTTTATCAATTGCTGAGGGTGTACGTATTTGTTTGTATAAGTTTTAATATAAAATAATAGTAAATGTTGTCGTGCGCATTGTTAGCGTATATATACCATATATACATTGATGTTATGTCATCTAAAATGATAAGCCAGAGAAGAACCAACCATCATAACGTATAAATCATCAATTATATCATTGTTATCACTCCAATCTTTTTTCATCAAAATATCCATATTTTATGTATGTTGATAACTGATGTACACGTTTTGGGCATCATGTTTAGTAAAGTATCAAATTTCCTTGTAGTAACCCACCTTTTCTGTTGCAAACAGTTCGATAGCTGATTATCATTAATTGGACCATTTCCTTAACTCTACAATATAGTTAATCTTACGCAAGATGTGAAATACATGTAAACATTCAGGGTGCCAAAGCATGTTTTTTCTAAGAAGTCCTTCCAATTAGTTTTAGCAAATTATTGTTTATTGGTCTTTGCAGAGTAATTTGGATCATTAGTTTATTGCAATATAAACTCATTACTTATCGTAAAGTGTCCTGATAAAATGTATGCACTTACACAATGTTGTCATATCTATCTTTAGCGGTATTCACATTAACTCTTATTAGTTCATCAGACTTTCACATTTCCATTGCCACGTTTAATTGTAAGACAAACGCAACTGTCTACTTTTCTCCGCACTTTCTTCTAACATATTGTTGTCTCTTAAAACTAAATATTTTAAACCCACTTTGATCCAACTACGAGACTTTTCACGATTGCTCAAATTATAGCTTTGATTTAGTGTAGTCCAGTCAACTTTGTTTTTCTTGCTACCATGTCCAAACAAGGGCTTTGTAATTTTCTCGGTCATTCAATCAAACTAACCTCTTTTGCCTACCTTTAATGCTAGAGTTAAGATACTGACATTTTCACAAGAATTATGGTTTGCAATTAATTGATTAACCGCCAAGAATTTTTTTACTCAACACATTCGAACCAATCTTCTCGTACCGTTGATTTTTTCTTCCTCGCCTGTTACGCCCCTAGCTAAGCTAGATGACTTCATTTTATAAATGGTTGTTCATACATCACACCGTGTAGCTCCAAATCCCTCCATAATGTTACATTGGAGTAAACGGCTTTATGAAAAACAAAGATGGATAGAAAGCCATGTTTCATATAGAAGTACGTTTACAGATGCCATTTTTATCGGCAAAACAAAGAAATGGCAGTCATCCATAATGAGGTTCAGTAGCATTTATAATATAACATAGTACGAGCTAACAATTATTCTTATTTTAGTAAAAATATATGTTAGATAAACATTATAATATCGTGCTCTTGAATTTAATTTTCATAACAAAAATTTGCTTGATCCATAATTACACAAAGAGCTTGAAGTGATAAATGTTACAATTAATGATATGTTTTGATACATTTTTCATCGAACTTTTATTGTGTTTTTGTTGGGATAATGCATTTTATTAACAATAAAGTATTTAAAAAAGCAAATAACTCATTAGTATGGTTGCTTATAATTTCGAACACTAATGTATATGACAACAAATATACTGCTTTCGATATGAATGACAATAATGATAGTAAGTAAAGTTTTATATTGTGCACTTATGATAATAAATTAGAAAAAAAGAGATTCTATCTTTACATATATAAGAATAAAATTTAAAAATCAAGAAGCTTAAAAGTAAGCTTTATTCATTAAATATTTATCAAAGGTGCAGAAATATATATAATAACAAAAGCTTTAATTATCTTGAACCAGTAATCTATAAAACAAATGTTCGTTTACTTTCCTGTATTACATAATTGTTCTTAATTTTTAATTACTATGTGTACACAAACTTCAAGCAAATATCTCGAAAAATGTTGCGTTCTTTCTTTTTATGTAAATTAGTTATTTTTACAATTTTAATATTTTGTTTCACCCTAATGACCTAAAAAAAATCTATTCACTTTTAGCTTGCTTTCTTTAAATTTATCTTTTGTTTAGGCTGACAAATATTTTGAGTCTAATTCATTTTGTAGAAATTTTTGTGAAAATTTACTTCTTTTCAAAATCTTTTTACTCAGTGATTTTTGAAAACCTGTTAACGTTGGCGTATTTCCATCGTGCTGTTACTTGGGCAAACGAGCTTTAAAACACAACACTGAAGACCTGAAGTAAGCGCGAACACACAACTGATTTCTAATTGAGTGCAATGCACTAAATGTGGTTGTATTTAAAGTGCAATTTTATTAGAACTGACATTTCAAAGTTGTATGTTCTTGTCAAAATAATTCCTCAAGAATCGCTTGATAAAGGAGGCGGTTTGATTAGGCGCACTTAAGTTTACCTTTTACCGATAATAAAATGTAATTATTAGTGAATAAAGTAGTTGATAAAGTGATAATAAATAGAACAAAACAACAAAGCTTTCTGGTGAAGCACTTGAGTGTTGTCATGACTGAATAAAAAATTTCTTCTAAGCCGATAATCTTTTCTTTATTAAAGTAATTTTCTAGTTGTCTTAATATAATGTGGTACAAAATATTTGCCCGGTAATAAATGAATAAATTTATTGATTTTAATTTAAAAATACAAAAATACAATACTTTTAAATATAAAAAAGAAATGAATTAAGAAACAATGCTTTTTGTGCATCAGTCGTAAATAGGCGATACAGGAGAAACCGTATTCGCTTCAGTTGTTTAAAACTTGCATTATTGCACAGTTTTATAAATTTTCAAGCTTTTTCACAAAAAAACATCTAATGAGGGTTATACTTGCTTTTTTATGAAAGTTCTGTTACAATATGAGCCGTAGTGTATTTTTTATTTGAAATAAAGATAATACTTTGTGATTTTTTAAAAATAATAAGTATTTATGTCAAAAGACCCCTGCCAACCATTTTCCCTTTGTTCGATTTATTTTACACTTTATCTTTCGTAGATGAACCTAAAAAACTTACAGTAAATAGCTCAGCTTTTCACTTTATAGAAGACTACTTATTCATGCATTTGGTAAAACGTTCCTTAAACCTACTTTAATTCTTTCATTGATACAAACTAAACGTAATTAGGTGTATAATGGAAAATATAAATTTCGGTATCTATCAAAGAGATGCGTTCAAAGGCGCTGCACGTGCAAATTTAAACTGAACCGATTTCGAACCGCGCCAGCAGATTTTTATTCGTGTAAAATTTGACTAACCTTTCTAAACCACTTAAATTATATATATCAACATAAACTATTTGTTTTTTCATCGAAACAAATGTATTTTTATTGTTAAAATAGTATTTATTGATATAAACTAGTCGAAAATGATGTCACAGAACGCAGATGTCTTGACGACCCTCCCTGGATTTTCACACGGGGCCGTCTGATTGAGTGTTTAGGTCTCCTGAAATGGGCACTGTGATGTCACCGACGTGGACATGTTGGCGAACCTTTAGGCGCCCCAACGAAATCCATCCATGTGCTTTTTCGGTTCCATATCCGAAGACAGTTCTTGAACATGGCGTGATAGCGAGTTACCATCCCTGACAAACTGGAAAGGACAACCTTACAGTGAGAGTGCGAGCACTATTTTGCCGCATTAGGGTCAGAATGGGGTTTTGCATGTAAAAAGCGCAATTTTATTTTGAGAAACGGCATTTTTGTAGTGACCGTATTCACAAGAAGCGAAGATTGTTTGACGTTCCCTCCGATTGGTAGCGTTGAGTGGGCGCTCGTTCGTGAAGAAACATTTCTCCACGTTTGTTGGGATCTTGTGCCCACTAAATCCGAGAGGGACGGCACCTTGGTGAAAGAATAGGTCTGGCATATGGAAGGCTTGCAGAGATTACTACACTTAAGCGATCCCGCAAGGATCCGGTTGCATTGGGCTGCGAACGCCTGGACTCGCTGCCGCTGTAACAGCCGCTGACAGGAACCTGTTTCCTGTGTGTGTTGTGCAGATATAGCAGTTGTTCGCAGCAGTTTTCACTCTTGGTTTTCCGGCAGGTGTCGAATCTTCCTTAACAGTCCTTCCACGCAGCCGAACAATGGTCGCATTCTTGCAGCTCGCCATGCTGATCATTCTCCCCTTAAGATCGATTGGTTTAGACAGGGTTAGTCAAACCTGGTAGGTAACACACTTGGTTCGCATGAGAACACGAATTATCACTTTCCCAAGCAACATTCTATAAAATTTGAAGCTGCCTTCTGGAAGGATTCAAGAATCACGTGAAAATTGTGAAAAACTTACAAAATGAATGCTGGTGCATTATGTGTACGGATTTATTTCCTTTTTCAGTAAGCAGTTGGTCATAGTACTCGTCATGTCTTGATTAAGTTTCATTGAACAGTGTTATAGTGTTACACCGCTGTCAACCCTTTTCAAGTACTGTGTTTTTAAATAGGTTCAGTGCATCTCGATGCTCCGCTAGATGTGGCCGGATGAAGACATCACATTTACAAAACCAGTCTGGTGGGGCTTAGGTTATCCCAGTCACCGGCAACATTGAGATAACTGACTATGATACAAGAATGTGGAAGTTAGATAAAATGACGGATAACTGTTTAAGTTAATAAAATAGTGAAACAAGGTGCGACTTGACGTTTGTAACGATCCGTCAGCCTAAGCTTTTTCCTCGTGTATTTCCAAGTTGGAGTTCCGGAGTCTTTGTATCTTAGCGCTTTAAACAAGATAAAGGCTGTCGAAGGAAAGATTTGAAGCGTAGTAGGGTGCAAATTCACCACAGCTGGTATGCAGAGAGTTAAAGAAGTGAAATAGTATTGAATGAGCTGATATGAAGTATTGTAATATTGTTTCTATGGCTGACAAGACAGTCTTTTTATGAAATACTACAATGAAGCTAAGTGAATAGTTCTCGGTGCATTTAAGTAGGTGGTTAAACACCATCTCTTGAAAAAAATCGTTATACTCAAAACATTATTACTAACCATATTCCATAACACCATATGATTAATTATATTTATAACGGCATTATTAAGAGAGGTACTAATTATTATTTTTAAAGACTATGATCATTGTAAAATTCTAATTAAAAATGGCCATTTATTTATTTATTTATCAAACCCATTTGTTTCTTTTCAGGAAGTATTGTAAATATATTAACAAAATAGTGTTTTATGTTTATATCCGTAGGTGATAACGTTTTCTTTAGAAAAATTCCATAACGTTTATTTCATCGCTGTAATTAGTGTCTTATGCCTATCATAAATAGACTTTCTTAAATATTTTGAGAATTAAAAAATATTCATTTTCTTAACTTTTACAGAAATATTTTATTATTCATGAAAAATATTTTCAACTTCATGCTTTGTATTAAATTTTGTTACTTTAAACACTTCGAACATTACGAAGTTGTTGTTATCTCCTCTTGTCTAACTTACGTTGAAAACAGAAAAAATAGTGCGGTGGATGGAATATATTTGACGATTTTGTTTTCCATTAATGCCCAACTTTAAACCGACTGTCAAAAGTAAACGAGCAAAATAATACGTAATAGAAAATTTAATTGATCGTCATTTTATAATTCATCAGTTTTATTTTTTCAAGTATATTTCTGTTAATTAAAGATACATGAACTGTAAACAAAGATACAAAGACAAAGCTTCAACCCTCAACTTTAAAATAACTAACTGTGTTGGGCAGCTTCCTCCGGTTTTCCTAAATTATTTGCATTTAGACTCTTGGCTGTTCTAATTTGCCAGGTGGTTTGTCTTTGTTGAGGCTGATTTTTTTCTTTGTTCAATATGTTTCTGAAACCGCAGATAGTGCACGGTCGCTAATGATCGTCCTCTCTTATCAGAGGAAGAAAGCGCTGCAGGGCTGACTGACCAGTCTCCCAAAGGAGTATCTAGCGCCAATCACAGCTGCTCATCCGGCAAGAGAAACGAATCCACGATGCTTACCGTGACATGCCTTAAATTAACTATGTTCCCAACAACTAGTCGCCGCACAAATGAAATGTAGTCATTTATTTTACTTTTCTAGTCATTAGATATCAAAGCTGCTTCTTAATCTGTGAGCATCACATAGAAAAATTCATCTACGTCGGTCTTACTTCTGTGCCAGATGCAATCCTATTAATAACTCATTAATGTCTAGTCATGACGTAAGCGAGAACCTGCTTAGGTTTTCGCTACGCGACAAGGGAATTCTTGTTTCTAGTACGTGTCTGCCGATCTTTATACATTATGAAAATCTTTGCTAGGCACTGCAACTTTTCTCTCTAAATCTTTGAAAGAAGCTTATCGTTATTAGATACTTGTTGCTGATATTAGTATTTCTAGTCTAATTCCGATTTGAAATACAGTGTAACCATTACCGGCCCTGGCGCTCGAGAGAAATCTAGATTGAGAATAAAACGACGAAAATGTAGATCAAACAGTAAATCTTTCTTTATCTTATCTATCTGCTTACCACCTTTGTCAATTCGACAATCAGAGCTGTTTGTTCGCGTTTTCCTTTATCTAATTTTCAACGGTAAAGAACAATAAACTTACATTTTTTTCATAGATAAAAAACATATACATTAAGTGTTTCGCTGATTGGATAAAAAATGTGTCTAAGTATTGTTGTGGAAACTAAATTACTCGGTAAATTCGAGAGAAATAAACAAGATTGTTGCATTACAAGCGGAGTTTTAAGAATCTAAGAGCTTCCGATGCCATTTAAAGAACCTTGAGCTTTTGTTACTTGCAGGAGTGAATCTTCCTTGCCACCAGGCTATTTTATTAGAGGATTTCGGAGATAATTCACCGTCGTCATTGTCAGATGTGTGTCCCAGGTTGCGCTCTAAAAATATGAACACCAAATAAAATCAACAATACTTGGGAAAAGAAGAAAGGAATTAAATTAAATTTTTAAAAGTCTGTAACGTAAATTAAATGATTTAGAAAAACCTTGACTAACTAATTTCGGACTTGAGCAATTGACTTCAAATATATTTAGTTATACTTCCCCTTTTCAAAAAAAACAAAACAAAAAGCTAATGCATAAATCATTTTAATTTATAGTTATTTGTCGAGTTCTTATCTGCCTGTAGCTGCAAAAGCATCATTTTATGATAAAGTGTTCTTTAATTAGATAATTACTTAGCGAACTATTTGTTACACGGGCAATTTGATACAGCACCAGTAATTCTTATTAAACGTACTCAACTTGTTTTCGATGTTTTCGCCTGACCATTACATACAACTCAAAATCAGTGCATCATCCTGATCATTTATAATTACTTTGACGGAGAACTTTCATCACCAAAATGATTGACACAAGATTATCTGCAATCCAAACTACTTCAGAATTTATTATTTCTTTCCATCTGTTTTTATATAATAATGAATATACTTCTTAGAAAGTGGTAGTCAAAGAAGACAGACTATTATTAATCGCAGTAAGTTCTGGAGAAGAACTGGCAACAACAATACGTTATTTAGGACTTTTAAAGAGATAATTTTAAATAGCCCATGATCTTATATCATGAATTATCTTGAATTTTAGTAACGAAGCAAAATTTCCATCTAATGACGATAATCAAATTTAAAAGGGAAATATTGGCAGCTTGATTAAATAAACAAACATCTACAGACTGCCAATCTGTATTCAATTGATCTCTGACTTGTATTGAAGCATCATATAAGAAGGAACTTTTCAGACTTGCCAATTTTACGAATTGTATAAATAACATACATCAATGTCTTGAATGACTCATTAGTAAAAATGTCTAACTACAGTTTTATGTTTAATAATCTGATATAAAATATTTCTAAAACAATTATTTCTGATGATTTGCATCTAATAAAAATTTTCCTCTAATGCTAACTGATTTTAAAAGAAGGTTTGGATCAATAATCTTTTAAAAATATCTTTTACTACACAGTACAACAATTTATAGGGTTTTAGTGTGTTTCTTCGTTTTTGTGTGTTCGTTATGTTTACAAAGAAAATGAAATAAACAGACAGCTACAAGGAAATAACTACATTATTATTTAACTTTAAATAATATCGATAAAGAACGAAAACAACCTGCTTTGAATATTGTATAATTTTCCTTCTGTTCATTAGAGACTTTTCAAAGCATACATTTTAAACCCGTCCCAGGAATAAACAATTATAAAAATAGTCATAATAGACCATACACAAGAATCTACTACTGAAGTGCATAACTGCAAAGCTCAGCCCGTACTGAACAAATGAAAACGGGGGTCTATTTCAACGGTAAAGATTTTCTCTTATCGAGGCGGCTGTAAATATTGGTAACCAAAGTCTCCCTTCTTTTGTATGTTTATGAATAATTGTTCACAGCTCCCACATAATAAAACGGTAAATTATACAAATATTTGCATAATTATTAGAACAAAAAGAGTTTTTTCATTCCATTTACATTCTTCACTCAAAATGTACTACCATACAGTATAATTATACTTCTCTGTTGCAAACCAAATAAAATAAGTCTATATTTTATATTTAAAAAAATATTAAAAATCTATTAACTGTAAATAGTTCTGTAAAAGTATCCGACATAATTTGGAAATTTTATCGCCTATCACTAATCTTAAACTTAAGGGAATAGCATAGAACAAAATCCCGATGCCTTTCAACACTACGATAATAAATGGTTATTGTCGTTTATTACACAGGTACGGCATTTGATTTTGTTCTCGATTTTGATATGAAATGGCTGTGTAATAATTTTTTACGTGTTTGAGAACCAAAAAAGTCTTGTTTTTCTTCTTATGTATATGCAGTTTGTGTGCATTATCCTCGAAAAATAGGAAATATAGCATTTTATGATTTTGAAAAATTAAAATAAATAAACATCTGATTTAGGCATTTAAAATATTAATATGCGACAATAAATCTAGTTAATTCAACCTAGTTTATGTTCGTAAGCGTCTTAGGGGGCGTGATGGCGATAGTGCGATGACAAGTCTGACCGCATGAGGCTAAAGGCCAAAAGGTCAGAGATCGGGAAGAGAATAGCAATATAAAAAATAATATAAGGCGCTGGTAGACTGTGCGTATCCAATCACCTATGATTTATCCTGAGGAGATTTATTTCCATTTTTACCTGGAAAAAATCTTGCGGACGCCTATGTTTATGTTTATTAGAATACTTAAAAAATGCAAGCCTTTTAATATAACCAATTTATTAATTCTAAACTAAAACAAACAAATAAACAAAATACAGTCCTTTTTTCGGATTTGACATCATATATCTAATTTCGCTTGTGCAGAAAACACACGAAATAATTAGATAGAAAACAATGTATCCGTTAGCTAAATTAACCTATGGACTTTATTATAACATCTTAATAGAAGACTGACGTCAGGGTTTTTTTACCGGCACTCTACAGAGTAGGAAATTCCGAGATGATTCGTACAATGATGATTGAGTAAAGCCATCTGGTGATTGTATACATCCGGCACATCATCTGCGTTTGCGTGAAATAAGACATTTGATCAAACCGTCAGGTATTGGCCACCACAAGATTGTGCAGGTTGTGCAAAGAAGAATTCTCGGGTCTTACGCGTCTAGTCAATTTCAGGAAGGTTGTTGACCTTAGGTAACGTAGAGAAAAAAATCAGGATTATTATTACTCTCACAATTTTATCCTGGTAATTCTGAACTTCCAGGCGACCTTCATCGATCGGGTTCTTACACTAGCCGTGATCCCTTCCCAAATCATTTCATTGCCGAAACCATAACGTTCTCCGAGACTCTACCATACATAAAAGCTGCCGTTAGACTAATCTAAATTGAACACTTTCATCATAAAAAATCACCTGTGCCGCTAGACCTTGTCTAACGGTGATGTAATCTTTTCAAGGTTAATCGTATTTAGATGACAATTACATAATGAGAAACAAACATATAAATGTATGAATTTCTATATCCATAAACGATGATATATCTAGGAGTTTAGGCTTCACACATCAAGTGTTTTTTGTGACTATGGATGATTTACTGTCACATGAAAGTGCGTTCGTTAGATTCTAGACCTACAGCTGCAATACACCTAATGTTCAAGTTTTTGGTTATTTGCAATCATTTTGTTTAAATACACTCTTCACTCTAGTATCCATAGATATTTTGCTCATATGTTATATTACCTTTACCCTCTTTCTTTCTTTAAACTTCAGAAAAAATTTTAAAATATTTTTTCTTTCTTCAATAAACTGTAATATTTTCAAATACGCCAATCTGCAGACTTGCTTATATACTTTTAGAAAAATTCAATGTAAAATATGAAAAAAATACAGGGTGTTCCAAAAGTCTTGGGCACATTTTCACAATGAATATCTCGGAAACTATTAAGGATATAAAAACGCATCTGGTAAATTCAGAAAGCTTGTAATCTCAATTTTTACATGGAATATTCAAAGATGTTCAATGTGAGCACCATTGGTCACACGACACACATCAAGCCTATAGTCCAATTCTTGCCAAACGCGTCCCAGCATTGCATTGTCAATGGTTGAAACAGCTTCTGTTATTCGTGCCTTCAGCTCATCCACGTCTCTGGGAATAGGGGGCACATATACCAATCCTTTCACAAATCGCCACAAAAAGAAATCGCATGGTGTGAGATCTGGAGATCTGGGTGGCCAGGACATGAGATCGTGATCATTCTGCCCAGACCTTCCAATCCATCTGTCTGGCAGTTTTATGTTCAGAAACTGTCTAACCCTGAGGCTCCAGTGTGGTGGCGCTCCATCCTGTTGGAAAATGAAGTCACCAGACTCTTTCTCAAAATCTGAAAAGATATCTAAAAAAATCTTAATCTAAAAAAATCTTAATATCTGAAAAGAAATAAAAAAAAATCAATAGCCTTACAAAAAAATTAATGTAATTAGCTTTAAAATGACACAACTTTTATCTTACTACCATTCATAGTTAAATAGATATGGGGACTTCAAATGTTCCCAAGACTTTTGGAACACCCCCTATTATGACAACAAAAACAAAATTTTAGCATTACACTTAGTGAACAAAAGATTATAAATCAATAATATTAATACACAATCTATTATCAATTAAAATACATACATATAATTATTCAGATAGAGATTTAGTATCGCCTGAGAGACTTTTCTATGATCCAAAGCGAGTCCTAGTGTATTGTATTCTGCAGCTTTGTATGTTGTTGGTTTGGTATACTGGGAATATTTAACCAAACATTACTGTGCATACAATCAAGAAATAAAAGATAAAGACAAGATTTTTTAACCCCAAAGTAAATATTAGACAATATTACTTGTGTTTCGTCTAAATTCAGTCTTACTGAATCTTTACAGTTTCATAGTCTGGCTCTTATTTGTTCGTGTGCTGTTTGTCAACTTTAAACAGCGTTTACTCGGAACGAAAGTATTGTATAAGCTACCATTCGAAATGGCAGCCTAAAAATCTTTCTACAGTTACCAAATTCTTTGGATTGGAAAAGTAGAGTTTGAGATTCTGTTTAGTTTATAGACTCAGTGAAACACAATTCCGGGCTAACAATTAATTGAAGAATACTACAGAAATTCTCTTGTTTTTTGTGTGCTTGTGAAATGAAAGGAAAACTTCTTGGAGCTGTGAATGCGATCGTTTCTAAAAAGAGTATAGGTACATTGAAATGAAGAGCAAATATAATGAAATATCTGCTTCCTCCAAGTCGAGCAAACTGATTGCCTCTAGCTTGTATTGAACAATATTCGCGCAACCATGAATTGAAGCATTTTCTGATATTTATCAAAAGCTTTAGATTACAGATGACATAAAATAATTGCGAGGAAGAAGCCTTTGTTTCTTCATCACATGCTTAATGATTTAATCATAATTAAAAAGTACTTAAATAATAAATTCTCTTTGTTATTTGGCAATTGTTTTCTATCTGTATAATATTTATTTGACTATATCGTCGTGAGCTAAAGCAAATTTAACTATGCTTAGATTACGTTAGTAGTTTATGGCTGTTGACATTTAGTATAATAAAAGGTAATTTTAAGTTTACTGAGAAATCCTCTTTTTATTAATGTTTGTAAAATCAAATTGTATTATTTCTTTTAAAATGACAAAAAGCTAATTTATTTCCGAAGAAAAATAATCAATTTTATTTGATTGCAAACCATATAAAAGTAATTTTATTTACTCTTTAAAAAATTCATTCTATGGGGGGGGGATAATATCGTTTCACTGAAAATCTTCATCAGAATAAGAAAAGAAAGTACAGTACAGTGTGGTTTTTTTTTACGTTTTGGTATAGACTATACTTGCAGCCATTAGAAGTATTAATGACAAAGAATTGTAGAATTTAGAAGGAAAATATTCAGTAGCGTTTATATTCTAAGTGTAAAACCATAATTCTTTAATCACATACACACACTTTAAACCATTTTTCAAAACTATTACATTTTTTCTTAGCCAAAAGCAGATAAATGAACAAATCTGTGATAAAATTACTCTCAAGATTAATTTTCTTGTCTCTATTAGCAGTAAGATCCCGTCCAAGCGTAGACGTAGCCATTTTATTTCCATGCGCAGAGTTAAGTAAAGATTAATCATAAATACGAAGATATAAATAACAAGTTTACTTTAGTTTCATCATTATAAGAAGCAAAGAAGCCATCATGGCTTATACAAAGATCTTCAGAGAAAAGAACGAACCATAAGCAGATTTTTAAATCGATCAACAATGTTACTATCATTTAAACGTTGTGTTAATTTATTACACCAATTAACAATTTTAATGGTAAACAAAATATTTTTTTGATATCTAGTTATATCCTAATCTTAATGTCATTTCTAATCAGGATCCTTAGCTGAAAAATTTTTCAACGTGCTTAAAACCTCTGATTATTCCGAGAGTCTATATTAGCTCTTCTCTTAAACCTTCAAGTCCATATCTTTAATAGTCCAGCATGTTCCAGATGGTTGAGGCCTGCAAATATTTTAGCATGTCTGCGATGAACTAACTTTCTTTACTAAATCAATATCATCTCTTATGGACGAACTAAGGATTTATATAATGAAACTAAAAAATCATTCTTTTATGTTCGGTAGCTGAGTTAATTTTAACATTCTATTGGTTGTGGCAACTGGAGTGGACTGCATTTCACGTTTGAGATTTTGGCCGACAGTCGTTCTTAGATTCTTTGCTGAAGATAGATTTTTCAGTTTGTTATCACCCTTATAGTAATAATTATATTATTTCTGCTAGCTGATTCAGGCGTAGTTTTAGTAACCCCGTGCGTCCACTTGCTTCTGACGACTTTCCGAAAGCTGTTACATCAATCATGAATTAAAACCCTTTCGCCCCACAAGGATCTAGTACAGCACATAAAATAAATAAAACGTTCGCCGGCTCGGAGAACGGGTGTTTACGCGCAGTCTGGGCTGTGCGACCACTTTTCAGTGTGGAAAACCACGAGCGAAAGTCCATGGGGTATTCGTTGAGAAAACCCTAGCGCGGCCGGCTGGTTTTAAAAAAAAAAACCGAGAAGAAACAACAGTAACGGAATACATCAAACCAAGCCTGTCCTGCGCCAGATTCGAATTGGGACCCCTACTTTAGCAGTAGTTACCCTAACCATCAGACCACTGCGCCGCTTTATCTTTAACGAATGACGTACAAGAACATTTTATGTGGTATTGATGTCACATAATCAATGTCGGGTATACCTCGATACCTCGTATTTACGTTTTTTTCCAGGTAAAACTGAGATAAAGATAAGTTTTCCTCTAGTACTACTTGTTTAGACGAATCACCAGATATTTCCCAAAACAACCGCTGCTATTTAAATATGTTTGCTGTTTCTCATAAACCCTAAACCCTCATTTGTAAGCGGGTCCTTTTAAATACTGCAATAATTTTGATGTAAATAACAGCGCTTAATGTGTGATTGTATTGTATTTTGTAAGAGATCTGGACATCAGCTTTTATGTTCTGCCCAGAATTTTATTTTCAAAAAATGTGTGTGTGTATATATAAAGTATAAATAAAAATGTTCATTTTATTAATTTAGATTTAATAGCGTATAATCATGTAACACATAGAATTTAGAACTTTATTTATATTAGAGTCGTTATTATTTTAATGTCATGACTTAAACAATGCTTAGAATAAACTAGTATTGCGTAGGTACCCATTTAAACAACAACAAACACTCTATAGGGTAGGTCATTATCTTTTATTCAGTGGCTTGTAGAGTGATGTAATTTCTGCAATCTGATTCTTTGTATCTTACCAAATGACTAGGTATTCATTAATTTGCATTCACAAGCAGTAATTTTTATACACATTAAACATAATGCAGATTAGAGCTTCAATTTTTAGTTATTATAAATAAAAGCTTTTCATATCTGCCATTATGGACGAATTTTAAATGCACAGTAAGAAATATGCTATTTTATGAGACAAAGCCCTTGATACCCGGTCGATTAATTTAAATTAAGCTGTTAATTACGCAGGTTTTTAAATAAAATAAACAATAGATTCATATCTTGTATAGGAAAGTAACATTTGCAATAAATATAGATTTTTAACACAGTGCTAGCTAACACAAATTCTGGAATTTCTGCATATTATATCACAGATAAGGTAAATGCGGTTTTTTTTTAAATTATTAATAATTACATATCAAATCAATTTTCATGTTTTTGTTTAATTTTATAAATATCTAGTGTTTCTGAACAAAGTGACTAAATTTCAAAATTATAACGTTAAAGTTTAAAGCAATTGATTTTATAAAATTTCTCATTATAAATATAAATTTACATAAATAAACTAAAAATGTCTTTTTTAGCTTTTTAAAAATCTGTGCAACACACTGAGATATTTATTTAGCTATATTCCAAAAGAAAATTCAAATGACATAACACCGTATATTTGGAAAGCTAAAGTCAGATATTACTGAATTATTACCATTGTTGTTATTTTCAAGTAGCAAAAGAAGTTTGTTCAACCAAAATCCGCTTCAGATTTAGTTTTAGTTGCAAATGTTTTCACTTAATTTTTTGAATGTTTTTGTTTTTTTCTCCTTTTTATGGGAAAGCAGATGAATGACTTAAAAGTAAAAAGAAAAAAAACAGTCGTAAACAACAATTATGCAATATTGAAATACGGTGCTTTAGCATACTTTTTAGCTAGCAATAGACATTAATGAGATCTAGCCACGTAATCTCTGATCGTTGTCAGATCGAAGGGTTCAGACTCGACTAGTTAGTGGTTCGTCTCTCATGAAAGGGCAAGATTTTAGTGTATGTGTCCAAGATATAATTTAACTAAATTTAAATAATCAACAATAACAAGACGTACTTGATTTATGCATACAGAAATAAATAAATGGTAATTATCTTGAGAGGATAAAAACTTCATGATTAGACGCTTTCTTTAAATCGTAGATCACAAATGTAAATGCAGTTAAAGTTTTTATGTGAAGAAACTCTCCCAGAATAAAATGAGAACCCATAAAAATAATGGAACAGCCCTAGTTACATACAGGTCGAGCTACCAAACTATAAACATCACGTATCATACGACAGTAAAGCTGGTATAATGTTAAGGATGTCTCGTATATTCTGTCGCTAGTGATATATCACCATCTACACGAGGTCCCGTGGTTGGAGAGTCAGACTGTGATCAAAATAAGAAGCGAATAGTGCAGAATCTTGGACTAGCAAATGAGATAGTGTATAAGATCATTGTTAATTGTCATCAGGAAAATGAAAGAAGAGCGGCTAACCATCGATCAGGACAGCCATCAGTAGTTACAAATTAATCCAAAGGAGCTTTTGATTTCCAGGTGAGGTCCAATCTACGCAGAAGGCTTGCAGACATCGCCAATACTTTCAGTGTTCCGAAACGTACAGCTCAGCATTATTAGCATAAACTGAGCTGCAGTAGATTCATGGCTCTGTGAAAATCCCTGCTTACGAAAGCCAAAATAAAGTTAAGATTTTGATTGACCCAAAAATGATGCAGATCTATAGCAATTTGGATGTGTTTTCTGTTTTCTGAGGAGTTCCAATTTTGTTAATTGACAAGAAATAAACATACTTGGGTATAAGAAAGGATTAATCTAGAATTTCAAGGGGCCTGTTTGCGTGTGATAGTTTAATATTTTAGCTTTAGTGTAATCGTGTGAACAACGATTTTGGATGCTGGAAAGACTGACCTGGTGTTGATAGAGATACGTCTGAATTTTGTTGCAAGCACATCCATTCTTGGTAATCACCTCATGCTGCATTTTCAACAAAAGTTTTGCAGTTCAAGACATTTTCAGCAAGAAGATGGTGCCTGTAAAACTTACATAACCATCCGCTATAAAAGGCTGCATGTTCTTTCCTGGAAGCCCAGGAGCACTAAAATTAATCAGAATGAACACGTCTGAAAGCAGTTTGATTGTCAACTGCGAAAAACAAGACTTACTACCACCTCAGTGAATTCATGATACAATGCGCCATAGCACTTCATGAAGCAGGTGGAAAAATACTAGATATTAATTTCATGTTTCATGCTACTCTACATGATTCTTAAGTGTACATAGGTGCCACAATACAAATGACTTATATTTCAAGAGTTCTCGTTTTTCGTCTGGCAAAATTCTTTATTTCAACAAATGATTACTCACCTCTCTGACAGTGTGAGCTAATTCTCTTCATGTACTTAATATAGTAGACAGTTTTATTGTTTTAACTTTTGAAAAACAGTCGTACGCTGCAAAAGGCTGTGTACTTTATTGTACTGTCATTGTCCTTACTAAAGTCTTCGTCAAACATTGGAATAAATTAAAATGTGCAGAATGTTAAATAATAACGCATTTTATCTGAATTGTAAAAAGTCATTTGGAATTCTTTATCCTGTAAATATTTCAGCAATGAGATTTACAATAGAGCACCATATTACAGCAAATTGTTTGTAATAGAGCTTTACCGTATAGAATACTGTAATTGTACACTAAATAACATCATTAAACAATACATAAAGGGTAATCGATAATTCACCATGAATAATTGGCTTAAAGAACATAAAACACTATCATTACGATATTTGACATCTTTCAGATTTAATCTCTCGCAAATATGAGTCTCTTCAGTCAATCATTAAAATTAACGTTTTTGCCAGTGTAAAAACATGTTTTTCTTACAATACAATATTGGAAAATTTAAGATTTCTTTTTACATTTTTAAAATTAATTGATTATCATATCTGGTTTTGATTTTCATGTTTAAATGGCTATATCATATATTATCTTTTAGTGTAATTACTTGTTTATATAAAACAACTGAATCAAACACAATAAACCTCCCACTATATCTTCAGTACCTACAGTTTAAATGTTTTATTAGCTTTTACAGGTGAAATATTTTTAATTTCTTTAAAAAATGATATGCTTTATAAATACGAATAGATCTAAGCTTTAACTATGTCGCAGGGGAATGGTTTGAAAATTAGTCTTTAATAATGTAAGTGTAGCAAATTAAATGTAATTAGTTTAAATCTTTGCTGCAATTATATATTTATTTAATTTAAAGAAAAGACAAAAAATAATACAAAGTAAAAACATTAATAGAATGCGTAATTTTCTAAAGGCGAATCATTCATTCTTTGACGTCAGAAGAGTAATTGAGAGATAATTGAAGCGAAGAAGGAAGTGTTTGTTGCAATAAGCTTTTTTATCTTTGGAGACCGGCGGAGAGCTTACGCTCATCGAACGATGATGAATGGCTTGGGTTCAATCAGTATTTATTTCTTTTATAGAGAAGCAAAGCCAACAATACTGTGATTTATACGATAAAATATTGTACAAAACATGTTTATCAAAAAATGCAAATATAAAAATAATACTATACAATACAATCCACACTTTGTTATTTCTAACTGTTAACCTAGCCTGAAGATATCACGTTGTTGTTGTGTCGTATGCCATCCTCAATAAGGAGATACCCCTTCTACAGGGGATGCAATCCTGCTGAGAGAGCGCAGTGTCACGGCTATTAGTCAAGGGGTTGCCTATTCTGCGCCGCGAGGAGTCTAAAGGAAACATTTTTTAATATATATATATATATATATATATATATATATCAAGCAAAAGAACAAAAAAATCTACAATCCTGGCTAATCAATGTGACTCACTAGCTGTCAATGATGTATGCATTTTTTAAAACACGCTGGCGTAAAGTTATATAAAAATGCTTTCTTTATCAAGAATTCATTAACAAATAGGGATAATGGAAAATTACAAGAAGAATCTAAAGATTTAGCGAAGTGACCTAAAAAAACTACAGTCTTTTTTTTGTTAATATTTTCATCGACAACCTTTGATTTTAATAACTTTTTTATTCTACATGGCACTGTATCACCTAAAGTCCTGTGTGATGAAATATTTTGTCAAATTCAGGACTTTTTCCAATGCTTCGCAATTCTTTGGATAACGTTTTGCAATATATCGTCCCATTCCTGCCCATATGCTTTCAATTACATGTAAATCAGAATTCCGGGACCAGTCTTCAAGCAAATTTTATTGTTATTGAAACAAGAAAGGACCTCCTATGATTGTGCGACAGGGTGATTTATCTTGAAAAAACAAAATGTACAATCTGGTTGGATTTTCAAAGCAGATTCTAAAGATGTAAATAACTTTCAATTCATTAATGTTCTTTTATATAGCATTAGCAGATTTTCTTTACCGTCAGCAAAGAAACAGACCAAGATGTGAATACTTTCTATATGCTTTTGCGTTTGTTTAAATAGATTTTGATTTAAATCTTTCACCTGATCTTCTGACTCACAAAGCACCAGGATAATCAAATTTATCAACTAATCTTTCAACTGCAAATAATATCTTGCCACAATCTAATACTTGGTAATTTTGTTATTTTTGTTTTTAGAAAATGATGTCTCTTTTGTCTTTATATGGCAAAACATGCCACAGTACTTCGAACCCTATTCTTACAAAATGTGTTCTAACAAATTTATTCGATATCTTCTTGGCAATACTTTCTTCTAATTTTATAGCTAATGTACCAAGAGAAAACTTATCCTTCTATTGAAGCCTTGACAAAACATTTTATTACCCTGATGAAAGTTTTTTGCTTATCTCTTTTCCTACGAGAAAAGTGTCCACCTTTTTAAATAATTTAAATAATCATACAAACAGTTCCTACTGGAAGATCAATTCTTCAAAAATTTCTGAACGTGTCAGGCCATTTAAACCTATGCATCAATCCACTATCTTTTATGATCACTTATACAGTTTCCAAGCATCTTTCACCGATTCGGGATTAATATAACTTCAACATTGAATGAAAATTAGGCAATTATATATATATAGAAATTTTATGAAGAAATTCCAACAAATCTTCAGAATTTTCTGGATCGAAAAGATTGTTTTAATAGTTTCCAGAATATTACAGAAAGTTCAAGAATATCTTGAAAATAATGAGAAATTCAAGAAAAATTTTGGTTAATGCAATTATTTAATATTGCAAATAACACCTATTTATTTTCAAACTGATTTTTTCATCTATTTGGTGGTAGTTGTAAAATATTTTTAAAAATCTTGGTAAAAGGAAAGTTAAAGCACTGTACTCCATCGGTCAGGGAGAGAGAGAAGAGAGCAGAGAGGAGGAGAGAGAGAGAGGAGAGAGAGAGAGAGAGAGAGAGAGAGAGAGAGAGAGAGAGAGAGAGAGAGAGAGAGAGAGATTTCAAAAAAGAACTTTCAGCGACTGCCAAATTTTTTGAACGATTGGAAGTGAACATTCGTTTGGTTTGTGTTTTTGTTTTCCATCGAATATCTCCTGCGTGGACCACCAACCATGAAGCGATTTGAGGTAGAATCTTTTACTTTTCTTTTATTATTTAATAAATATAATCATGGTGTGCAATTGATCTTTGAGCATATATTTTTTACTTTGATTATAGGAAGTATTTTTCTTATACTTTACGTATCTCTTTTCGTGTTGTATAGTTAATTAAACTTTTTGTAGTTCTCGCATTCTTTGTGGTGAATTTTATTGGTATAAATGATGCTGTCGTATTTGTATAATTCACATCATCAAATCTAAATTGCATAAATATATATGCAATTATTAAATCTTCGTTTGAACACACCTCTTTTCGGTGTTCGATAGAAAAAACAAAACGGTAATTTATATAATATAAAAACATATTTCGAAATCTGACTTTACTTTTATTTTTTATTGAATTTATGCTGTTGATTGTTAACCGGCATTACTGTTGAAATAAGCAACTTTTCTGTCAGTCTACAATCAGGAAAGTAAACATGAAAAGAGTTAAGTGCTTGGAGAATTCTTAGAACGAATTTAAACACGTTTCCGCACAAAATTCTTTCTATTTTCAAATAAGTGACAACTCCCGCTTGGACCAAGGCTTTTTATGGCCACGGAGAAGTTCGGTCCTTAATCTGTTGAACTTACTTTTATTGGAGTACTTTAAGAAGCAAGACGACCCTTTGAAAACAACGATATCTAGCAGAGATTTAGTCAATGTTAAAAGATATTTATATTTTAAGAAAATGAAAACAGAAGAAATTTTATTTCATTTTGCGAACAAAATATGAAAGTTGCATTCGTCACTTTATATTATATATGTAAATTACATTGATTATAGGTAAGTTACAGTATTATCCTTTTGATATGGCATATACAATTTGTTGTCTTTGACAATCCTAAATTTTAACAACTTTTAAAATTATTAGTCGGCTGTACTGTTTTGTGAATTTGATCCAATTGTCATTTGTAGCTTTTGGTCGATCAGCATATTCATAATGTTGTTGTCGTATGTCTCGTTTCGTATTAATGCCTTGTTGATCTGACGTCACAGTTTGTTTATTACATCATTTTTTCATTATTTTGAATTACTTTTGCTTTTAGTATATTCTTTAAAATAAATGGAAATTTGTTGTACCGTACACATGTTTAGAATGGTGAAAACACCGGCAAAGAAGCATAGTGTAGAAGTTGTTCGTTTCGAGACGTTTCCAAATCTGCGCCTT
The DNA here is from genome assembly GCA_018389105.1 of Nautilus pompilius. NCBI lineage: Eukaryota > Metazoa > Mollusca > Cephalopoda > Nautilida > Nautilidae > Nautilus > Nautilus pompilius. Next base: position 338,356 of record JACATO010001103.1, read on the forward strand.
GCACGGTCTGGTATCTCAGACTTCGGCAGGAAATCCCTTACAAATCCCTTCATTTTCAGATACGGGAGAAAATAGAATGCTTTAAGAAAACTCACACGGCCAATGATGAAAAAGAGCGATAAAAAAGCATGCAAGAGAGATACATTAAACCGAACAGATCCCGATTGGGACTCGACCCTGGATTTTAGTAGTGTCGTAATTTACCACTGAACCATCTTGACTCCACACAGAATGACATTAAAATGAATATAAGAACTCCATATAAAAATGCAGGTTACTCTCAAAATTAGAGTATCAAAACTATAATTTTGTTACTGTCGTCGCTTAAGGACTTTCCATTTCATCCACCCTACTGCTAGAATAACAAACTCAGTTGAGGAAAGACCCGCCATAGCCACTGTTTTAAAATCAAAATGCCTGCTATAAGCAAACTACGTTTTATTATTTAAATGATTTTACTTAAAATTGCGTACTTTTTATATTGCTCTGGTTGGGCTTATTTCCATATTTAAATCATTACAGCTGAAGATCTAAGGTAACAGGTACGTTACATTATTTGAAATAGAAGTAAAATATATAGGCGATCATCAAAAGGACTATATGTATTGGCCGTGTTTGCTTCCACATCTCAATTATCACAGTCTTTCTGTTGAAGCATTCCTGAATTATTCATCATAACAACAGTTTTTGATGGCACTAAATTTGATAATTTCTAATTGTGCATGCAGTTATTCTTTGCCGCCAAATTAACGACTGTTCAGAATCAAGAATATAATTCCTCCCTCGACTTGCATTTGCATGCATTAAATAAGTTCCATACATTTAACGAGCGAAGAACACGTCATCCTAACAAAGGAATACGGCTGTGAACATTTGCTTTGTTTCGCATTGTCATGCAACTTATTGTTCGCAGTTAAATTCTATTATGGGTGGACATGTAAATATAATTTACAGTTTGAATTATTGATTAATCATTAGCTTCGCAGTGTTTTCAATTAATATGACTATTGTGTCACCTATGCGCTAAAAATCTTTGTCACACGATCAGACATTATGCCGACACCGCACCTTAAAGGCAAATGATTGCGAATTCTTACATCATAGTTTCACTAAAACGATAATGCAATCTTAAGCTCTGAAAAACACGTTTCATACTTTGTTACTGATAAATTACTGTACTTTGTGAAAATTATGAATATGTTATTTTTAGCCATTAAAATGGCTTAATCGTTTATCTCTCTACACTGAAGCAGGAACAGAAGATAATTATCTTGAGGCATATTAGGTTTGTGAGCAAGATGAAGTTATTATTCATATGGTGAAATTTGTAAAAGAGTTAACGTAAGTCGGCAACAATCTGCTAAGCCGTTTTTTGGTATAGCGACAAATCTCTGATCAAAATAAAATAGTTTATTTTTTTATGCCTTATTAGATCCGCCGCAGAGGCTTATCGCGCAAAATTGTTCCAGTGGTGATCAGCTAACCCCTTCTCTACCCGATTATTGCTCCAGCCCTCCAGGTTGACAGTAGTAGGATAATCATGGATATGCCAGCAAAATAATATAAAATCATTATTAAATAAACTGCAAAGTTTTGCTTTAAATAGCACGCGGTCTTTTCCCCTTTTCATATTTAGAATATCTTAATTTCAGCTATCATTCCTATTATATGTAATTAACATTTAATGTAGCTTTTGCTTTTGTGCTTTTTAAACTTATGTTATGATTATAACTGCTGCTTTAAATATTAAAATCTCTGTTAATTTATATGCGGTAAACGACCTATTATCTGACGTCCAGATAACCGACTTGTCCAATATAAGCCTAGATTGGATCACTTTTCGGCTATTCAAACTTTGTAGTTCATAAATCGGTCACCAGGAAAAGCTGTATGAACTGTCTGTGCATATTCAGATAGTAGCATCTTTTATACTCCTTGCTTGTTGATCTGTTATATTCTTCCTCGCTAGTGATTTTTATCAGTGATAATAATTGTAATCCCTGCATAATATTAATAATACTTCAGCAAGGAATACAAAAAAAAATAAAGCATGTAAGTCTTACCACTGAGCAAAACCAAAGAAAGAAGAAGCTTTTGCATAGGCAGCAACAGTTGTTTAAAAAGTCCATCCAGGTATCTGACCAACTTCAGGTCCCACTAGGGTCGGATGCAAAAGATCATAAAAGTAGAAAACATGGTGAAAAGTAAAATAGTTGCAATGCACTTTAGGGTGGCCCTTATTTTTTGACTTTTGATTTTTCTTCCTCGCAACCCATGAATTTGTTTGAATATATGTAAAACTGCGACACATAAAATATGAAAGAGTTTTAAGAAAGTTTAGAGGTAGCCCAATGCACTTAAATCCTTTTCTTTTTAGGTGCAATTTTCACCATGAGTTAAGCCCCGGCCGTGATTGCATCACCTTTTCTTGTATACGTTCGTTTCCAACATGAGTAATTTACATGACGTAAGCTTTCATAATATTGCATCACGTTTCGTCGTAAGCCTATAAAAGGGAAGCGCAGAGAGTACTTGTTTCGGTTGTTAAGCGTGAACTCTTTCAGTGCACAAATTATAAAAATAAGGTATAAGTACCTTACCTATTTTGTATCAATGTTCATCATTAGTTTTTGTGATAAATTATTTTTTCATCTCATCCTTTTAAAATCTACATAATTTTTACATTCTATTATATTTAATCCTACTTGTTTCATTTCAGGAAAAGCATGGCTTCAAGTATAGTACCAAATACACGTTCTCAAACTAATGTTTATCTTCTTGGAAGTGAAATTACTGAAATTACGGGATTCAAGTTACCATCAATCAGACAAGTTCTTGGTCTTCTTTATCGCCATAATGTACTAAAAGAAACCAGACGAGATGGATCAACCTATGTAATTCAGAAAATTCTGCTATTTTTGGAGAAAACTATAATACGGACAAAGGAAATACACCATTGCAAGGAAAAGCTCGAGGGATTGTTCGAAAAGTGGAGGCTGCTCAAAAAGAAAAAAAAGGTGGAACAACAGCTACTCAAAAGTATAAAGAAGAGGAGTTTATTAGTGTGCTCGATGATCGTTTCGACATTGCGCATGCAGATGCCTTAAAAAGAATTTCTATCCCCGAAGATATTGAATTTTTGATAGCACAACGACAAAAGGGCGAGTCGGTTGCATGACTGGGATTGATGTCGTTCGTTCTACACAAGAAAACAGAGATCTGCTAATAGAAAAATGGACGAGCATCAAAGACGCACACATGAAACTTCAAGGGTTACAGAAATTATGGTTTCTTCAAGCAGTGAATCAGATCCTGAAGACATGTCTGATGAGTCCCAGAGTACTGCTGATTCGGGACCTATCACAAGCGATCAGAGCCATCAGCGTGGTGGAAAACGGGTCATTACCTCAAACCTATCTGCTGTTCTCGACCGTACTAAACTCTCTGACAGAGAGGCGACAATGGTAATATTTGAAACAGTTAAGACCCTGGATCATGATGTCACAGAATTGTCACTCAACCGGCAGATAATAAAACGTTCTCATCAAAACTATTGAGAGACAACTTTTCATCTTCTCAAAGAAAATTTTCAGGCAGAATTTCCTATCGTGGTGCACTGGGACGGAAAAATTCTGCCCAGTATTACTGGAAAACAATATTCTGATCGTCTGCCAATTCTCGTCTCAGGAAACGGTATTTTTCAATTACTAACAGTGGCGAAACTACCTCCCTCCAACTGGAGAAGCTCAATCTACTGCAGTCTGTAATGCGCTCAGAGAGTGGAGAATTGAAGAAAAGGTTCAAGGTATGAGTTTCCACACAACTAGCTCGAACACAGGAAGAACCAATGAGACTTGTTCCTTGATTGAACAGAACCTCGGGCACAACCTTCTTTACTTTATCTGCCGTCATCATACTTATGAACTTGCAATATCAGCGGTTCTTCAAGCATTGCATGGGAGAGTCGTGTGGACCAGAAAAGTCCCTCTTCAAACTATTTGCATCTAAGTGGCAATTTCTTGACAAACAGAATTTCCAGGACGGTTTCACCGATTCCTTTATATGCCAATATATATCACAGAAGAAAGAGGAGATTGTGCTATTCATCATTTCCGAACTTTCTGAAGCTCAACCGAAAGACGATTACTGAGAACTACTGGAGCTGGCAAGCATCTTCCTAGGAGTAGTTCCAGGAAAAGGCGTCCATTTTGGGACTACAGGGGCCATGCACCATGTCCGTTGGATGTCAAAAATCATTTACACTTTGAAAGTATGGATGTTTTTTGGCCAGTTCCACCTTTCGTCTCGCGAGGAGAAGGGTCTCAGAGATATCTGCCCTTTTGAAGTACGTCTCTATATTAAAGCCTGAATCACTTGTCCCAGCGCACCCTGTGCTCCTGAAAATGACCTTCAATTCTTCAAAGATTTGCTGGGTTACTTGTCAATACATCCAGGTATTGCACAAGTCGCCTCAGCCAAAATGTCTAACCATCTATGGTATCTTTCATGGCCTTTTTTGATGACAACACCTCGGCCTCGACAAGGCTTCCGATGATTCACGCGCTGAATTCCAAAATATGTACGGATAATTACGAAATGGCCCCTAAAAGAGTTCTTATAATATTAGAATAAATGTTTCAGAATCTATCTGCAATATTTTCTTCACCAACTAAAACTATCTTGAGGGTTGCGATCACACAAAAAATGTTTCGAACAGGGTCAGCCCAAAGCACCTGTCACACTGGCCCTTTTTCTATTTGTCCGACTACTTGTTTCTGATCACATTCTCAGTGAACAGATCTACCTGACAGCTTGAAGTTAGCAAACGGTGTTTGGAACTAAAACAGCACGTAAAAATTTCTACGGGTTCTTTTTATTCTTCTACTGATCAGGGTTCCAAACTATCTCTGTGGCGAGATCTCTACAGTCGTTAAACAAACCCGGTCAGTTATTCCGTGCTGACTGACGTAGTTTGCGTGTTGTCATCATCAGGAAATCTCCAACCCGGCCTAACAGCCCTCTACGATTATAACAAATATTATTTGAGTTAATTATATATTTAAAAAAAACTAATTAAAATAGTGATTTACATTCTAAGCTGTGTGCAGCATTAACGATTACGATTTTTAACTAAAAGTGAATATTTTTCTAAATGTAGTTTTTAAGTTGTAAAGATAATTAATTTTCGCATAATTAAAAAAAAAACCTTTGTGTGGTAATAATTGTGAAGTCAGTCTCGTAAGATCAGGGAGAAATCGAATGCAAAAAAACAAAATGTTACTTGATCCGGCAGAATATCGGTGATACGTAAAACAATTATATTGTAGTTATTATGCTTGATGTAATGTTTTACACTTTATTCGTTAATTAGTTAGTTGAGTTAATTGCTTGTTGTTTAACATCATTGTAAAGAACCTGTGTTGGTAATAATTGCAGGAATAGGCTGATACTTTCATCGGTTTCATTACGAATTAACGTTGTGGTAAAATAATTCTGATCAACGTGTTAATTTAGACGCCAGGTTTTTCATTTTTCAGCCTTGAGTAGGATGTTTTCTGGAAGTATACAAAGCTATCCTGAGTTATATTATTTTATATCACACTCAATTAAATTATATTACACAATACAGTGCTGAACTACAACAGTAAGCTGTCACAAGTCTTCTCTGTGAAACTACGCCCACGACTATTCGGACGGCTGTCTCTAGTCACAGTAATCGGCACTGGCAGTCTATTTACGCGAAGATGGTAGGGTCGTATAAGCGAGATTTAATAAGAATGTTTGAAAATAAGATTAAAGCTTTCTCCTGGTTGACTGAAAGACCCACTGGATAATGCTATGCTACAAAGACCGGAAACATTTCCAGATTTTGATAAAAACCATATTGGGAAAAAGAAGTTTTCAGGATTTTTATTGGAAAATTTCGGCAGGACCAGTTGCCTGAGGTTTTACTGTTTAGTATTCCGAAGATTACTGAAGCAATAAATTAAAGCTATCTAGAGGAGAACTTCCAAACAGCTTGTTGCCTAGCACGTTGTATTAAAAAGCAATAAAAAGAAAAGTAACAAACGAAGATATCCCGTCATAATACTTGTGAGACTATAATGTGCCCGTACTTCAATGTAAAAGTAACAATGATGTCAGTGTCCGAATAAAACGAAAAAGCCGTAAGCTATTAATTCTTGTTTATCTTTAACTTCATTTGAGCAAAATAGATTGTTTCTCAGTAACAGATACCTTTTACCTTATTTATAACTTGTCCAAGTCAGATCAAATCGCATACTATTCTAACCATTAAAACATGAAACGTTTGAATTAATCAGCATTTATTTATAGGTTTTTAAAAAATATTTTCCTGATGGAAAACGGTTTTATGCTGTTTTTAAGATTATGAATATGTTAGTTAGCAAATAGTTTGTGAAACAAATGACCTTACAAACGTATTTTATTAGAATTGATGCAGTTGAGAAAGATTGAAAATAAGGCTATTAATTTGATATAATAGTACCGTCTAATACTAGGTTATTACTGGTAATGATTCATCGTTACTTGGAGATCATATTAATATGGAAGACTTGTTAATACCAAGCTTCTGCCATGCAGATTATCTCATGTTAGGCAACAAGTAGTTTTCTAAAGTTTAATAACACATTATAACAAAAGCCAAATAAAAATTTAATACAATATACAGGGCAGTACAGTAATACTATAACTACAACTACTAATAATAATCATATACAGTATAGTAAAGCTTATAAAGAATGAACAGTAATTTTGAATATTTCGAAGAAACAGTTATTCAAAATTAAATATCGATGGTCGTTTTAATAGTTATTATTGTGCTATGTATGGATTAATCGAATAATGATCATATTTCTGTTAAAAATGAGAAATATTTTTAAGTTCCTGAAACATCAGCACTTTTCTTACATTATTAAATGGCCAGCAATAAAGAGATCTATAAAAGCGTTCATTCACCTGACACTAATTAATGAAATAGCCTTCGTTAATTTGGGTGAGAATGGATATTGGTGTTTCGAAGAACTGAAGATCGCTTCTCGACTGGCAACGCTTTTCCTGGGCACTAGAATCAACTCGAACGCTATGAACATATAAAATTATGTGGTCAAATAGAAATACCTTTAAACAATGCCAAGCAATTTTTTGACAAGCCCAATGTAAAAATATCTTCACCATATTCACTCATCTTCATGTGCATAATAATTCACATTCAGCAGCACAAAATGAAGAAAAATACATTATTACAAATTCTGTGATGTAAACTATGATAAAAGAAATAGCCTTTTATTCATTTAACTAAAGAGATCATGAAATTTAGAGAAAATGTATCATTATTCAAATTAAATCTATCAAAATGACGAAAAAACGTTGAAAAACCTAACTACGTAACCACCGATTTTCTTGGCTTTCTTCGGAAATTCCGGTTTCTTTTCGCCTTTTGAAATAAAGAGCTCTGATGCTTTTCACTTCCAAAATCGGAAGCGGCGGTCTCTTGCACGCCCTGCCACAGGCTCTCTCACTATTGTTGGATCCAATGTAAAGACATCTCCATTGTCGAGACTGATATACGATACAACAACTACTACATTGCATGATGAATTGTGTTTAGTCATTTTGATTTAATATATTTATATATGCTTTATGAAAAAAATATATAACGAAATAACAGGTTAACATTTTCTAAATTTAAATGTGGTAGTGGGTTTTGATAATAAAAGTAGACAAACAAGTGAGATTTATTCAGTAGTCAACTGTTCTTTGACTATGGATTAAATGTTTTGCATGCTGCGGTGTTATATTGCAAAGTCTATTAGTACTGGCATCAGACATAGACTATCTTTTAAAATTGGAATGGAATTTGCGTACCTTTTCTGATTTAAATGAATCTGAAATATCTCAGTAATTGGCTAACAAACATCAAGAAGATAATCTAATGATGGTGATGGCATTCCAACAGTGGGTGGGTTGCTGGCCACCATAGACTCTGAAAACTGACATGCCAAGAGCGGAAGCAAATAGCTTATGTTATTGAAATATTAGGAATTGTGGAAATAGCAGCTACAGCAGACTGAATTTAATCCAGAGTTGAGCAGCCAGTCTGGTACCACAAGTTCTGGAAATGATTTCCATTTCTGCTCTAAGGATAAAGACAAGCATTCCTTTAATCAGGACCTTCAGAAACAGTCAACTGCTGAAGGCGTTTGGCCAAGTTTGTGTGCTTTCGCAATATGGAAACGCAGAATTCGCAAATCTGCATCCAGGTCTGCTCAGCACTGTGATGGTAAAACATCCTGGAGAACATAGATATTAAGCTTCTTATCCTACAAAAAGAAGAGAGACAAAAGTCCTCACCTACCAGACATAACCAGAAAATCCCCGTCCTGATACTCAATTGAAACTTCTATAAGAAAATCTACAAAGGACAGGCCTGTCCTAGAAAAAAACTGAAAACTAAGACACAAAATAAACAATTAACTTCAAAATTTACACGGATGGCTCCATTTCTAGTAAGTCGTTACAAACGTTTTGTCGGTTTTTATATTGTGTTAATTTTGGGTTCATTTTTTGCCTGCGTGTGAAGGTGTATGTAGATAAGTTATATATCGCTCTGTAGTGTGAATCTTTGGCATTCATTATGCAAAACCTACCTTTTTAAAAATCATAAAATGGATATTTGTTTCAAGGTTCTGAGTGAAGCATGGATAGAAACGTTTATCATGCCATTTTGCTTCATGAGTTCAAACTAGGCCACAAAACGAGCGAGACAACTCGTAACATTAAGCAAGCATGGGACGAAGACACAGCAAACGAGTGCATGGTACAACGATGGTTTGCAAAGTTTCATTTAGGAGATGTGAGCTTCGAAGATAAGAACGTAGCATACGTCTTTCCAGCTGTGATTATGACCGTTTGAAAGCCTCAGTTGAAGCCGATCCAAGAAAAACTGTGCGGGAAATTGCTGGAGAGCTTGACATAGGCACTGCAACTGTTCCCTGGCATCTTGACACAATCGGCGAGGTTAAAAGGCTTGACAAGTGGGTGCCTCACAATTTGAATGAACAAAAACAAAAACGACGATTGGAGATCTGCTCTTCGCTTGTCATAAGAAATAAAACGACTCATTTCTTGACCGAATCAGTGTGTGTGATCAAAAATGGATCCTTTACAACAATCGCAAACGATCAGCACAGTGGCACAACAGAGACAAGGCGCCTAACCACATTCCAAAACCCAATCTCCACCCAAAGAAGGTCATGGTCACAGTCTGGTGGACTGCAACTGGAGTCATCCACTATAATATCTTGCAACCTGGCAAAACCATCATAGCTGAAATCTACTGTCGTGAATTAAACGTTGTTCATCAAAAACTCTCCCAACAACATCCACCATTGGTGAATCGAAGGGGCCCAATCCTGCTCCACGAAAATGCTCGTCCTCAAGTTGTAAAGGTGACTCTTCAGAAACTGAACACGTTTTGGTACGAAGTTCTCCCTCATCCAGCCTATTCACCAGACCTTTATCCCACAGACTACCACCTTTGCAAACACCTTGACAACTTCCTCCGTATGAAATTCTTCTCCAACCAAGCAGCCATTGAAACTGCCTTCCAACAGTTTATCGACTCCAGAAATCCAGATTTTTGTCAAAATGGTATAAATGCACTTGTAACTCGTTGGCGGAAGTGTATTGATTGTAGTGGAACTCACTTTGATTAATAAACTTCACGTTCAGCGGCGATATGATGTATCATTGTTGCGGTACACAAACTGAGAAACTTTTGTAACAACCTAATACCTTCTCTAAGCAGAGAAGATCTGTGACATCAATTATGGAAGCTTAAATGGTCATCTTTTTGAGAACACTGAAGATGGGAATATTCACAGATTCACAGAATTATAGCTCATGGAATACTACCATCTAAGCAGTCGTATTTATCTTCATTTAATCACTATGGGATGAATAATGTCATTTCTGTATCCTGAGTCAAAAGAAATACGATTCCTATTGATTATATCACCCAAACAGCTTAAATTTGTATCCCTGTACATCTCAACCTCAAACGCTAACCACCATTATGAACACTAAAGTGTTTCAGTGTTAGAAGGGTGAACATTAAACATTCAAAAATAGCCCAGCTACATAAAATAAAGCTATTCAATAAAGTTAAACAATTACTGCTAATAAGACACATTAGGTCTTTTTTTACCACAAAAATACCTACACAATTTTAGACTGGAAGAAGCACCAATTTTTATCCTTTTCGAGAAGGAGGAAGCGCTGGAAAACAACACATTATCTGAAAGTACCTACAAGTCTAGTAGACATAATTTGCAAAATTTTATTGACATGCTTTTTACAAGAAATCTTGAATGTTCCTTAATGTTCTGCAGGAAAGAGCCACAAGGATTATTGGGAGAATCACTATTTACAGCATCACTGCAGCAACAGCAGCAGTAAGAATAACACTTACCATTTAGTTTTAATTTATTTAATGTCTATCAAATTTAACATTGTCAAACTAGCGTGAATTGGAGAAAAATAACATCAGCGATTACTGAATATCGAAATAAAAAGTACCAATAGATTAATTAATTTTAATGTATTTTCGTGATAGCAAACGACGTTTTATAGATGGCATATCTCACGAATAATTTTCTACAGTAGCGATGGCTTGCACCGAACATCCACACTCTCGCAGTGGAAGGCATGTGCTAAACAACTGATGCTAAAGGCACTACCAGAACTAGTCATTTCTATATGTGGAGAAAACCATCCGTCCACGCGGTCATCCAGTAAAATGCGAGGGGAAAAAAAAACATACGACAAACTGAGACGGTCTAGATCGGGATGCGAATTTTTGGGCCCTCAAATTTAGCAATTCAGTAGTCTATCGCTGGACTGAAACGTGATTGTTAAGCGTTATCTATTGAGTAGTGCCTAAAGCACTGTTAACGTGCTATCAAACTTTTATCGACGTAAAATGTTGATTTTTGGTCGTAATTTGCAGTTGTCTGAAAACATTAATAATCGTAAATTTGACTTTATTTACTCGATCAGAAAAATTACATTTTGATGTCTAAACTGATTAAATTAATTTTATCTTGCAGTTTATTATTATTAAACATTTATTTGAATTTGTTAAAATTTTGTTAAAAAAAATTAAATTCTCAGATAAGAACAATGAAAAAAACAATTATATAACCCACTTTGTTCTATCCATTTTCTTTAATGTGGTTAATTTATTATCGCAACACAATGTTTATATTTAAAAATATTGAAACTAACAAAAAGCTTAACAAAAGTTTTGAGTTAAAATTGAATTTATATCCAAAATGTCTGACAAATATACACTTACGCTGCTTTATGCTGTATATCCCGACTCTTTTGTTGCAATCTAACCTTTTAAAATTAAAAGAAAATAGTTAAATATTGTTTTAACGTTTGTATAAATTGACACTAACTCATAGTAATTGAGTTTGAGTTTACTGGAACAATGAAAAATAAATATTTAATTATTAGGTTAGAAATTTACAGTTTCTTTCCTTTAAACAGTATAATATTTTGTCAGAATAACCTTTGGCTGATTTAATGAAAATTAAATATGACAAGATGTCCATAGCGTAAATAATAATAAAGTTAAATAATGTTAACATTAACTGTATGTGCGCATTGTAAAAATTAATTAATTCAAATGTTTGTTATCTTGAGTGTAAAGTGGATCAAATTTTGGAAAGACTGCTTGCAGAGTAAATGTTTCTTACAAATAATCCCGGCTACTTTTACATTTGGAACTAGTTCAAGTACGTTAGGGTTAGCTTCGGAGTAGCGTGCGAGGAGATAGTTTAGTAGTTACAAGGAAGAAAGATGCTATCGTGGCTTACATATAGGCCTCTAGGGAAGAGAAATGATCATCAATACAATTTTAAACAAAGCAGTTATGTCATTATTAAGTACTCTTGGGATAATTTATTTCAGTTGTTAATAGCTACATCACAAAAAAATGTTTTTTCTAATATCTGAGGATGCCAAAATTTTAGCTAATTTGTAATTATGCCTTCTAGTATAGGTAACTGTATATTAACAAGCATTTTGTTCATGACCACACGCTCAGAACACCTAATTATTTTAAAAGCTTCCAGTAGATAAGAGCACATTAGCTGCTAATACTTTGGACCGAGATTCCATCTTGCTTAGATTAATTTGTCAGATTCTAAACACAGTTTGTAGATAAACCCGACTGATTTACAGACTGTTGTTTGATGCGGTCCTCACATAGATAAGAAGAATACAGCTAAGTTACACAAGATCTGATTAATATAAAACTCAAAGTTCAGTTCGTTATAGTATGCAGGATTTTTATTCCTTTAATGGAAATTGTTTAATAAATTAATCAATGAATGGAATTTTGACAGACTTTCAGTAGAAATCCAAGAATAAAAAAATAGATAGTTTTATTTATTTTCTAGAAATTAGTAAATTTGAGGTGATGGTTGAAAAAGAATCAACCAGATATAAAAAATTTAAAATACACCTAGAAATAGATCAAGGTAAGGGGAAAAAAGACAAGTTATACATTGAGCACATAAATAAGCATTTTCTTGTAAAATTAACACCAGCGGAGTCTTAATTAGTTTACTATTGCCATTTATCAACTTATTCACCGCACGGAGCTCAACTGGTAAGTTAGTGTTGTTTTTAAACTTATTTAATTTCCTTATCCCCAAAACATAACTATGATGAATGATGAAGTTCTAAAAGTATGCAGAAATTCTTAGATAAAATGATATAATTATTATTAAAATATGCAAAAAAATAAAGTTATTAAAATGTTTGTCACAAACTTTTCTATCCTGTTATGTAGCGCATAACCTGTTACTGTCACGGTAATGACACAAATCACGTTTACGAGATATTTATTTCTAAAAATATATATTTGTATAAAAATAAAAAAAGTCAGAATTATGTCAATGAAATGCTTCTTCGATAAATGTATTATCGAAATAGAAGGTTAGAAACATATTCTTCTTTTTTCTGCAAAACTATTTGATGCATACTTAGTCAAGTATAAAATGGATACGAGCAGCGTCCTTAATTTCAGTTTCTCTGTTACATATACAGGGGTTCCTAAAACGATGTATGCACTTGTCTATAGGCAGCCGAGTAAACAAAGAAATTATTGCTGGATATAATTTTTGCTTTAAGCATCAGACACTTCAAATATGATACACTACAACAGTTGTTCCAAATGTCTGACTTTGACATCCACACGTGCATTTTAACTGTTGTAGCATCAACAATTCTCTGTTTGAGTTCGTGGTTAGTAGTTGGTTTTGTAGCATCCACCTTGTCCTTCAACACACCTCACAGGAAAGAAATAATTTCATGGTGTGAGATTGTGGCGGGTCTACAACTAGTCGGTGTCGTCCCATCCACCTCCCAGTAAAGTGTTCCTCCAACGTTTCCAGTGAATGTTCACCACACACCGGAAACGTGACGTTGGGTGCATGGTGTTGGTATTGTATCGGAGCAAAACTAATAAGCGCTCGATGCCGAGTCTAAGCTACAAAAATGGCACCTTGGCGTACGCCGATTTTAACTGCCACATACTGAATTTCTCCGGTCTTTAGCATACCGATCTATCCGTATGTTCTGCGTCTGTCAAATGTCGTTTCTGTCGCCATTGTGTCATTCTGTATCAACCAGCATTAGAAATAGCCATGTTGGCGATAAAACACCTCTTGAATGTCGAAATAGCAGCAGGAAGCACATTGACCCGTACGTGAAAACTTGGAGGCAGCGTATTTACGTGAATCTTAAACTTTGACAATGAAATTCATTCGCGCTGTGAATGAGGGTCCGAAAGAGACGGGTTAACGTTATGGATCGAATGTAAATTATGCTGTTATTAAGTGAGATTGTTTCACCTGAATTTTAGTAATTAGACAGGCACCAATCAAATATTTTAAGACTTCCAGTAAACTTAAAGAATTTATTTGCTTTTCTCTTTTCAGTGGCATGGACGTTTTCGCGTTTAATGCTGGCGCTTCACGCCTGGACGCCTCTGAAGAGACTAATTCTTTAATAGTTCCCAGCTCCCATCTGATTTCCTTAAATCCAAACAGTTCCAGTAACCTCTGGATCCAGTCAATCTGCATCTTATCAGCTCGTTTAGTATTGAAAAAAAGCAGACAAACAGAATTTGCATTTTATTTCGAGACCCACAGAAAAAAGAAAATAGACAAATCGATGGATATTTTTATTAACGTTTCATTCTAAATTAATTTGAAGAGAATAAAATGGCAAACATGTCAGGGTAGTTGTTCTCAGTGGTCTTATTTATAACAAATATGAAAGACGAGACGGTCAGCGTTTAATTTATGGTTGGGCACCTGCTATAACGAACATCATTCCTACTAGTTCTGATCTACTAATTAGCCAAAGTAATTGATTTTAAATATGCGTAGTTAGAATATTTTACAAAGTAATGGCTAGGTAGGAATGTTTCTAGTGAGTATTTTTAGTAAATACAGTGTTACGTTTTTATATTATTATTATTATATTATTATTATTATTATTATTAGTATTATATTATTATTATTATTATTATTATTATTATTATCACTGAAGTAAGATTAAACTCACACATACGCACGCATTCTACAGATCTAATGTCTAACGTAGGAAGCATCTGAAAAATCATAGAATGCTTTAATGTGAAGGTACACGCATCCACGCTCATAAAAATAATATATTGGGTAAAAACGGGATTCTAAAAATCCATGATGGTTTATAAGTATCCTTGCATTAGGTCATTTGTAAAATAATGCCAGCCAGATTGACATTACCGTTAATTTTAACTTTGCGCAGTCAGTAATTAGTCGAATATATATGCACGTTACCGCCACACTGATGACATCAACGGGGCCGGGAGGAGTTGTCTATGTTGTACAAAGACTCATAATGAAAGGGCCATCAGAGGAATGGCCTGCGGGGGAAAGGGTAGTACTGCTTCCCATATCCAAAGGCTGTCCAAATAAAGTGTCACAAATCGTTTTAACCCTGCAGGGTTACGAGCCAGACGTCCATATATGACTTTTGACTCCATTAGGTGCCAAGCTATCATTTCTTCATTAACATTTTGTAATGCATCCTCAGGCTAGTTTGGCAGTGCAATAAACTGATTTCTATAACTTTAAATTAATTTGTTTTTTCACAAGTGGAATTAATTATGCGATGTAAAATTCCAGTATTGTTAGAATTGTGTGACCAGTAAATATATACATATTTGTTCATTTATGCAACAGTACCTTAAAGGAAACAAACAAAACTCTCTGTTTTATCCATTGTAGACTCTTCAATGGATATTCCATATATCACCTGCAATCAATGTATGACCGTATGTAGTTATATATATGTATATGCCATATGATTGTTAGAAAAGTTATGCATGTTAATGATATTCTATATTTGATAAATTATTTAATTGGTGACTTCACAATTATTGGTTTCAGTGCCGAATTAAAAATCTTTTTAGAATAATCAAACGTATTAATTTTCTCGGTATTTCTTCGGACATGTTGAAGCCACCTTTGAATGAGACAGTATTATCGATCTATTAGAGTCACTGAATAAAAATCCATAATCATATTATCTTTAATAACTGGCATAGTGTATTAAACAACATCTAGTATGAAATATAATAAATATCACAGAAATACTATGTAAATACCATCTGATATTAAACTAATGTTCTATTTTTTCAGAGCCTCATGTGAGAGAGCACGAGGTCACATCGGTGTGGACTGTTATTCGACATTTTGTCCAATTCCCTTTATGAATCGCTTTCTGTGTCACTTATTAAAACTTCAGCCAGAAAAATTTGGTGAAATATTTTGGCACATTAAACAAGATATCTACTTTAAAAAAGAAAACCTGGCCAAATGTTTGTATAGTTTAATGATGATAAAATAACTTAGCGGATTTCTACTTGACAGTACTTAATATTTTACGTTTAGGTTTCAGTTACGCAAAAATCGTTCGGACCCAGTTCTGGCAACATGGGGAGAAATCGAGAAGCTCGGGAATGAAAATCTCCAGATAAAAACATGATCTGTTGTTTGCTGCTCTAACTCATCGTCCCGGTCGAAGATCACTCTTTTCTCGTACTAAAGGAACGGTATTTCTGATGGTGAGCGGCCTAAATATTTCATTATCCACGCGATTGTAAAGACTATTTTTACGACACAAACGGTTCATCTAACGTTTTATTGGCTGAATTCAAGTCGTCACTGCCTGGTGAAGTTTCACCTCGGATCCATCTGTGCAGATGGGGAAATATCGGCCACTGTATGTGGAATAATTCAAGTGCTACTTTTAAAGGCGAATCTCCAAATACCTAAAAAAATTAATGTTTTGTGAACATTAAAAAATTTACGTAGTAGATGTGTTTGAAATTCTGTTTTCTATTTTTACTGTTAAAAATGACACTAAATTCAACGGCAACTGAAGATTTTCACGTGAATGAGAATATATTTGTCGATCCAGTGTATAAAAAGTTTCTGTTTCTAGCAATCGATTGTAACTATTTCAGTTTTATTTATCAAATATATATATTGACAGAAGAATTGGATTTTCAATATAATGGTTTGCTGTAGAAAAAAATGAGATTAGATAAACGGTTGTCATGTCAGCCAAATGAACTCTGCCGAAGCCTCCAGTGGATACCCATTACTAAATCTTCAGAAATATAATCAAAATTTTGACAAATTGAATATTTTTTTCCTGTCTTACAGGAAGGTCCATTACGATTAGAATATACACTGAATGAAAAGTAATCTCAATGACGGAAGTAGAGGACCTAAATATGACTTTAAATATCTAAGATAGTCATTGTTGTAAAAACCAGGTAAACGTCTTTAAGTCAGTCATTAGAGGTGAAGTAAAGAAACATTTTCTTTAATGATCTAATAATAAATGTTTCGCAAAAATACGGGCATTAATATTAAATGTAAGAGTGCATAGGTAGTCATTTTCGACAATTCATTGTACAGAATTTTATTTGGCAGAAATTTAATGGCGACAACAAGAACAGAAACACCACTGATATTCCAAAAAATCACTGGCTTATGCTGAATTTTTAATAGAAATGGCGCCTCCTTTCTTTGCTATGCGCAAAACCGACCAATGGTAAAGGTGTGTTCGTGATTGTGCTGTTTATTTCGTATTTCACTCGGGTACAAAAAGATTGAATACCGCCGACATCATGGAGAAATAATCTGCCAGAGATCTGTTGTAAGACATAAGAACTGAAAGTCATTAGCGACCAAAAGCAGCGTCTAAATACGTGAATAAGATGACGAAAGGACATCCAAGTGGATACGAGTTTAGAAGTTTTACGTAGATTGGCGCGGGCTTAGCTAAGGCGGTGGACGGTTGGGGGGGCTAACCAACACCTCCTGATGAATCCTTAAGTAATAGTAGACAGCTGACAAGTTCATCAGAAGCACTTTTAGTGTATTTGAAAGCCAGTAGGTTAGTTCGAACTTTTTTTTCCCAATTACCTAATTCAACTAATTAAACTTGTGTTTCGTGGATCTTTCCTTTGTCGTCTTCTTCGGGATTTAGACCACAGAAAGAATGTTTTTGTGAGCAGCGACTTTATTTTCTGCAGTGCAAAAATTAAAACATTCCACACTAAAGCAGTGTTTCTGCGGTCTAGACACCGATGATAGAGACAGAAGAACGTGTTCGGAATAGGTTTATTAGTTAATTATGTTACGTGGTGGTTTCCAAAACTCAGAACTGGACGAAAAGCTTCTGCGCAGTCCGGAGCTATTGGAGACCAAACAACTATGACAGGCGTGAGAATTACGCTAACCACTAAATGGATAGTACTGTATACTGTAGTTACTAATTCTATACCGAAAAAGAGGCATCTCATTCGTTAGTTAGCCAGATACGGGTAAATAGTAATTATTGTATTCTTTTCTCACCGCCTTTATGCCAGACAACCTGCTATCTCTCATCCCGGCCTCTCTTTTACCTAACGTGAGGAGTATTTCACTCTGGATGTCTGAACTGCCTGAATTTCCGATGTGTCACTTCAATGTTATTATATTTGGTAGATAATGTAAAATCAGCGGACATTTATTACAAGTTTAGCTGTGGTTATGGCGAATTGTGCATTTGTAGATACCTAATGCATCAATACGGATGGGCGAGATCAACGCATGCCTTTCTCTGTCATCTCTACAAGAAATCTACCAGTCCGTAATGGACACCATGTTATAGTGGAGGAAGAAGACAGATCGATGGGGTAAATTCTTTATATGACTATAATAATGCTCTACTTACTTTTGTATCCTCCCTATAGCGACATTAAAAATAAAAATTACGTTTGACCACTTCCGCATTATTTTCTGCTATGCTTTACATTACTTCTGGAAATTTTATGAACAAACAAAGAGAGAGAGAGATTTACAAATAATTGTTAATTTAAGAAATATTCATCTGGCGTTATAATGTTTGTTTTTTTTCAGAAATAAATATATAAATTAACAATTCAAAATTTCAAAATTAATCAATAAAGTGAGCAAATATCTTCCGTAAATGAATCATTTCATCAAAATAAACTAAGGGCATGTACTACTACTACTACTACTACTACTACTACTACTACTACTACTACTACGACTACTACTACTACTACTACTACTACAATAAAATAATAATAATAATAATAATAATAATAATAATAATAAAATATAAGTAAACTTTCTAAAACTAATTTATTTATTCATTAAAATGGAAATATTTATTAATATAATTCTTTTAGAAAAAAGTAAATTAAAACGTTTTCAAAAGCAGGAATCCTTTTATCTATATTTACCACTGATAAATATTTCTCTTTAACCCTGAAACTTACCTTATTCGTTTTTTAAATATTTTTTTAGTTCGTTTCGTTTTAATTGTATTAAAATGTTGTTTTTAAAATTTACCAGATTTTTAAAATTTCCGTCGCATATCTCCTTTCTTGTTTATTTAATTCCTTAATAAGTCTGTTTACATAAGTAATTTGCTATATTTTTCCCGGGTACTACTCGGTGTATTAGATAATTCTAATTAGTTCATTAAAGTTATTATTAATATATTTTATTTATAAACGACAATAGAAAAGGGGCAGATATCACCAACAATATTTTTGTATAGTGTTTGTGGGTTGTAAAACTTATCTCGCTTTAAAATTATTTAAATTGCTGCCAGGTCTTTTGCAATCACATTCACCTGAGACTCGGTCTGCCGAGTATCCAAATGTTTATTTCAGTCTCAGACAGTTAAAAAATAACAGTAAATCACAACCGTATATTTTTGTCTTTTATCAGTTATAATTCTTGCAATTCAAAAGGAGAAACTTCGAGAATAGAAATTTATATATATGTATATTAATGTCAAATATAAATTTTAACTCTCTTTCCTAGACCAAGTAATTTATATTAATCGCATAATAGCACTTTGCAGCTGTTGTACAGTAAATTCGAATAAATCTCTAACTTACGTATTTCGTCACACTTAAAGCGAAAAGTCGTAAAAAGTAGCAATGTGATTCCGCTCAGGATATTAATAAAGTTTTATTTACAAAAAACAAAGGTCGCATGTTGCAAATATAAATGTAAAATTCATTTTCTAAAACAATATATAATTTTTTTGTTTATCCATATATTTTAAAAAGCCAAATGAGTTACATATTTTCATGTTATGCTCACTATTTTTGCTTTTGTGAGATTTAAGGCACAGTATTATTTCGTTTAATTTGTAACCTTAACAGCTTTAAGAAGTTTCCGAAGATTTATTTAGGCCTTAGGCCTTTAAGATTAAGTTTGTAGTTCGCTACATTGCTAGTTTTCCACTTTAGTTCACAGATTTATTAGGAAGGAATTGTATGTAGGTATCTAAAATCTTCAAGTGATTTTAAACACGTGGATAAAAAGAAACCGTTAGCTGACAAAGGCTGTCACGTGTTCACTTGAATTATCAGCATGAGCTCCCAACAGATCGGTCAACTTTACATCGATTAAAACAAACTGGCGACAAACCAGATCACTACAGCTCATGAACTAAAGAGGGCTAAGGCCATGCACCAATGGCAGCCCATATTCCATATGGATTCCTGCGACAAAGTTCTTGGAGGAATGACACATTTACCAATAGTAAGACCAGAGTCACAAAATTTGGAAACAAATTGCAATAAATTAATTAGTATAAATGACTTTTTACAGTCAGATTCAATATGATAATCGGCTCCAGAGATAATACGTATCTCTATTATAGTACAACTAGCAGAGTTCGTCAGCACCTTCTAAAACTAATGTTGCTTTGTGTTACTTTTTATACTGGTCCGCTTTTCTATCTTTCTCTTCGTTTCTTTTTTTAGTCGTTTAACTTTTAAATCTTTAACGAGATAAAAAGAAATTTTTTAAGCTCTGTGTAGTAGTTTTTTTACCCATCCTAAATAAAAACAAATAATAAATCTTACCTAAGCCACAAGATCAAGTGGAGCCCCCGGCTGGAGGCAGCTGATCAAAGTGGCCTCGTGAGTTAGATGCTTGTTTCTTAAACCAGCGGCGCAAGTCCGGTTTCTGGAGGGGACCGGCGATCTCTTGCTACCTAAATTACGGATGAATATTTGTTTCGTCCTAGCAATCGAAGGCGGCTAGGAAGAAAACCTGTTACTCTTCCTTTACTGTGTTGGGCCCTGGACAAACTTTATCTTATCAGTTATTTCGTCAGTGTCTTTTCCAAACTGAAGGACCGAGAAAAAGAGTGTATAAACCGACAAAGAATCCCCTTTAATACGAATGGCAGTTAACAAAAGTTTAAAAACTGATAGGTATTTTCTAGCGTGGAAGTATTGGACAAGCCTGCTGCCGTGTAAAGAATGACACCAGTCTTTTAAATGTATTGCCCTCTAGTACGGTTTGAAAACCAAACTATATAATGTAAGTAAAATATCTGCAGCGATATCTAAATTAAAAAAAAAACAACATAAAAAAAACTAAATTGGTAAGCGCAGTAAAGATGGCACTTTTCCATTCAACACTGATGTTACTTAGTACACAGCCAGATTTTTAATATACTTGTGGTATATTAAAGCTTTAGTTGGAATGCGTCAGAAAACTTTTAGTTTAAAGTCTACTTCTGTTGCGGTAGATTTCATTGAAAACATGCTATTACCAACGAGAAGTATAACATTGCAGTACCAAGGAAAAGAGTATTTATATCATATAACTAATAACCTATCGATTTCTCACGCACTCTCTATAATTATATATATATATATATAAGATATTTTTAGAGCTACAATCATCGGTTTTGCTATTGTCACGTTACTTTTCACCTTTTGATATAGGACAAAAATATTTCAGCTTCAGAGGACAAACTTAAAAAAATCAGTGCCATTATTTCATGTTACTGTTTCACTTTCTTATCCATACATGCGATAAAATACAAAATAAAACCATGATTTAAGATAGAGAAAGAAACCTGTGTTGAGACTGAAAGACTGATTTTCTATAGGAAATTACTGGTATAAATAAATTCCTACATTTTTTCCCGTGGTTACCGATGCAGATCATAACGAGATAACTGCAGATCGAAAAAGTAGAGGAAGTTCTGCCAGTTTTCTTCGTGTGGAAAGTTCATTTCTCACTAAACCAACGTCCACGCCAGAGTTTCCTATTGTTGATTTTTATTTCTACTTAGTTTTCAGTCTTGCGAATAAATCGCAGCCTCGTAGTTAATACGCGTCTCTAGAAGCGACTCGCATATCGTGGGCGGAGTCATCTAATGACATCAGGTGCCCAGCAACGTCTACCTGGCCTGATTGGCTCCCAAAGCTGCCTCAGGACTCCAGTTGTTCCCTTATTTAGAAATTTCCATTTATGGATACCCGCAATCTTACGGCGCCCCCACCCTTTTTTTTTCTTTTCCCATGCATTAGTGGATAGTCTGGTGAAGTCACTGAATAATAAGAAGTAGGTGTTGGGCGGCTTTAATTTCTCTGATATCAATTTTGTTGACAAAGTCATTGCGCTTCAGAAAATTCGTCGTGCGTGGTTTTCGCCCGATCCGTCGAATATATAAGAGGCCAGTCCAGATCGAAACCGTTATTACTAGTAAAGCGAGCTCACTGTGTAAAATGCGATTCTCAGTCACTCTCGTGTGTCTTGCTGTCTGTTTGCACAGCTGGGAAGGTAAGTGAATCGATATTATTCATTTTGTTTTTTTTTTATATTGTTAATTAGAAGTCTTATTTTCTTTGCTAGAACTATCAAGTTAATCGAGAACCTTTTCGAAAGTACTGCGTGTTCAATGTTTCTCTTTTTGTTGTTGACGAACCAACTTCCAGCGGACAGTTAGATACTTCGTGATACTTTTAAACATTTCTGTTTAGCTGATTTGTAAAATAAGATATAATATGCATAATTAGAGAAAAAAAATTGTATAGAGATATTCTTGGAGACTCTTACAGTCCGCAAGATTTTTTCAAACTGAAAAAAAATTAAATTAGAGTATTATTGAAATATATATTTTACTAATTCTAATTTCACAAAATTCGGGGTATTTTAGAAATAACGAGGGTTGAAAAGATCGTCTGAGATGGTAAATATTTAAAAGGCGCCTTGGTGCTTTGTTCTTCTCACGACCTGTAGCGATTTACAGTGGTTATACAAGCTGGTGAGCCAACGAGTAGAAGGTAGATATTGCACTGATAAATCGGTAAAGCATACTAATGTTAGAAAGCAGATTTAAAATGAAAAAAGCTTTAAATAAATAAAGTGATTTTGTCGTTGTTCGGTTAATGAGATTACTGCCGTAAATGAAGTAAACCGCCGCCTGAAGCCCATCACGAACGTACGAAGATTTGCAACGTTTATCCTCGTTGCCCGACCTAGGCGATCCTGGAAGACGCAGCTAATGTACGGATTTTTGGTGTGATAATAAAATCCCAAAACCTGATCAGATCTTTCTAAGCTTTACCCGCTTAGCAGTAAATCTAAGTTTGTATTCCCATGGTGCTTGAGCGAAGATACTAATAACTTTTGTTTCCTAAAGCTCTATCGTCTACCAATCGCAATATTTTGAACTTAAGAATCTTACCAATAAAACTGCAGCCGTTTGCTATATAAAAACGTTAGCGAACCATAGATTTTTCTGTGAATGTGATTTTATAAAGCAAACTAAGACCAGATTAATGGTATTATCTAATTATCATACATCGGTATCTTCTACCACTCCGCAATTCCAACTTTGTAGTTCAGCTTTCGCTCCAAATCTATTCAGTTGCGTAGTGATAAACACTTTTAACAGTGGGATAGAACGACGGTCATCGCCTGTTCACCAAATAATAATATACGTTTGTTAGGGGATATAGCGTAGTCTGGATTTGATTTGTGGCTGTTTAGATGCTCGGAAATGTTGACTACATCCATAATTATTTGTTCTTCCGTCGCTTGCAAACAATTTAATATTGCAACATTGACAAAGTACTACAAAGATTATTGACTAATATTTGATATAACTCTCCATTCCGGTGGGTTTTTAAAACTTTTTTCTTTAGACTAAAACAATAAATTTCTAAAAAAAAGATGAAGCAACTGAAGTTATACGCAAGTAAGTAGAAGTTGGTTATCTTGTTCATTCAGTAACTAAAATCAACATTTGTTCTAACAACAAGAAATGAGACATAATTTTGAAATTTTTTCTTTTATTTTCACTAACAGGTTCTACATTTCTAAAGTGCTTTTATAAGGAAAAGATTCATTTATATTGCTTGCTTTCCTTTTTCTGCTTATTTTCAATTTATAATGTGAACATTGAGTCTATTATGAGAAAAACCAAGTTTGACAGCTGTCTTTTTTTCATTCACTAATCAACTGCTGTTCGTTACAAATATCTAAGATTTTTTTTTGTAAATGCGACAAACGAAAGTAAATTTGAATCCACTTCAGGTGTATTGGTATTCAGAGGAGGGTTGAAAAACGTATTTATAATGAGTTAACTAACGCCAGAAACTATCATCTTAAATAAACTATTCAAATTAAAAAAAACAATGTATTTCATGAAAGATGGTAAATCTTAATAATTGCAAATGCCTAATAGTGTTTACTGTACAGCCTAGCTGAAGTTTATTTTAACCTGATCTGATTTTTAAAATCAAATAAAAGTACTTTTGGCACAGTGTTTCTTAAAGTTTTATTCTTGAATTTTCTTTTCCGAAATTTTTAACAAGGTAATGACAGTTTATGCAGCAAAATTTGTTTCTGTCCTATCTCAAAGAAAATTATCTGACCAATAAAAAATACCTGCCAAAGTTGCACCACACAAACGCGATATATTTAATTCTATATGTATTCAGGTGAGTCCAAACCATTTTTGTAAAGTTATTACTTAAATTTATAACTGAAGTTTAATGGCATTAGTCTCGATAAAGTTTAGTTTCCCGATCGTTGACGCTTGATGTCCACAACTCCCATCTGGTTGCCATTTACAAATGCTTATAATGGGCAAGGGGCGATATTTTGCAAAGATGTGTAATTTTTGTTACACTCAAACATTCATATAATTTTTTTCAGGCTTATTAGTTTTTAGCTATTCCGTAGACATATGAGTAGAATTATTTCCAGAAAGCACACGAATAACAACTAAATCATCTGCAATCAAAAACAATTTTCAGACAGAATTCCATTTGTTCCTCAATTTAGAATAAAACTTTACGTGAAAGACTGATAGAAAAACCGTAATTTGCGTACAAGTTATTTCCACTGTTCGATAAAAGATTTTGTTTGCATCGGAGATTAATAAATCATTAAATGTGAATGAAAACTTTATATTGATATCGTGTAGTAAAAAAAAAAAAACGACAGAAAAATAAGTTACAGATGAAAGTAGACAAAAAATCATTTCGTTTTGAGGCGCTGTTTATTGTGAAAAACAAATAATTTTAAACAATTTAATTTTAGTGACAACATCAGAACACCAATGTAATGAAATTATCTCCTAAGTTGTCATTATATTTAGAATAATATTTTAAAAGAGAATGCGCTTGTATATCACATTTGAATTTGTAGTATACTGTTTCAAAGATAAAAAACAAATTTTTATCCAATCTGCATTTCAAAGATTGTACATCAAAAATCAAAATTAATTGAAATTGAATTTAATAATTCAAATCTTAAAATAAAAATATCATTGTGTTTGGTAAGCCAGTTTTAAAAGAACAATTAAGGATTGCGCCATTTAAAAATGACCATCAGTTTATGGCTTGGTATTGTTTTCAAACAATGAAAAAAGACAACATCATCATTTTACTTACGTGCATACGTTGTAATTTAATTAAATTAGCAGGAACTGTGATGCTGATATTTTCAGGTTCTATTACTTAATCTGAATTTTTAAAACATTTTTAATTAATCTGCTTTCTTGTGATGTAGTAGTCAATCCTCTAAATAAGTGCAAATTAGAGCTGAATATTTCACAGTCTCATTTGAAGGTACACGGCGACGTACTGCTTGAAAATATTTTAAAATAAAAGTATTCTACAACTGTTATTTATTACTACGCAGTTTATGTGTATAGAAATATCATTTAGTATAAATAAATAAATAAAAGTGTTCGTTTAGAATGTTCTACTAGTCATTAATGAACTGCGAAAAATACGACGTACGTTCCGTTTCCGATGTATCTCAGACATCATGTATACGAATATATCTCCAAAAAACTTTAATACTTTTTCTTTATTCAAATTTATTACATTCTTTTACAAACATCTATTATTAATTAAAAAAAAACAATAAAGTTTCAATAGCAATCTTTTAATTTAATTAGCAAGCTATTTTCAATGGAAAGTCATCTTTGATGGCAGACATGAAAGACGACAAGGTGCAACCATTACAAGTTCTTTATATCAGATTAATCATGAAAAATAGTAAATACCAAGTAAAAATGGTCTTTCGGTTTCTCTAACTCAGTCATTAAATATGAAGTATAACAACTTTTCGATCAGCGTTCTTTTGCTTTAATATGCATGGTTTTATATAGTACTGGGAAGCCTTCTAGCATGTATTTCACGATAGGTAAATTCATAAGAGGCAGTAAAATTGTTCCGCCCCTGCTGATTAACTAACTTTTCTTTTCTAAGCGAAGTGACCCCACGTGTCACAATTTACATTTTCGCACCGTAAATTTTGTTGTCTGTACTACCTCATCCGTTGAATGCAATAGTTTCAAGAATCTAAGCTTAATACCATTACCGTATTTTTAGGTAATACCTTTAAGCCTGCTTAAAAGCCCTTATCCTTTAATTATTCAATGCTCTCGAGTCGTCTCGGGGTGTAGAATTCTGTGAATTCTGTTTTTCAACAACTCAAAGAGGATGAAATCGAGGGTGCAATGAGATCAATAAATTAAGATGTTTCATGAGAGAAAAATCAATTTGTCTTCTTTTTTCTGGCGTAATAAAATATGCGATGTCGCTTTTGCTTATTCTCAGAACATTTACTAAGCTTTAATTACTTTCTAGAGAGACTTTTATAGCAACCGGAACGGAAATGGCTAGCATTTTGACGTAATAAATGAGCACTCGCCGTCTTCCGTTTTGTCCGTTAAAATTCTTCGCTTTAACAAGCTCCGGGGCGCGTCAATGTATTTAAAGTCTATCGGCACGCGAAATATTCTTACTTTGTAAGAGTAACAGATACAAAGTTCTACTGTTTTAACAATTTTTTCCACTCTTTGATAAGCGGCCTAATTTTACAAATTTCCCTCCGAAATTGCAGATTATGTCTTTGTCGAGAGTAACGAATGTTATTTAAAATTTTTTCAAAGTGTCTTCAAGGAGCCTAACGAACGCTTTTCCATACGCAGCCTTTCTAACATTTCCTGGTACATATTTCTTGGGAAACTTTCTCATTATTGATGAGATAGAATTCTGTCGTGTCATATAAAGCGTTGTCTTAGCAACAGCGTGTAAGTTTAACCAAGTGTAGAGACAGCAAACAACGTAGATCAAGATCGTACAGAAAATCCCTGATCATTGAAGATAAAAGATTATTTTGGATCAAATAAAGTGCAGAAGTGGTCTTTATGTTAAATAAAGGAAAATAAGAGCTAGTAGGTTTAACGTTTAACGGAGTTTAATGACAGTCAACAACAGTCAGTAGGAACATACGAAGTAAAATGGTTTTTACAGTACTAACATATTATGTTATTTTCAAAGTACTGCAATAAAATCTGCTAGTTACTCTTTCCTGTAAAATTGCAGCAATTCTTTTTTTTTCTTTCAAGTTTTCTTTATTTTGTGGTAAGGTCAAACATTTATTTTTATTTGTAAATAAAGCATGTTTATTATTTAAGCAAACTGCTCAAAAATCTTTCGGCAAACTCCAGTAAGCTTTCTTATGAAGTAATCTATGCATATTCTTCATCAGTCACCTGTTCTAATGTTTATGCAGGAATATCAGAAAATGGATGCGATATATTGGTATAAAAATTTTTGATAAATGAAATCAACAATAACAGTAAAATATGGAACATTATTTAGGCGTCAGTTATAACACGTTTGACAGTATTGAATTTATGATCTGATTGGCTATTCTAATTATGCGATTGCTTTGGGTGACAGCTACTAAAGTTATTCAGAAAGCATTATTTTAATATATATTTTTAGTTCTGCTTTGCTTTTGTCTCTTATTCATTAGACAGTAGCTGCACCGAAAGAAAAGTAAAAATGTGGCCTTCCTGTAATTTACTATGCATCTCAGAAATTATTTTTGAAAGTGATAAAAAAACTGCATCAACATCTTAACAGGAACACTAGCGTTTTCTCGTTCATCCGGTTTGCACAAAGTAATCGTGATTTCCTCCAGGCCGGCCATTTTGTCGGGCACGGAAAGATACCAGATTGTGTAATGTTGCAGTATTCTTTTCAATATACAATTTCCCGACCTACAATTCCTCAGACTTTTACGCACATTTGAGTCATTCCATAATGCATCACGTTACAGTGGAAATAGTAAGTATCCGCTATCATCAATAAAATCAAGATAGATAGATTAAATAGAATATGTGCCCCGTGCATTTTTTTTTTTTTTTTTTTTTACCGAGACTCGAAATTCTCGTTGAGTACAGAATAGAGTTTACGCACATGGATTCACTCAAAACGAGTGTTCCCGAGGTACCCCGCTCTCTTTACGTATATGCTGTTAACACACTTATCTAATATACCCACGCTCGGTAACATCTGTAAGTTCAAGTTTATTTGAAATTCACTATATGACTGTTAGGGTTAGGGGAGATTTTCAGCTTTCATCTTCTTACGTCAAAAGAGATCAAACACAGATGAATCGCCCAATCACGATCTATCGTATTAAACTGTGTCGGACAGAAAGAAGAAAGAATCCCTAATATTAACGACCGCTATTCTCTTTCAAACGAATGCCGACCAAAAAATGCAGACTGAGCAACGTTGATGCACTAAGGACATTAGTGGCGCAGAATCATTTAGCTTCAGTTCTCCAACAAATAATCATACATCGGCCAACTCCGTCTTATCGTAACTAACATTATTATAAAACACCAACCATTCAACGGCAATTAGAGAGCCGCTACGATAAAGATGCACAAGTGTGTCGTCTGCTTGAGCAATTCTGGTTTGCTCTCGCATACGTAATTATTAGGCATGATTTCAGCTTAATATTGGGCACAGTTTTAATTTTTGTCATCTAGTAATGAAAAAGATTCGTAAAAATAATGTAAAGAGGCGGATTAGATGTCTTTAATATTTAATAATGAATCTATTTAGTTGGAAATTGTAAGTGGTGGCGCACTCGCCTGAACGTATCTCCAAGTGTTCTTTTATTTCGCCTCAATAAGTCGCTATGGAGAACAAACATCGTGCTTAGTAATTATCTTTGCTCTGCAAAATGATCGGCAAATACGAAATTAGGCTTTAATTATTAATGTTTGAAATACAGATGGTTGATGAGCTTCAGTAGGCTTGCATCACTGTTTTTTTATGCTACCATATCACGGGAAAAGACAATTATCACCTAAACCAGAAGAGTGTAGGATTGGCACAACTTAACAGTTTTCGAGCATATTAAGGTTGGACAGTCAGTTCTAAGCTGAAGCGCCGTTATGAAAACTGAGGGGTACTTTATAAACAGAATAGTTACGCATACAGAAACGAGGACTTTCGCAGTGTTGGCCCTAAAACGATCCTCTGTCAGAAATCATGGAAACAGTGTTTTGAGATGTAAGAAAAGCTTACTTTTTAAAAACCTTCTTGAGAATGGCGACGCAATCAGTGAAACGTTCTGCGAAAGCAAACTAGCTGCGAATTGACAAGAAAATGTCAGATCCAATTAAAAACAAGTCCTACCGCTAGTGACAGGATAACACTAGCCTCAAATATAGCACAATTCACGGTTAACACGTTAACTCATTTTGGCTGCTGACATACTTTTCCACCTTCATTTCAAACCTACACAAGACCCAGACCGACTTTCCTGGTGGCTACCATTTTCAATAGATGACGTCCGGAAAACCTGTTCCCATGGTACTTAATTCTACCAAGTACTTGTCATAGGACTCGTACATAGGATAAGACAGGTGGAGAATACGTGAAGAAATAGATACTTGATTTTGGGCGTTTTAAATTATAACTTTCACTTGAAGTTTTTTTTTTAAATTTTAGTTTATTCAAATTATTATAGGGGCGAGGGAATTAGAAAAAGAGCTAGAAGATAGACTAATTAGCAAAATTGCCATTTTCGGCGCTGCGCACGTTAAAAAGTTTCAATTAAAAATGAACTTTACGTAATCTGTGTACAATGAACACTACAAGAACTAGTTGCTACGCTGTAAGATTACGGTATTCCTTCGATGCGATGATACAAAAGGCTATCGTTGAATCATGAACACAGAAATAATATAAGAATATTGTGCACCAGCGAAAATTTCT
Organism: Nautilus pompilius; assembly: GCA_018389105.1. Taxonomy (NCBI): domain Eukaryota; kingdom Metazoa; phylum Mollusca; class Cephalopoda; order Nautilida; family Nautilidae; genus Nautilus; species Nautilus pompilius. The sequence continues at coordinate 368,396 of JACATO010001103.1, forward strand.
TTAATCATTCGCATGAGAAATCAGAATGGCTTTTTTTATGACATTAAATACCGAAGACTACAATGTCATGTAAATTTTATGTAAAAATGGCTCTGGTTTCTTTATTATTTATTAAAGGTGAAATAAAGTTGAGTTTTTACTCAGTAATCAAGGAAACATAGTTTATGTTTAAACGCAATCGAGAGAGAGAGAGAGAGAGGAGAGAGAGAGAGAAGAGAGATGAGAGCGAGAGAGAGAGAGAGAGAGAGAGAGCGAGAGGAGAGAGAGAGAGAGGAGAGGGTCTAATTCATTAATCTTCATAAGTTGCGTTGGTAAATTTTTTCTTGGTTTGCTAGAATCACTATCCTGGCGGCACATTTTGGGTAGTATCTGTAAGAATACGCGTTCTCTTGATTTCGTTAAAAAAAAAGTTTGTGCGAAACACAATGATGTATTCTCAAAACGCAGATATACCACATTTATAATGCTCTCTACGGTAGCCTATGACCAGATTGTGAATCGGCTTTGTAGCTTTCCAAATACTTAATGGAAAAATATGACAGTTTGAAATGTAACGTGTAATACGTGGTTTCTGAAAAGACCTTATAAATCAAGACAAGTGGGACTAGACATATTATTCAAAAGCAACATTTTAAAAGTGGTCACGGGCCCATGATGTCCAATTCAGAAAATATGATAGTTTATATATATATTTCATTGTTCTTGGTTGACTGTGACTGAAGGTGACTTTGCAGAAAATGTTTCTTTGAAGGCAGAAATTTTGCATGAATTGTTTGCAGTGGTGATGCTTAAGTTGCGCCATCTATTCATCCACCCGCACTCTCTAGTCCGATCTCCTGTGTTTTAGTGGCAGGCATGCGCAAGACTGCTGGCAGGGGTTAAAGTGCGGAGAGGCCCTACAAAAAATCTTCAGTTTTTGATGTAGGGAGGGATGTTATAGAGGGAAAATGAGCTTCGGATTTAGTTCTAACCCTGACTTAAACGAGTAGAAATTGCGGATGGATTTTCTATGGAAGTCAGTGAGATTTGAAACTAATTCGCATTTTACTATCAGAATAACTTAAAAAAAACATACGAATTTAAAATTATTTGAGAAAAATCAAAAACCTCTCAAAAAATAAACGTGGATAATAATTACATATATTCTTAAATATAGCAGAAATAAGTTCAAAGTGCCACTGAATTATTTTGGATGTGCAGGTGAGGGAAAGCAACAGGTAAAATAGTGTAGATGCAGAAACCGTCATATCTTTGATCATTATACTTTTCTATTTTGAAGGGATATTAAATTACATATTTAGTTCTTGTAGATTCATTTTCACGAACGCACAAAGATTAATTTAAAAAAAAAATAAACGCAAAATATTTTATTGAGTAATTAAATTAAAAACTGAAACATCTTGAATTTTTTATATAGTTTTATTAACGAAAGAAAAAGGTATGCACTTCAATAGGTTAACGTAACATTGATATGTAAATTAAGCGGGTTTCGACTTTATAAGCAAAATTAGAACATTTTAGGGTAATGCAAAATATTTGGCCATGGTTATATAACTGTTATATCATAAGAAAATAGTAATTTAAAACGATAGGAAATGTTTTAAATGTTTTATAATAATAATAATAATAATAATAATAATAATAATAATAATAATAATAATAATAATAATAATAATAAACCACTAGAGTTTAGCAATACACACTACATAAGATTTAGCATAGTTAATAACTGATACTAAAGCTTAATATTTTACAAAACTGTGCGTTTTAATATTGTTTATCCCAGATCCAAGTACGACTCTAGCACGGCATCATAAGCGTTTATCATAGTGGCACAGCACCATATTGTACCAGACCTTTGCGTGAAACAAAACTGATAAGAAGGTCGTATAGTTGCGAAAGGCGCCACGCAATCCTTGAGCAAACACGATCTTTGTTTCTTCACCATACAAAGCCTTAAATCTTTCATAAAACTGAGAAGATACCTGAATGGTTTCTGGTGTTTAGGGATTTGTGAATTATTTAACTGGAAGCGATTTCTTTGATGTAGTCAGTTGGCATTTTTACCAACAGTTATTCCGAGAATTCCGTGTCGTCTTCAATGCAATGCGACCAACGACATGTATTCCACAGCTATTCCGCTCTTCTCTCACCACGCGGACTACTTAACAGTCGTCGGAGTTCCTCTGAATTAATAGTTCAGGCTTTACAAAACTTCACCACAAAAGTCAGATACTTATCATTCATCGAGCACTTTTTTTTGACATGCATTCTGAAAGACTTTATTAATATTCAGCTTTAATCAGCATCCTTAAAAATAAAGATAATATAAGACTCATTTGTAACCTTAATTGACTAGAGACGACAAAAACAGACTAAAGATGAATTTTAAATACTGTGAATGCTTATTTCTATCATATTTTTACGTCTCTGTAGTCTATCAATATTATATCATTTCAATTGGGTGCAAAGTCGTCTCTGTAGATTGAATAGCATGTACTGGTTGAAAATTATGGATGCTACTAAAGGGAAGTAATATCTTTACTAGCTATTGAATGTATTCTATCAAAAATACGATATTATAATATTATAACATACACATATGTTTCTTGGTAAAAGAGAAAAAAGCGTTTCTTAACTAATTGGAAATAAACCGTCATTTATTTATCAAATTAGATTAAAAATTAATTAAAGTCGTAGGTACTCGTACACAATTTACTCTTTTTTTTGCAAATGTTTTTGTGAATTGTAGTTAATATTTTTTCAAAATAATATATAAATTTTAAACATTTTATATAGGACTAAATTGATTTTTACTAAACAAACAAATGTTGAACTTTTCATAAGATTAACTGATTTTTTCGAATGTTATTACCATAATTACTTCCTTTTCTAGTAGGCTCATTTTTCATTGCTAAATTTTATATTAGAACAAAATCTACAAAACAGGAGATGAAAACACCAACTTCTTTTTTGCGTGGTTTAACTGTAGGTTAGTTTCTACAAAGAAGTGGAAAGCCATGACGGATATTTATCGACCATAAAAATAGATCTTCAATTTCTTTCATGACCAGAAATTTAGTTGTTGCATCAAGATCGCTATGGCTTAAAAGTCTGTACGTGGAGTGGGGAGCGTTAAGCTAAATTGAAGGACGGTGGAGAACTGATCATCCCATGCTAGAACCACTATCCCGAACGTCGAGTTTATTGGAAAACGAAGTAGGTACAAAGAGGTAGAAAGTAATTATATCTTTGAAGAGATCGTATGAAAGAGAAATTATTTTCAATATGATTCTTAAAAGATGTGTATTTCTTATCTTAGATATTCTCCGTTTTTGCTCTGATTACTAATTTTTTTTTTACTTCTACAAACAAAGTAAATATTTTATGTGGATGTTGTCTATTGATTTAACATAGGAAATAGTTTTTCTCAATGTTTAATGGTCTGCGACGGAAAAAATTCCAAATGTGTATATATATTCCAGTAAGTTTGAGTACAGCGAGAGATGTTATTTAACTTCAGTCTGGTATATAATCAACAGGACAATTACAAGCAGAAAAATACAACTCGAGACATTTTGATGAATATGAATAAGTCTAACGACAACAAAAAATATACAGCTTTTCTTGACGAACAAAAATTAATTGGCAATTTTTATCGAGTTGTATTTTATATTGCAATTAGAATTCAAATAAAAGATTTTGACTGTGATTCAAGTATATAGCACGGACATTTTTACCGCTGCGAATGAGACTATAGTTTAAACATCAATACAAAGTAATTTTGTTGCTAAAATAATGAATATAACTCGCTACTACGTCATTATTATAAGGGACTCCTCATTACAGGTATATAATTAATAGAGACTCAAGTTTATGTCTATTATAATGGTTATATATAAATCTAAACGTATAACATTACAAGGCCTGTAGGTCAATATTATCCAGGTGGCATCAGTCACATAACACTAAAATATCTTTGATAATGTTGCTCTAAAATACTGACATACAAATTATACTTCTTTTTTCCTTGAATGTTGCATTCAGCTTCCTTAGTGTCATATAAGACGTGTTTATATAAAGAAACATAAAACAAAATTAAAACAAGGGATGGAAAATAGATTTTAAATGTAGCATGGAATAAATAAAATATATAATGAAAAATCTATTATAATTGATTATATTTAAAAATTTTTATATTTACTGTTTACGCAGTCTGAATTTGTTTTCTATGTGCCGATAATTTAGAAAACCTTCCTAAAATGCATTGCCACGAAAACTCTCGATTTTCTAGAAGTAAAGTCGGTAAAATGCTGCCAATCATTAGAAGCAGATCTTTGGATAATTCTTAGAGTCAGACATTTTTGGCTATGTATTTAGCGCAATTTTTTGGCGAAATTTTGCAATTACTTTTTTTTCGAAAGCTTTACTACACTTGCTATATTAATTTGATAGCTAAGCTTCCTACAACAATCAAGAATGATCGCAGTCTAATTACTGAGATTTTGTATCGATGTAATGTCAAAAAGTTTTCTACATTATCGGCATCTATGAAATATAGTATTCAGATAGCGTAGACGGCCGCTTTAATGGTGCACATTATATTTTTCGGTCGCAAACTAATTATATTTATTTTGAAAATATTAATAATTATTTACGCGAGAAACAAACAAAAATAACAACAGTTAATTCTTTGCAATGTACTCTGATGAAAAAACAAGTTTTGTAGTATTAACATATCTGCAAATATCTGAATGTTACTGACTGGAATGTTTAGAAACGTTAAACACGTCTTTTAAAATAATAATGCCTATTATTTTTATTCACGTTAAAAATAGAAAACTTATTGAATTATAACAGTTTACGAAAAGAAAAGACACCGTTTTGTATCTATCCAAACTGAAATCTTGGACAAAACCAGTACAAGCTTTGAATTTTAATATATCCATGCATCTGGAATATTTATTTTGAAATCAGTAGGTAGCCAAGTGAACTTTAAATCGTATTTTATACGTGGCAATTAATGGTACGTCAAAAGTGAAAATCAATTGCTTGGTTTAAGAGTAAATGTGCGTAACTTTAACTTCGACAGTGAAAATAACAAACTCTATTTTAATTTTGGTGGACGGAAAGTTTAAGTTTCAGTCGTAAGATTTTGTATTCAGCAAAACAACAACTAAAGGAAGATAATGTGTGGTGTGCATCATCATCAACAGGTATTAATTTGGTCATCATTGACGTTCTCATCTGCCCATCTATACAGTTGCATGCCCGTAATTTCTTTATGCCATTCTGATAGGAAAGCTTCGAACGAACGCAATTCTCAGGAAGTATTTAATATTTACAAACTACAGATAAGTATTTGCTAGCATGATAAATACATTTTTCTTTTCTTTTGTAATTATTTAAAATCACCTTTCTCAAAATTCCACGTCTTCCTCAAAACAACAAACAAAAACTTAAAGCGTCTTGCCTCGCGACACAATTCCCTTCCCCCAAAAAACTAGTTTCTGTTCTACTTTTAAGATAATTTTATTTATTAAGATTTTTTTCTTATTTTTTAGAAAAATTTAGACCGCTTATTCATTAAATGAAAAAATTAATAATTAATATTAATAAAACATAATCAGTCTTGATACTAAAAGACTGCTTTGGAAGAACAAATTAAGATGCACATTTTAAAACAATACTATTAGAGAAGAAATTTATGATGGAAGAGAAGTAACTCGACCTTTTTCTAAACACTCAGCGAGATAGAATAAATAGAATTTAATATTTCTAAAAAATGTACAAAAATAGGCTGCTAACAGTTGATAAAAACTCTTGGATGTGTTAAAGGAACAAGAGCATTAAATATCGAAGACAATGGGGAAAACATAAAGAAGAGCTGTAATTTAGTGTAAAATACCTGTATTATACCCCTATTTTGGTTTTATAAGATATTTGTAAGATTTGTTGAGGGTATTCAAAACGATCGATTACCAGTGCATGTAGATTTGTGGGAAAATTGTGCTTCTCGAATAGATAATATCATAGAAATTGTTACAGACGATGAGAAGTGGAGTTTGAAACATTTGTTTAACTGAAGGATCATAAAAAGCATGTTTACTTCATACATAATTCCTAACAAAATAGACATAAAATATCTTTTTGAGTAGTATTTACATGATAGAAAAATATGTACGACAGTAAATCTTATGTACATTATAAATATATTACCACTCTGATTTAATTTTTCAGTAATTAAAGCTGAAATAAAAATGACAATTTGTCTGGAGTTAAATATTAACTTTCTCGGCTTTAAATCCTTCTGACTAAGAAACAATGGTTGCTTTAATGCTTTGAAAATTGGCAATAATATTAGTAGTGTCTGAAATCATTTTTATTTGAAGACTGTCTCTAAAGATAGTTAATTATATGCATAAATACAGTAAATAATTAACATTTATTGTTTGCTTTGCTTCTTTAAATAAGACAGAGAAATTTTTTTCAGGAGATTAATTTAAATTTGAAACGTATTTTTAAACCTTGTAGTTAAAAGAAATTTTAATTCTCTGATTAATCATCTGCTAGCAGTCGACACGTATTATGGGCCTCATTTTCGACTGGTTTACTTAGCCGTCTGGTAATCCGGTCCGCATTTTGGTTATTAGTTGGTTAACATAGAAATGGCGGAATTACCAGAATAACTGGAAGGAAATCTTGGCAGGGTTAAGGTGGGTGGCAAAAATAAAATTTCTGTTGCGCTGTTTGCTCGGAATTAACGATCTAGTTTCGGGCCCTTAAAATACTGCCGCGGTATGGCCAAAATCAAAACCCCTCAGCTCCTTTCAAAAGAAGAACAAAAACGAAAGCAATAGGCTAAGTAAATAGTCCTCCATTAACCAGGAAAAATCTTTCTGCAATAAATAAGAAAAAAGTAGAAGAAGCGGAGCAAACGCACGACTTCGTCAACACAGCAAAGGAACTGGTTATGGCGTAAAGAAGTTACTGGCCTGTGCTTTAGCGGCTCATGTTGACACGTTCCGGAGATTACTCGTCGTGGAGTCTTCACCAAGGCCAATATTTACCTTCTGCACAACGAATGTTGAGGCTAAAGTATTGAGCTGCAAAGCTTTCGAAAATTCTCTGTTTTACGAAAGTTTTAAATGATTCTAGCAAGTTGAGCGTAATACAATTTTAATCGCAAGGTTAACGTCAATATGATTCAACTTTAATAAGTAATTAAATAAATCAATTTTAGCAAATGTATAATGAGATACAAATCGTATACAGGTCGAAATAAGACCTCACTCATAAACAGCTGAGGCGGCCGGTCGTGGAACCGACCCAGCTACACCACATACACATGCAAACTTAACAAACAGGCCATAACAATTACACCACACCACCCCCCAAAAAGATCTGTGTTTCCCAAACCACTGGCTGATCAAAGCTCTATGGTTGGTTTTTACACCTTTGTTTACAGTCACAGCGCAATTCTCCATCCCTGTTTAAGAGATGCTTTCGGGGAGCTGACATAAGAAATGCATGATTTTTGGCTAACTACTACGTGAGAAAAACGGCAGCTGGACCACCGCGTGCGGTAGACTTTCGACAAGACCGCTTCACGATTTCACGCACATTTATGTGCGTGTCCAGTTTCAGTGCCGAATAATGAATGACGTAAAAGAACCCAAAGCGGATGATGAAACAATCATGGTGGCGTTTATTGCATAATTCAGATACGAATAGACAAATTATTGATTTCTCATATAAGCCATACTATATCCTTGACAACCGTTATTGAATGTTGAATGCGATAGACCAACTCCTCTCTCTCTCTCTCTCTCTCTGTCTCTCTCTCTCTCTCTCTCTCTCTCTCTCTCTCTCTCTCTCTCTCTCTCAATACTTTTACCTTACCCTATCGTAGTTAGCGTTGTAAGTTTTGTTTACAAAAAATAAAACAGCGTACAAACCGATAGGAGAAATTTGCCCTAAATATTTAATTGGGTAGACGAGCCAGTAACCCTTTGCGCTAAAAGGCTGGTAAAATCATTACATTCGAAAGCATAGCCATCAGCCAGTGGCACATTCGTTTCAAGCACATGAGCTCGAAATTAATCTTTCTCAGCAATATGTCCAGATGATGAGCATAGGAGAGATCTCCAAAGTGTAAATTCATTAGTTAAGTTATATTAAAATAATAATGGTGGCCCCTGTAAAGTAGGATACCCGTTCACAAGTTCCATACAACACATGGGTGCGTGAGTTTAATTACAGTGTAGCAGCCAGTTGTATTATAGTAAAATGATTAGAAAGCCAGGCACTATTCAAATAAATTGTCAAACTAAATACAATCTTGTTAATTACGTTTTAATATGCAAATCTCTGTACACAAAAATGCGTCTTTAATGCATCAGTAAGTATAAGTCTATCTTTATACGGAGTGTTTTGTAAAGACGGACTGCTGAAGAATATATCGTTAAATCTATTTTCAAATTTATCGTTACTAGTAAATTCCAGTAAATTCCATAGGAAGATAAACTTTACTTGTATTTATTTTTTCAGTCAATAAAAGTTTTGTTTCAATGCCTGATATAGTCATATGTCGGTTAGATTCCTAACAACAGGACTTTTAATTCTGTTGATTTAAGATAATTAAATAATTTCGTTTTAACTTAAGCTTTTTTTAAATGAGAAATTGAAATTGTTCACATTTTAAAAAAATTATTACATTTCCATGTTTTCCAGATTTGGAATAGAGAGGGGAAACGATTTTATGCAGTGTAAATTGTCTTCACGAAAAACATTAATGATGTGGTTGACTGATAAAGTAGAGGAACCGGGTTCGAATCATAGTCTTGGCGGGCTAGGTTTGCCGTACCTCCCTGGCATTGTTTCTTCTCTCTCGGCCGCCTGGGTTTCCTACAGACCTTATCTCTTTTCTCCCGTATTTATAAACTGTAAATGCTTTTTTAAAAGTTTTCACGGTAGGAAACCTGTTCTCCCCTGTTTTATTTAGGAACCTGACACCAGAGGTTCTCTCTGGTGGAGCTTTATTTGCCATTATTACAATGGTCTGTTACAGTATTTCATAAATTGTTTTGTGTTTACCGTACCGTTATATATTCAGAGTTTTAAAGGGTTAATTTACTGTATTTATTCAAACACTTACACGGCGATGATTCACAAAGGTAATTTTTTAAGTTTGCCACAATCTCTGTTTAATAAAAAATATGATGATAAAATTGCTTTCCTTTATCACAGCGCCATAATCTGAACACAGAATTCGAAATGAGGCGTGTCTTCCGGTTTCTCGTTGAGGCTTCCATGAAGATGTTTTGTTTTTTCTAGAGAAAGTATATGTACAATCCGCATAATAGCTTAAGTCGTTATCACTACGCTGAGCCTCATTTACTGTTCACAGGACATATTATTTTTCTGTTTACTTTCCTATTACTTAAATATTCTCCACCGTTCTGATTACTGTAACAGCAGAGAATAAGTTTCGCCGGGATGAAGTTGGATGAACAGTTAAAAAGGGGCTGTAATCACTGTGCAGCGGACGGACCGGAAATCAGTGCTTTTCAGGACGGCACAAAATGAGCCCGAGCTGGCTATGAATTTCTTCAGAAATGAAACGTCGTAGCCTCCATGAACCGGCTGCACAGCAAAATAATAGAATTTTGAGTCAGGAACAAGACATCGAAAATTTACATTCACCGCATGTCGCCCTCATATTACTCGCGTTAAATGGATACCGATTGCTTTATTTAACAAAATATTTCTGTTTGTGGATTTTATTAATGATTCAGTAGTACAGAGATAAACGGCTCCACTATAAAGGTTTATTTTTATATTATTATTATTGAAGATTATGGAATGATAAGCTGAGTTTAATTAATTAAGCAAATTTTTACGGCTTACACCGTGCTACAGCTTCAAACGACAGATTATCATATGAAAGCTTTTATCATTGGAACCCAGCTGAGACGTGTGGTGTCACATTCTTCTTCTGTCAGCCTGCCCTGGAATGACGACAAATAAATTAATTTGCAACTGACTTTCTTGAAAAATAAGGTTTGCAAACTTGTGAAGATTTCACAGCAGCGAAGTTTTAATTTCGGTTATTTATTGATTGTTATTACCCTAAATCAAGGCGTAGCCAAAACAATTGTAGCTTAAACAACATATGGCAGTAACAGGCTTTGACCGCTCTCAATGGCTTCTATTTTGATACAATAAGAAAATATAACCTTTTCGCTCGATACACTGCGCAGAATCTTTAAAGATCAAGTATCTTTAAAGCATTAGCAATTTCATTTTCAATAGTGCACCAAAGACCTTGTGCACGAATACTATTTTCTGCATTGTAGAGTCACTTGTAATTAAATATTTTTTTGGTTTTCGCCCCTTAAACTTGCTGAGCGGTGAGATGGGGGTGTGTACTGATATTTCGGTAGAATGTCCCCGTTCCAGTGTACAAAAAAAAGATGGATATTGCCCACATTATCGGGAAAAAACTTGTTGGAATCCAACCGATTATTAATGGAAAGGGGAACTGAAATTCCTGGGTAAAACTAAAAAGTTGCGGTAAAGAAAAAAGGAAAAAGAACTTCACCACGGCCTCCACAATCACAGGCGAAAAATATAATATAAATAAAAGTCAACGTTTGGGAAAATGGTGCAAAAGTAGGGAAAATTTTATGTACTGATAATTAGATTGTTTTCGTATTATAATAAACAGATAATTGAAACATTCGTAAACAATATAAGGAAGGTTTTGTGATATTTAGTGTGATTCCCGTAGCAGAAAATAATAATCTGTTCTTTTGTGACTATAAGATGGTACCACTGACGTAACCGGCGCCTAATATATTACGTAGATCTAAGATATTTATGCATAATAACGCATAAAAATCAGACAATTTGTATTTCCTCCATGATTTAACATCATCATTAAGTTCTCCAATTTTCTAATATTTTTCTAAAAGTATTGAACGGAAAAAAGCGTTGGATAGGCAATTAACCTTCCTTGAAACAACGTTTCCAGTGATTTCGTCATTTGGCAGTAACAGTTGGAATGTCCGGCGATACGGTTTTGCTTCATCAATGTTAAAATTCAAATTGAGTCTTTTTTACGTCAAAATCAAGGTAGCTTTTAAAAGTATCCACTTTTACGCTAAAATTAGAACATTTATTAAAGTATTTACCCCCCCAAAAGTTGTCGCTTGCTTAAATAACAATTTTTAAAAGTTAGAGTTTTTTTTTTTTAAATCAACTTTAAACAAAATATAATAGAAAACGGATCACCCAATAACTAGAAAATTATAATAATTATTTCAAAAAATGTTTTTTTAAGCTCTAGACAAGAAACTGTCCTAAATGATTTATCACCGTATGCGGTCTCCCGTTCTGTTCGAAGACACATCAATCCACTTACGTCATTGGATGTCAGTAGGAATCTAGGACTCTCCACTTTGAATAGAAAATCTGCTAGATGTGGCTTTTTGTTCATAGATAAAAAAACAGTCGGCGAACTTATTGGCTTCAGTTAGACATTTTAACTTTCTGCTTGTGGAACGGCGACAAAGATATAGGGAGCAATAAAACCCCTTACTGCCCTACACAATGGGCGTCTCTTCAAAACTTTGTCGACAACGTTTTGCACATGCCATCGCTATTACATCTGCATAGTGCATTGCATGTTCTTGGCATATCTAAACATAACAGTCAATATTTTACACTTCTGAAAGCATCGGAAATTCATGTTTAAACAATAATTAATTGAGAATTTTTAATTTCTCTTCTTACTTTTTAAATAAATTATTACCCATTATGACAAGGAGTGATCCACGTTTCACCAAGCAGCCCATATCCACAAAATCCTCTTTTAGCATCACATATGCGGTGGAAAGTGATAAAGCAGATGTGTATTACTTTAAGAAGAAGAACAGTTACCCAAATTTTAAATGATACGTTTTTTTTTATAATTCTGGTGCAAAAGACGCACAATTTTTACCGGTAAAATATTTTAAAAATCTAAAGTTTTCTTCACGTTAGCTAGAGTACTTCAAATGCAAATAATGTCCAAGACCGGTAAGACATACCAATACACGAACTAGTCAATATGCTGGTGTGGTGTGTCTGTATCCGGGAACCAGCCTGCTGTAAGCGCTAGGCACTAGTAATTATAAAGTGAGCAACTTTATTCAATGATCTACCTTACCGCGCATTATCCTATCCGGTAGTATGATTATGCAACGCAATTTCAGTTCGCAAGCAATTGCGATGTAAAAATTAGAATAAAACAAAATGACCCACGTCTAATCAAACTCTTTTTGAAAAGACGATATTATTTCGGAAGTTGAGCTGTAAAAAAACTAGTATTTTTCTGAATATGTTGGTTTTATATCGTGATCTACTCAAAATATTAAAGTATAAATTTCAATATTTAACTGTTCATTATTAAACACGCATTATATGTAACTGTTTGAAATATTAACAAAATTTAATCAAGCTGTCTTCTCATTTATTGTCATTGTTATTATTAGTCAATTAAAATAAAGTTGGTCACCTATAAATTAGAATAAACTGCATACCTTGTATGCCAGTTGTCTCCTAATTGATGATAATAACATGTAATTTGCTGGAAACGATGCTAGATTTCCATGGAAGATTGTTTGTTGCCATTAATGTCAGAGTTAAGCACTAACCGATGCGGTGGTGCTGCTGTTAAGGATAAGGTTTGAACAAACTCGGGGACCACTATTTCATTCTGCGTTTTCTTAACGAATTTAATTACGAAAACTGTATTTGTCTTATCTTGCTCAGATATCCAGAATTGATGAAGCGTGGCCTACCTTTCCCTAGATAGGTGTATTCTGTATAGAGAAAAGATCAAATAATAATTTAAAAAAAAATTAAATCCTCCTTAGAAGTGACACCTACAGCTAGACAAGTTGGAAGAATTTTTTTTTTTGGAGTAAAAATGTAAATATTTAGTCAATAGATACGAAGAAAACAGATCAGATTTTCTGCACACTACACGCGCGATAAACACGCAATAGATTCTTACGGTTATTTAGCTGTATTTTAAATATCTTTATTATATAAACTTATAACGGAACAAGATTTCTATGCATTTAAGAGAAGTGACACTTGAGATTACAGAAACCAAAGGAGGGAGGTGAGGAGAGGAACAGATTTTTAAAGGTGGGTATCTATAGTTAATAATATTCGGAATGAGAGTCATAATTATGAATTAGCTCTAATTCTAGCACGTCTAGATATAGTATATATATTTTTGGTAATAGATTTCTTAATGAGTGAAACAATCTATTATCAAGGGTTGATATTAGTGACAGCATTTAAGCAACGTATGAAACGCTAATTTCCATTACTCCTTCCGGCGGTCCTCGAGTACGAAGTGTTTGTTTGTCTACCTCAGTCATTAAAGATGGGATGTATAACTTATCTGAAATTTCTTGATATTCTTAATAAATCCAAGGTAGTGTAATTGGCTCTTACTGATTACTTCTTTTTTCATTTGTTTCACATTTTATGTTTAGTATTCTATGTTATCAATCTTTATTAAATAGTCAAAATGTCTAAGTTCACGTTGACCAATAATTCTTTAGCTACATCTTTAATGACTGACGTAAAGAATCAAAAGATGATCTTTACATGGTATTTAAATTCCATCTATTTTTTTATATTCAGTGTCGTGTAAATACCATGCAAAGATCATCTTTCGGTTCTTTATGTCAGTCATTAGACTGAAGTAAAGCTGACATTTTCGCCCAGTAGTATTCGTACAACCGTCTTGGTTTGGAGACAGCTATTCTCCATCAAGATTATGCCGACTGCTCAGTGTGCTCCTGGAAGATTTTCTCCAAATCTTTCTTTCTATATTTTAGAAAACGTTCCCTTATCAAAGGTGCTGGATTACTTTGAGATATACAATCTTCCCCAACCAACAGAACAAAGATGGGTGTGGATAAATAGCTCAATCTTTTCTGAAATCATACGGCAACAGCAGCGAATAAATTAGAGGGATTAAAAAAAAAATGAATATTTTAACTGTTCTTGCTCATTTGCATAGCGTCTGGTTGATTTCACTGCGCTAATAAAAGCTTCTTTTGATATAGTAACTTATAGAAGGTAATAACGCTTCCGTTACTATTAAAATGTCGGCTGTAAATTAAATCAACTCCACTATTTGCAATCAAAAAAGAATTCTTCTCTTCCTGAAGGGAATAATCTCCGAACACTTGCTTTACTAGCTAGTTATATTACTAAGAGTAAAATTATGGTTTCAAAGGTTTCATATGAGATATGATAAAAGATTTTTTAAAGGAATTCAATCTGTGAACGGTAATGAATTAGTGTAAAGAAAAAAAAAACAAAGAGAAAAGTTTTAACATTTTGCCATGACCATAAAATAAATGCGTATCGAGTGTGCTATCTGACTTATTGTTTGGATAAATGTTTTTTCATTCTTGTTTAAATAAAGTCTGACGTTTTGTCTTTTGATTGATGTCATTTTTTGTTTCAAAAATGATAAACTATAATTATATGTTATTTCATTTCTAGGTTGAAGTTTGCATTTTTGGTGGCGGACTCCAATTTCCATTTAACTGATGAATTTTATAGATCTTTCAGATGTACAATATAATTCCTTTTATCCGGCAAGTACCGGACCGTATAGGTGCAGGATTAGGTATTGTGCCGGTTTATACCAACATAGTTAAATAATAGGCATAAATGACCCATAATACGGGAAATCACAATCACAATAACTCATCTATAATAGTAATGAATATTAAAACACAATAAACAGTTACTGTAATAAAAACTCACCTAAAGTAAGTGAATAATGAACTGTACTGTGTGTGGCTTTCCTTATCTACAGTACCGTAGGGGTATTGTTAGCAAATCTCTTTTCCTTTTAATTTCATGGCTAATTGAAGCGATATTATTTGACGACATTATAAACTAATTCAAAGAAATGAATGTTTATTGGAGAAATAAATAATGTAAAATGTTTACACAGAACGTTAATTATCCAAATCCACGCACCGGAAAGCGCAAGAAGATGATTGGTTCACAGTTCCACATAGTGGTGATAAATTACACTACTTTGGCCTGGTACCGGTACATTGGACGTGCCGGAACATAGGTTGCCGGATTAAATAAATTTTATTGTATGTGAAAGTTATTCCAATTATCTCTGCTTTTAATTCAAGCATAAATTTTAGTATCATTTGCAAACTTTTAAACAAAGTCTATAACAATATCTGTATTATTTATGCTTCAATGAAGAACAAAGGAATACCCGATATTGACCCACTGAAACGCCACCAGAGACTTGCTGATACAAACAACATATTCCGTTAACAATACGCGTTCTTTTATACTTTATAAATAGTCGTTTATTCATAACATATCTACTAAACATTTTTGGTAAGTCTTCCATGCAAATGTTTATCAAAATATATAGTAAAGTATAAATAAGCAATGTTCAGAGGTGCTTCATCATCAAATAGCCATCAATGAATGAAGTTATCTTTATTCCACCGTAAGTGCTTCGCATAAAAGACAACGACTATCTTTGCGTGATATTTAAGGAACAATAAATATGAAAAATAATTTTGTTTTTGATTTTGCTCGCCTTTCATTAAAGATGGAGGAAAGATAACGATGTTGTTCTGTCATTCAGTATTTCTCATTATAAGAATGCGTTCCCACTACTTATATAGAGATTTTAATTAGTGTTTGATCTGAAACTCTTTCAGGTTCCTGCGAAAACTCTGCTGAAAATCCAAATGGCCTTCTTCGAGTTCGCCGCGGTGGACTTAACATGCTGCGACTTGGACGTGGGGTCCATATGCTGAGACTGGGAAAGAGAAACTCTGGCGGGGATTTAAGTACCGAAGAACTGAGAACTCTTATTCTAGCTCTGCTTCAGAGGCACAGAATGTTTTCCGAGCGTCAAACACCTCTACCCAGATATGGTAAAGACATTATTGGCGATTCCGATTTCGACAGCAACCAAGACGACGCACTTACTCGGGTGGCGCAACTTTTACGGCGGTCCAGAGTGTATCCATCTCAGTTCAGCGACGACGACGAAGAATATTTCAGCAGCCTTCCCCCATCACCTCGTTTAGGGAGAATTAAACGCTCAGCTGAGAATTCCGTTGAAGACATTGAAAATCAGAAAGACTTCGAGAGAGCTCCACCCATTCCTCGCATCGGCCGCCTGATTGACGACGAGGACGTCGATGACTCTGACGAGAGCAGCTTCAACCGCAGAATGACTCCTCTGCCTCGGTTTGGATGGTGCGAATTTTACGACGACAACGGTGACTGCCTCAGCTTTGACCGAAGCACTCGTGGCGGGCTTGGGATGCTGCGCTTGGGTAAAAGACGCCTTAACATGCTGCGGATGGGGAAAAGACACCTTAGTATGCTGCGCCTGGGAAAACGCCAAGACGAAGAACTAGCTGGTGAAAAGAGGTCGCTTCGCTTGCTCCGCTTGGGAAAGAAATCGGAGTCTGAGGATAGCCACACCATAAAGAACCGCGCCCTCAGCATGCTTCGTCTTGGGAGGAGCGAGCAGACGTCTGAAGACAAGCAGAGATGAACAAACAGACGAGCAACTAACGACGTTTGGAAAGATATACTTTATCTGAATTGCATTGCGGTACACACTGTTTATATGTAGATCTAAAACAGCTGAAATTTTATAGTCTCGGTACTATTAAAACAAGTTTTTTTAAAAAACAGCGAATTGTACAAGCAGTATATTTTTAAAAGTTGCTTAATAGTTGAACTACCACTGAAAGTGCACACACACACACACACATTATATATATATACATATATGTATATATGTATATATATATTAATATAAAAGTGCAGATGCAAGTAGAATGTGATATAGAAATGATGCCACCGAAGATGTTTCGATGTAATGTTCCAGAACTCAATGATTGCACTGCTATTTAATCAAAAGAACACAACACATTAAATAAACAAACAAAACTTGTATTCCTTTAATTTTACAGCTGAAATGTGATGAATAAAATTTTCAAGACAATTTTCGATTGAAAATTTTTAGTTCTGACTATTATCACTTTGTTAAAAGTTCGATATTTAGATTCGAATCAAAGATCAGGATGGAAAACAAAAGGCAAGAAACTATATCAAAAATACGGAGAAATTTGTGACAAAAGTGTTGAAATCATTTGTTAAATATTTCAATACATATATATAAACGGTACGCGTTTCACTGTTAAACAAATTATTGACTGTAATCAATCTCTAAAATAATTTTTATTCGAGCACTTGGCTGTAAATGCTTTGGTTGAGAATGATAATCAATAAATAAAATAAATTGCCAACTAAATAAAGCTTTATTTTCACTTTGTGACAAATATGATTTATCTTACATAAATTTCTCATGGTAAAAGCGAAGGACTCATTATTAAGCAATCCATCAAAATTAATATATTTGGTTAAAATGTGAACTCTCCGTATTTTTCTTTGTTTTGTCTTGTTTGTCTTTATGAAAAGCGATATTTTTACATTAACTGTACAATAAATGGCCTGAGTTCGAATCCCGGTCGTGGTCGGCTCGATTTGGTGTACCTCCCTGGCACGGTTTCTTTTCGGTCTTTTCCCCGAGCCGGCTGTGAGTTTTCTCAGAGATCTCCGTTTTCCTTCTACATTTAAAAAATGAAGAGATCTAATAAGGCTCTTTTTCCAAGTCGGAAATGCTGGCGCCGGACTGACAACGTTTCCTAACGGACAATCATGGCACTACGGTTCTTTGCCAGTCTTGTCTTACTTGTGGACATCGGTGTACGACATCACCACAACAACTGTATAATAAGTTGCTTCAGATATTTTTGCGAATAAACGTGTAGAGAGATCTTATTTTAAAGAAAACTACAAAAAAGATGTTGGTTAAGAAAATTCTAAACGAAAATTATTAAGCGCTGCAACAGGTAAGTAGAAAGGAAAATTTCGATAGTGAACAAAGTGAGGAGAAAACTTTTCACGAGAGACCAGTTAATAATTAAATTTACTTCTTTATTTATCTGAGTGTGCTAAACACGCCAATAAGTAATGGTTGTCCAGAATCAAAGAAAATCGGAATGCATAAGTAAAACAAAATGAACGAATAAAATAAATAGAGAAAACTAATGGTGTTTTTTTTAATTTTTCTGTTGAAGTTCATTTGGCAGTCTGTCTGTCTGTCTATTACACTAAAGAAAAAGCGATCTTTCCACGTGGTATTTAAATGATATTAAACGTGAAAAATAGCAAAATGTTTCCTTTTTCAATTAATAACTTTCGATTTCTTTGAAAATTTAAGGAAATGTTTATCACAAAATCGGATGTGTCGCAAATCCTTCAAAGAACTTGCTTAATTGTCTACAGAAATACCTCGTTTACCAAATGTATTTGAAAAATTTGACTTTCTTGAATAACATTTTGCAAAAAAAATTTAACTCAAATAAGCAGTTAGATTAACATCAACATTTTCTATTCAATTTTATCCATGATGCAATTCCTTTTACCGATGACAACTGATCCGACATTCGAACGTTAAAGTCTCTTGGAAAACATTTGCGGCAGCTTGATACAGATGATGCTTTGAACAGAACTTAAATATTTAATATTTTTTACTCGACCTTCATATTTCGAAACAATTTACGTGGTCAGATGTAATGTATAATCATCCATAACAGCTTAAACATACAGTTGAGAAAAACTATTATCTAATATTTCATTGTGTAATGATCATTGGTTCGTGTGGTAAACTTACTGAGATTTTAGTTTCTTTTACTTTAGTTTGCATGGATACTTCCAAGTTCATAGACGGAAAACTCTTCAAAAAAAAGGATTATTATCTACTAGGGGCGTTCAAATGATACCCAGATGAAATAGCAATGCTCACGGCTTCATCTGAACGTTTGGTAAATACGATTTTCTGGAGTGGTTCCTATGTAGTAGCCGTTTAACATTTAAGGAGAAGTTATAATAAAGAAACTTAACTCGTGCCTTTTCTTAAATGAATAAGCTATACATTAAGTCTGCATTATCAAGTACTAATTCAATTTTTGTTTCTTGTAATTTCTTAAACATTTAAAAGGGACAGGAAATTTACTGCTCTTTCGTGTAGAAATGATGAATATCTGAAGCTACACCTGGCGACGTCATGTCTACAGTGTGACGACTTATTTGCTATGACGCAAACGTTTTACTCACTGACTCAAAATTTCAACAGACTGTTAGAGCAGACCAAGGATGTTGTTAATAATCTCGCTAAAGAGCTTAAGGGGATAGGTAAATATATGTTAATCTTTGACGCCAAGAGACTCCTCTGTACATCATTGTATTTAATAATGCGCGACTTTACGTAAAAAGAAATGTAGTTGTGCCAACTTGTTCCTCTCATAGCTACTCGGTCTCCATGCGCAAGTACCATAAATCCATTATACCGACTGGCCGACTTCTGCTGTATGTCTTAGCAGGTGATC
Organism: Nautilus pompilius; assembly: GCA_018389105.1. Lineage (NCBI taxonomy): Eukaryota > Metazoa > Mollusca > Cephalopoda > Nautilida > Nautilidae > Nautilus > Nautilus pompilius. Next base: position 387,931 of record JACATO010001103.1, read on the forward strand.
AATGTTCGTTCCTTGCCATCAAGCTATTTATTATGCTCAAGTCCGCGAGACAGATCTTGTAGCCAAACATTACAAATACAAAGTTTCATATATATATATAAGTCGTCAAGCTGATCAGAAACAATATGTTGAGATAAGCTTCCGACTTGACGGAGCAGGTACTAATGTCTTCAGTAAAACATTAATTACTACAACGATTTTGATTGTTAGTGATAATACTTCCAGGTCTTTAAAGTGGACAAAGAGAAGTGGTTTATTCATCATGTTATGGCGAATGCTACCAGTAAATCAAGCTACTTTAACTTGGTTCCGCTACTTGCTTGCTTGAGTAGATGCGAGTTCGCTTCAACATAAATTGTTTTGTTAACTAACACAAAGTTTAACGTGTATTTATCTCTCTTATCTGTGAATCATTTATCTTGCAAGAAGCTTAGAAATACTATGCGTGACCGCGCAAAGTTTGTCAGAGATAGATGACCCGTGTTCGGAGACAGATACAAAATCTCCAGGACAGAAAGTAAGAGCCTACATTGTGTCTGTGATGAACAACGTTGTGATCAAGGCGGAGGCTATATTATTCCAGTGTGTATGGAGCAAGGTTCAGGAAACAAATATTTAAAATTTTATATAAATTTACACATAGTACCTGCTTTTGTTTTTCGATCTGGATTTAACGGTAAAAAAACATTCAACATTCGAACAATAAAGAAGAAAAAATCAAAATTTCACCTTTGAAGACTGAAATATAAACAAAGAAAATAAGATATCTAAGTGGAATTTATGTGACATTAAAGATGACACGTAAGCATGGTCATTTGGATTGAGTGTATTAAAATGCACTTGTAATAAAGTCAATTACGCAATACTTTAATGTATATAAGATTTGTGTACTGAACATCTTTATTTCTCTATATACTTACCTGAGGTACATTTCATCAATATAACTCTTTATAATGACAAAAAGATGACGCTCCAATCATCCATGTCTCGCATTACAGGTGTATGACTATGCAACCAGTTTAACAAAAATACTAACTGATACTTTTCTGCTAGTCAGATGGTAAAAATATGGTAAAAACTAACGTGGAATACAGAGAGCTAATGTAATTTCGTGAAGAGATTTAACAGTATCGAAAACTTGTCAGTACTGATTTGTTTAAATAATATCATTATAAGAAAAAAATTAAAATTATAAAAAACAACTAATTCTTAAACATCACATTAGTCAGTATAATTGCACCTTAAAAATTAGATTTCGTGTCATACAGTAATGTTAGCCAGCGCAGAAGTACAAGTAATCAAGTCTTCATTTGAGTATTTAACAACGGCTGCGCTATCAGAATTATAGAAAAAATATGTATCTGGCCGGAAGAAAAATAGTACTGACCGCTACAGATTTTAGGGATGATGATGATAGTTTCATCAACAATATTTCGAGTAGCGGTTAAATGATCCAAGAGGTAGAGGAAAAGATTGAGAGCCCGAGTTCGAATCCTGTTTTTAAATGGCTCGGTTTGGCACATTTTCCTCGCTCTTTTTTACCAACTGAGAGGTGTGCGGATAATCCCTGTGACAGGTTTTTCTCCGTTTGGTTTAAACTAAAACCAGGCAAGTATTCATCTAGTAGATACCCTTTTCCTGCAGATTCAAAGAAGACTCATCACAGCTCCAAGTTGTTTCAAGCTCTTCGTTAAATATTTGATTTTTTAGTTAACGACAAATTCTCTGTAATCGAAGACATTGCACATAACTTTATATCTACGAACCGAGACAGACAAGTATATAATTCAATAAATCTATTCAACAGTCATCAGTTAATGCATTCAGTCAATTAAACGACGACATGAATAACAACATATGTTTGTCATTATTAGTTTAAAAATTAGAACTTAACAAAGATAATCTTGGATGTACGAAACGAAAAGAATGTGTGGGCAAATAAAACAACGGTAGAGAAAAGCCATACCGAAACAAAACGCAGTTATTGGCATAATTTTATTTAAAATATATTTTTGTTGAGCTACATCTCGAAGTATTGGTTCCGACTACAGCTGTAGATACTGTGCGGAATTATTTAGGATTATTTTAAAATAAATGAACAAAAATTCTTACTTTTATTTGTTCATACAGTTACTTTGTGTTCCCAATATACGTTGTCGACGGTAGCTCATCGGATGTGATGGAGATTCTAAATAGTCTATAGGTCTGTGGCTGCTGCATAAGGCTGAGGACAGAGAACCTGAGGTAAGAATCTAGAAAATAATAAACGCTCTGTATTTCTGATGCAATTATTTCTTAGGCTCATAATAATTACAGTAGACAATATTAACTCATCTTCTCCGTCACTGAGTGATACAAGATTTGAGATGCCGTCTTTACACGATGTATACACGCTATTATATAAGAAAGATACTGTTATTCCAATGCTATAGGTAGATGGTCATTGATTTCACGAAGGCACTCGTTAAGGATGAGTCAAATGATATTTTTTCAGTAAAAGCGGCAAAATGCACAGCTTTACTAAAGACAATCACTTTGCATTTTAACGCATCATCAAATACCATCTTACACAAATTAATTTTTACGTGTTTTTATCTCACAAAATGTTTTGATTAACTGAGCTAAAAGTATTCAGATAAAAAGTAATGTGTATCTAATTTTAATTAACAAATATTTAAAACCTAAATTTTAATTAGAATTTGCATTACTATATTATTATATAATTTTTATTTTAATTATATGTAGAGAATAATTGGTGCGAAATTTTGTCATATAATTACATCAGATAATTAAGAAATCAGTTCATGATGGTTATTTCTTGGAAATGCCTTGAATAAATCCAATTCAAAAAATGTTATTACATTTGTAATAATTTTATATGGGTGTATTTTCAAAGCAGACTTGCGCCATACCTAAATGAGATTAGAACATATTTTTTTTAATGTACACACAAACAAATTTTACGAGGTTTGTAAAATTAAGTTGTCAACACTTAATTCAAATTTATTTTTATCTACTTCTTCTAACATAACCCCGACTTCTTTTATTAGATATTAAGCCAGAAATTAGAAACAAACAAATTTTAAATTAAAGCAAGATTTTTGAAAGAAGTTTACCTAAAATTTATTATGCTTCTTACGCCAATTTTCCAAATGAAATGGCAAATGATGTTTGAGTAATTTATATTATTAAATGCCCCGCACTAGATAAAGGATTTCCAGTAAAGATTTTTATACAGACACCTGATACACCTTTATATTGTAGTCGGTCTTCTGCCCGGTTCCAGCTGCTGTAGCTTTCATTGCCATACTAACCACCTTTCTTCCGTATAAAATGCCGACTGGTTTCCACGACACTGGTGCCGGAAGTGATTATGTATTATGTATATTATCAAGAGATTTTGCTCAAAGTAATTTCATCTTTCAACAGACTAAATACAGAAAACTTTATTCAGTTGCCTCAGAAATAAATAAATAATAGATAACCAAAAATGATGTTCGCTCAGCGCCAATTCTAGAGACTCAATTTGGGGTTTTGCCCTCTTTCCTATATGACCAAGCGTTTTGTCGAAAATGCTTCAAAGTCGCTATAAGGCAGCTAGGCATGCATTAAGTCATTTATGAGTTACTAGACGTCTTAGTTGTGCTGTAAAAAGACCTTCTTTATTATGCTCTCTTTAAATATTATTTATAGCAGCACCGCGCTGTCATTTTCCACTGCCATATGACCGTCTATAGCAAGCGACACTGCATGTATATGTCTCAGACCACATCACTCTAAACTCCTGGCCGAGTTGCCAGACATTTAACGTCATGTACACTTTAGAAATTTCTCTCTCAGCGGCACCATATAATGTAGCAATCTCTGCCAAGCAAGCTGCTCCAAACCATGTCATCATAAGCTCCTGGAAGTGTTGCAAGGCATCCTCTGACATCTACGCTTACAGTTTCTTTTCCACCTGTTTCACATACTGCAACTCTTCATTGTCTTGAAACGTTTCGGATTAATCAATCTCTGCCGAGTAACGTGCTCCAAACCATGTTATCGTAAAATCTTGGCGTTCTTGCAAAGCGCGCAATCTTTTACCATTATTCGTAGCTACTCCAAAATTTTAAAAAAAATTTTCATTACAATACGGGTCATCCTAGCGTATACTGCTCAGAGGAGAGTGAGTAGGTGGGTAGCCGAGACTGTTGTTGGCCGAAGTATTGTCAAGTTCCTTGATCAGGTATCCAAGGTAGTCTCTCCCGAACACACAAAACCTAACGTAACTCCATTGCTTTTGGTCTAGGAAACTAAGCTTGCAATAATTTAAGCTAGCATATAAATTTAAGCCTAACTCCGATCCCAATGAAACAGAGCCGGTACTTTACCAAGCAGAGCCAGGCAGAAAATCTAAGCTTGATGGACAGACAACTTGTATTTAGTGTCACCTGTTTAAACCACGGAAAATTCGCATGATTGCATTTGGTCTATGTGTGAAGAAATTAATTTGTTTTTCCATTATGGGTGACTAAAACGCTACACAAAATATTTTCTCCTTTTTAGGAGTTTGCGAGACTGTTTCCTTAATCTTAGTTTTCTTTCATGTAAGACAAACAGAAAAGTTAATAAAAGATGGTTGGCTGTGAAGCTAAAATTTTTATTTCTTTCAGAACATCAGTAATTTTCTTTCTATTTAAGAAAACTTGTGCCAGCTATTTATTTAATTATTTATTATATATGGGGATTCTGTCGAAAAGACAAGGGACAGTTTGAACAGAACAACAAGAAAGAAAGCAGGATTCACTGTATATAAGTAAAGTAAAGAAAAATTGTGCTCCTATTTTCTAATATTGAAAGTTAAGAAAACAAAATTATAAATACGGAAAGAGGAACGTATCTTCCCAATGGATAGATAATCGATTAGGATAACATGTGAATCAAACACTAATCTTTTTCACTCGTATCCTTTAACTTTTGATAAATCGGTGTCGGGTGGTTACGACACAACACCGACTTCCATAGCTGTTAGGCCATGTCAGCACCATCGCAAAGGAAATACCACTCGTACTTTTTCCTGACTGAGTTAACGCAAAGCGGCCTGAAGACAACTTTCTCTAAGAAAATTCACGCTTTGCTTCTCACAAACTGCAATCGTCAACGGCATTATATGGAATAATAATGGCGGGCTCTCTCTCTCTCTAGTCAAAATATACGGTTTCTGCACGTCTGTCAAATGATTTCAAAGATGCGGTAAGTTATGATGACAACTTCATGATGTTTCGCATCAACTGATGAATGTTTTCTAAGGTGACTGCTGCAATTGGTGATCAAAAATTGTCAAAAACAATTTTTTTCTTCCGGTTACTGAAACAATTGGTGTTTTACAACAAGAAAGGGTTTTTTTTAAATACTGGTAAAATATTCTAACAGAATACTAACTCTGAGATTTCATACAAACTAACCACTCAGGAAAATATAGTCGTAACTTCTTCCTTTTGGTCGGCCAAATATTGCCATTGTTAGCTGGAAAGAATGTTACAAAAGATATAAAGAATAAACCGAAGTACCCCGGAGAAAAGCGAACTTCTTTGTTAGAGCGACTGAAAATGTTACAAACTACATTACGAAGTTCAAACCGCGGCTTCACCTCCATCACTAGCTAAGTGCGCTACCACTACGTTAATTACCCGCCCACGTCTGCCTTCTTTATTTGATGGTTCTGAACGATATATCTTCTTTTTATTAGATAGATTCTTTATCAGAGTTGAGGCCGTAACTACAGATATTTGTTTTATAAAAACCGCGACTAAAACTTTAATTTATTTGTCAGTATGTTCATGAGTCGCATGAACGCGTTTAAACTTGATAAGCTACAAATTAGAAGGAAGATTGCATGTAAAACTAAATACGCAAAGTATAACATTCGATTATAAAAAGTTTTTAGATTCTATTTTCTTCGAATGTTCCTTGTGTGCTAGATAGCGAACGCTGTATTATTCACGAGCTAACAAATGGAGAATCGACGGGCTACACAAGGAGTGCGTACATAGCTATACAAAAATCATTAACTCCCATGTTTGGTCCTGTCAATTAATTATTTATTTAAATTCAAAATTAAATACATTTTATAATCTTGAAAACACCTTTAGTTAAATATTCTTAATCGGTAGTTTTTTATTATTATTATTATTATTATTATTTATTATTATTATTATTATTATTATTATTATTATTATTATTTATTATTATTATTATTATTATTATTATTATTATTATTATTATTATTAGTAGTAGTAGTAGTAGTAGTAGTAGTAGTAGTAGTACCTCAACAGATAACACAATGATCTATTCAATGCTACGATGTTTTAAATAGATCATCGGTCTAAAATGACAACTTAGAATTCAACCTGACGTGATATTTAAAGCAATAATTATTAATGCTTTGTTATTTATAAAAGCTTTGTCTTCTAAAATAATTTCTAGGAGAAAGTGGATGATGCATTTAACGATATGGTATAGCACGAGGATTCATCAAACACTTGATATTTCCTGCTATTTCTTTTTCTCTTTCTGGTCATTCCTGACGTTTTTATATACCTATTCTTTGTGGAAAGTAAATGTTTTCTACACAAAACATTTTAGACAAATGCCCTTATTTACTAAAACACTAAAGCTTCAGTCGTCCTTCTTTTAGAATGAATTTATGCCTATTGTAAATGACGCCAGATTTACAGTTGCATACTGTAGCGAGACAATCTACAACGACCAGCGTCTCGCCAGAGTTATGTATTGCACTATCGAATAAAGCTATATAGTTTAGTAATATTAAATTCCCTCAACTTTGTTAAAGTTAATTAAGCATAGTCTCTTATCAGCAGATCGGCACGGTAATTTGTCATCATAAATAGTAATTTCGATTTTAAAATGACTACGCTATTTTCCAGTCTTTGAAATGCATACGATATGGAAGTAATGAACAAGCATTGCGTAGGCCTTTTTCTTTTTTACCGATTCTGACATAAACGTCGTTGTTAAGAGATTTATTACTGTCACTAAATTAAACTTTTGTAATTGCTCTGAATGAAACATTTTTATTTGTTGAACATTTTCTCCAGAGAGATTCTTATATCTTACATTAAATGCTTGTGTTTTTTTAAAATCTCTCATTTCCCGCAGTTAGAATCTGGTTTCTTTCTTTTCCTGTTGGTAATTTTCTTACATTTTTATTCTAACGTTTTAAAATTTAGTTTTAATGGATATATTTATGTTTTTATTTCGTCTGTACCTATTCTCCACTCTTCTTTTGTTTACATAAAATAATGTTCTTTAGATTTCGTTGAATTATACATCCAACAGTTTAATGCAAAAAATGCGTTACGGTATTTGTGAAGGAAATATGTTTTTATTAACCCAGCTGTTACTGTGTTTTAATGCAAAGTTAATGGTCATAAAGTTTAAATTTTTGAAAAAAATTAAATCTTTAAACATCTTATACTTCCATTGATATCTTACTCAAAGCTGTACGACGATTTCGCTATAAAATTTCGCGGAACTGAAACTAATCTCTAGCGTTTCTAATGAGACCTATAAGAAGCTAAACGTTTCCACGTGACGTTAACTATCTCTCCTACTTAACATCACGTATAAACTATGCATTGATAGCCGTTTCTCTTTGTGTGAGTCACCAAAACATAAACAAACGTGGCATTTTAAAACTGTCAGTAATATTCTTTAAAAGTATATATAACTGATTGGTGTATAAGTATATGTAAGTGGCCTAACGACAGACTACTGGAGTGCTAAGGTTGAGAGCCCGAGTTTATATCCCGGTCAGGGTCAGCTTGGTTTGGGTACTTCTCTGGCATAGTTTCTTCTCGCTTTTCACCAGCTGGTCATTTTGATCCCCGCAAACAGGAAAAACGAAGACTTATAGTAGAGAGTTATTTTAAGTCAGCCGAAGTTGGAGTAGATGAATTCTTTCTGGCTGGCCGTATTTTCTGCCGTTACGCCCGCTCCTTCATCATCTGGTGTGTGTTTCGCGTGCGGGGCACGACAACAAATAAATTATATATATATATATCAGTCTTAGCAGGGATTTACTTTATTCTAAGATTATTTTATATTTTTATCAAAATAAAACTCCAAGTTACATTATTATTGCTCAAATTGTCACTCTGCACAAAAGCTATAGCAAACAGTATAACTATTTTGAAAAGGGGGGGTTAGGAGAGTAACAGACTTTGTAATATTAAAATAAAGAATATACTAAATTAAAAAATATAGTTTCAAAGAAAACGATTTGGGGATTATTAATAAACCGCCATATACCACTTCAGTTTTTACCTTAATTATACTATCTAGGGTGCATTTTTATCTCTGCCAAGAAGCTCTAGTTAGTAATTTTGTTGAACTGACTGTGTATTTAGTTAAGACATTCGTAATGAAGAACTACAAGAGTTGTGTTAACTAGGAAGGCGCTACCTGTCACAACCTATGGCTCAATCAATCTGTGCTGAGAAAGACAGGAGGAAATGCACCAAAGAAAGTATACAGAGAAAGTTAACTGAAATCTTTAAAAAAAGGAATTCATTTCAGCTAATATGGATATAGAAATAATATATGCTTTGAATAATTGAGTAAACCATCGGAATAAATTTTAAAATACAACAAACTAATTTAATTACATCAGTCTTTGGCACGTTAGTATCTTAAATATGCAGTACAGGCGCAGCGACAACATTCACGAATACATTAAATTACTGGCAAAGATTTACATACTGTAGTTTTTTTTTAATTTTTGGTTTTGAAGCATTTATATAATGTAAAATATTAAATTATTATATTTAACGTGAATGGATGTTAAACGTTCGAGAAAATATCTTATAAATTTTCAAAATAATCAAAGGTTTAGAATGCATGGGAAGTCAAATTGTCAGTTGCCTGCAATTTATACTAATGAAGGTCGCAATTATCAAATGTCTAAACAGCACTTGATATTGAAAAAATAATTTAGCAACAAAAACGTGAATAAATGGAAAACATTGCGGATATAAATCTATCTAAAATTATGATAAACATTTCTCTTTCTCGAGACCTTTTATACGTCAAATCATGGCTTCCTGCCTACTTGCAAAAATTAAATAGCTGGTATCATTTTAAACATCTAATAATAAGTTTAAAAGAAATATTTCATAAGTATGCAGTATTTATGCTAAAACAACAAGAATTTTTTACTTGCAGGTTTTGTACTTGAGATGCCATTGCAATTATAAGAAGCAGCGAAAGTTTGTTGGCAGTATATTATAAAAATTATGAACTTTACTATTTCTAATGACTACATTTCCAGATAATCCCAAATCAACAACGAAATAATTAACAAATTTTTTGAAACATCTGACATGTTTTAAAATGATGTGATATGTAATTAACTTCACACTGATTTTCTGAAAATGAAAATTCAGCATAAACTGCAATGATGGTTGCTAAGATAACCGGATTTTTCAATTATAATAGTTAAATATGATTTTGGATAATTTTAAAACAGCGATAAGATGAAATTAGTGTTAAAGAGACTGTGTGGTATATAGATTGGTGGCATAATTATCGAAAATGTAACGTAACGAATATTTCAAGTTCGAATTAATGTCTTATTACGTAAAGTTGTAAATCATGCATTTTATTTCTTGTTTGAACTTATTTCATCATTTACTAAGTTAGGTGGTACAAAATAAAAGCTTTTTAACCAGCACCGGACAAAAATTCATGTTTACTTTGTCTTTAATTGCCAATATTTAGAATTCAAATGTAAACCATTTTCAGGTGAGACTCGCAAGGCAATTTTTATATGCCAATATCACGTAAACTTGTATTTTTGTGTTTTTTTAAATCACAGCCATATAAATGAATAACCGTCGTTCAGAGTGTGCACCAAAGCTTTCTACCGCATTCGAAGAAATTAACTAGAAGTATGCGACAATGATTAGAATTAGGGAACGCAACAACTCGCCAATGAACGTATCTAGTGAGTGAATGACTAACTCCTTTTGTATCACCACCAGATCTATGAGCACTAATTATTCAGGGATAGTGCACAGTGGGAATGTTAAAAAATGGTAAGAGGCAGATAAATTTTTAATACTGACGAATCTGACCGGAAAACAAATTTTGTACTGTTTGCGGAGGAAAATCTTGGGAAATATTTGCACATTGCTGGATATTGGAGAGTAGTACGCATCTTGTTAGAATATCGCGTCATTTAAGAACTTTCGTCAACAGGAGAATTTAAAAAGAACCCGATGTGTGAAAAAATTTTGGGCGTATAATATTTAGGACATCAAAGAGACAACATTTAAAATTCTCTTTGAATAAAAATCTTTCTATAATAAATGATTTTAACACAAAAGTGCAGTTATGTAAGATTTAGCTACATCGTTCACAGCAGTCTGCTCAGCGTTATTAGTAAGTCATTTAAAGGAATAGAAGCGACGGACCGTCTTCGAGTTTAGTCGAATTAAACCTGCTGAATTTCCATGATAATGTTGCATTAACGCACTGAAGTGCACACCGCTTTGTAGTTTTCTGTATACCTAATGAGAAAAAAAACAAATCTGGAAAATATGACAATTCAAAATCTAACATGCAAATACCTAATTTTTGAAAAGACCCTGTTAATCACCACGAAAAGAGTGAGTTAGTTAGAAAGATTCAAAAGCAGACATTTAAAAATAATTATGGGTAGAGTCTCAAGCTTTATAAAACATCATTTGTAGATAGATTTTGTTAAATTTATTGAGGGACGCAAAACGTTTATCTATGGTTGTGCCTTTTGGTGAGTGAAATACCTACTACGAAAATATATACTGAAGCTTAACAGCAATGTACTCCAAAACAGTCCCTATCAAAAGTATCCTTTGATGATGCCGTCAGGGAAAAATCGTGGAAATGTAAATACATCTATTAGTTCAGATATTGATAATTAGGTATTTGAAAATGTCCAAACTAATAATATATCACCAATAACATTCTGTTCGTATCTTCAATGTGTCAGTAGAAATATATGAAAGAGTAGTCTTTATCACCAAAAATAGCAATAAATGGTACGTAAAGATGAGATTTATATGAATAGAAATTCAATAAATATGAGTTTGTGTCATTTGATCGGGACGTAAATATGACGACCAGATTAAAAGGCCAGTGTAGTGTTTGCATTTATCTAAAGAGTAGTAATGTAAAGAGTTGGTATCGTGCATTTTGCAGGTTCGAAACCCGAAAAGGTCGCTAAAATAAAAGGTCACCTTGAGCACAATATGGATTAAACATTTTCTTGACTACAGAAACTGAATGTCTTGATATTAAAGCCGCTGAGAAAAGATCAAACACAAATAAGTACTGGGTAAGTTAACTCACAGCGCACAAATTTAGTCCAACATGTACGTCATTAAAAGAAATTTACATTAACATAATCCTGCGAAAGCGGAGAGAAACTAAAAATCAGTCTTTTAAACAGAATTATTCACAAAACAAAGAAAACAACATTACAGGTTTTGTTAACTGACTACACAAACCAAGAAATTATTTAGATGCACGGCGTTCTACGTTTAGCGAATTCTTGTCAGTAAAGTGGCTGCAAGACTGACATCATTATGCGTGAGATTTCTGTTCGTAAAGTATTACTTTAAAATAAATGGGTGCCCGCGCAGCACAATACACCCGGAGCAGTTGATTAAGCGCTGATGACGTGAAATATGGTTAATTTCTCTGACAGCCCAAGATGGAAATTGTGATTGGCGACGTTGTTTCCGCCGGTCTTCCGGAAGTGAGCCGAAGGGTATCCAGACAACAGTGAAACGGTTCCGGCCAGGGTTGCGAGCGCAGCCTGTAATGAACGCTTTGTTATCGACCGAGCTGACGTGCCGAGAATATTGTTGCCACTTTGTTAATCGCGAGAAATGTTTTATTGTACTTATCGCAGATCTGCTTCGGCCGGTATTTTTATTTCTGCTGAAACAAGTTGGCGCGTGCGCGCAGGAATAGGAATCGAACTGACGGATCACAGAAGGCGTGTTGATGAAAGGTGCAAATAGTTTGATGTGGAAATGCGAGTTCTTCTAGCCAAAATATATATGGAAATAAACGAGAAATGTGCGCAAACATTAGTCAAGTCTTATAATAAAGAAAAAGAAACAACTGCCTTAGATATCAAAGGTTTGGAATATATTAATGATATCCACCCACATCAACTTATTTTTATCTTTCCTCGTGATAGCTTCTGACTACCGCGTGTAAAACTGGATTTTCGTTACCAGTTAATGGAATTAGAACCGATCAATCTTCTGAAGAAAGGTGTTATCCACATCTATTAAAGGTTGCTAGGGATCAAATAGGACCACTTTACCTTTGGCGAATAAAAGCGCATTAAGAAAAAAGACACGGTACAATAGTAAAACCCTTAGTCGATAAATGATCAGATCTAAGCCTTAAAAGTAAGCTCCTTTATTTATCACACTCATATTTAGTTGAAATACAACAGCAGCGTTCTATGCGTAAGAAAATAACTTTAAAAGTTAAAGTTTTAAGTATTATGATTAGCGGCGATTCCCCTGCTTAGCCATAGCAGATGCAGGGTTTTTAAAATTAAATAACAAAACTTTTACAATTTGCAGTGTTCACGAGAAGTGACGATGTGAGAGTTAGCGAAGACCGTTAGCCTGGCAGATTAACCGGTGAGGTTCATGTCTTACCAGACGGGTTTGTAGAGCAATGCTTGTCAGCATTCTCGGTACTTACGTTTACTACATTGCCACGGAATTTTTGATGAGAAGAATTCGGAATATCCAGAAAAACCAACGTAGAAGAGTTAGAACGGAAGAAAGACCTTGTCATCAACCGTGATTCGAAATAGGGTGCAAATCGAAGCACCAAGCATGGAGACGGCAGCGCCATATAATTATATTAAGCTTCCGCTCTGTGGAAATAACAAAAATAAACATGCTGACCTCAGTTTCAATGATAAATTTTACTTATGGACATCGCTGGCTCAACCAGTAAAAATAAAAGATTCGAAATCCCAACATCAGAGCTAAAAATAACAAAAGAGTTGTCCAATTATCGGAGATATAATAATGGCAAGCCATTGTTATATAAAAAAAGTGTCCTTAGTTATGCAAAGTAAACTTTTTGTTAGCTTGGTGGAGGGTCAACCTTATGTGGGTGGGGAGGCGAGTACTCTGTTTAGGGGGTGGCAGTCGGAAAGTCCTCTGCCCGAAAAGAGCGGAGGCGAGGGGCGCTTTTTGCCTCTGGCCGGCCTGTCTGGCTGGGAAGGTCAGGTGCGTCGAGACCGGTTTCCGGACCTGACGAGCTGAGGCCTTTTTCCCCAAGATTGGTTTTTGGCCGGGGGAGCGGTCGCTCTAACGTGGGGCGCTTGCGCCCCTAACTATGGCCGCCTCGGCGGTCAGTTACACGAGGTGCTTCGGCGCCTCAACCCGGCCTTTTAGGCCTTAACGGGAGCTTGCCCCACACCGGGTTTCGGCCCCTACACGGCCTCGGCCACCACCCCCTACTCCCTTCTCTTCGGAGATACACACGCATACACGAACTTTCACACGCACCGCAAAAAGATTAAAAAAAAAAAAAAACCACAATTTTGAAACAAATTTTAATGGAAAGCAGCAGCTGTACAATCTTCTAATTTTTATGAAAGCGTCAATAAATCATTTTAGTAGAACATTAATAAATACAGATGATACATCTAAACTACACTTTTGATTTTTGTAAGTTTATGTTATTAATGTTAGACAAAAGTCAAAACTATTTTTTATTGTTAATTTGTTATTCGTAATAGCCCTAAGAACTTTAAAATGAAGACAGATTATATCATTGAAAAGTACCCATTGACACTAAAATGGGTCAAACAAGGGATTTTAAAAAATGCATCATAGGTAATCCATACGGGAAATTAGGTCTTGAAATAACGGGGTGTAATTCTTCGTAAACTTGATAAATGCATAAAAAGCCAGGAATTTGATAATAGTTATAGCTTACTGATATAAGCACCCCTGGCTCACATGTATTTCCTTACATCTTTACTTATTTGTTCACGGAGTTGACAGATTTCATAATATATTTTAAAGGCAACAAAGAACCATACCTTTACCATAGTTAAATCTAACTGCATCTATTGCTTATTATTGATTATGTTTATTACGTCTTCAAGTAACACGCAAAATAAAACATTATCGGGTCAATGCCGAAACTGAAACTTAAGGGTCGTTAGTGAGAGTCACTTTCCTACTGTTATATTTTGCCGTCGAGAACATAGATTCTGTATGAATCAATATCAATGATATTATTAGCGAAAACAAGAAGATATTTATTTTAAATTGTGAGATACGAAAAGCTGGATCGAGCATTGTCATAAAAATCGCTGTTTTGTAAAAGAATATCCTTCATGCTTCTTTTATTCTAACAAGTGTTTTCCAACTATTTCAAAACTAAGATAGTTTTTAACTTATCTGTGCTCTGATAATAAGGAATATCTGATAAAACTTTTGAGAAACTCACATGGATAAACGTCACGGGGTTTCTCTGATTTCGAATAATTCTGATGAACAGAGATCAGGCCTTAGAAGTAAACATCGTCTACAACGACATATACAAACGTTTCTTATTTATATATAAACCCAAAACATAATTAAATAAGCGCTGATTTACTAGATTCCGCTAGCAGTCTGGAACAGGTATTCTCCCACTTGTTTGTTGCGACAGAAGTTTTATAAAGCAACAAAAATAGAACTGAATATAAAATAAAAATAACGTGATATAATAGCATTTCATGTGTAAAAATAAAAATGCGTTATAGTACAGTAATGTTTTGATTTAGTCGTCTGTGATTGATTGTCATGCAAGTTATCAGTAAATGGAACACTTGCATAAAAAGTATAAAAGTATAGAGAGAGATATCATTGCAGTATGCAGAATACTAAGGGTCTTGGAAAAAGAAATATCACAGAACAAGTTTGTAGAAATCAAAGTCCTAGCTATCGATTGCTATTCCGTGCATCAGATTGCAATCCGACTCCATTTTTCAGAAAGAGCGGAGATATATGTAAGACTATGAGAATGATACACGAAATTGGTACTGATGACAAAAGATGAGGTCCAGGAATAAAATCAGAACTCTCAAAAAGTGAAATTAAGTATCCCAGGGTATGTTCACTAAGTGTTAGACGATGAACTAATAGAGATTTTACGAGTAACCTAGCTTCAAGTACAGGTGCTAACGTTTCTTCAAGAACAGTGACATACACATTAACGCAAAGTTATCTCAGTGGATTTGTATCTGCCTAAAAAGCAACCAAATGACAAAGCTGAAATGGTCAGCGGAAATGAAAAAGTGGAATGACCAAACCTGAAAAAAGTGATTTTCATACATGAGTTAAAGCCAGACTTCTTTGGCAATGATCGCCGGGAGTGTATATGAAGGCGGACTTGGCAGCGATAAAACGGTCAGTGTGCAAAAACTACAGTGAGACATGGGGAGGGGTGGATCAGTGCAAGTGTAGGGCTACCTATTGGCCAATGTTATCAGAGATTTCCATAAAAATGAAAGTGTAATGACTGCCGACAGCTACAAGCATGTTCTCATTCATGATGTCATTCTGTCAGGAAGACATCTATTGAAGGGTTATTCATTTTCCAAAATGACAATGAATGAAGCATACAGTCAATATAGATCAGGGGTCACCAAACTACGGCCCGCGACGTCAGTTCATCAGGCCCGCCGACGGTACTTGCATTTGCGTGATAAAGCGGATGGAACACGAGATGTGAAATAAAATTTTTAAAATTTTTTCATGGATAATTGACACATCATGGGCAAGAAGGCTCAGAAAAATTCCCCGGTCAAGGTGTTAATCGAGCTGGTCTCTAGGCTGTTTTCTTCACCCTTTATTATGGCTACTAAGAAAAGAAAAGTGGACGCCGAGTGTCGCGTTTTCAATGAAGAATGGGGAGTGAAGTAGTACTTCTTTGTGGAAACAAAGGACCAGAAACCTAGTTGCGTGGTATGCAGCGAAAGTGTTGCCATTTTGAAAGAGTACAATCTTCGGCGTCACTATGAAACAAAACATCTATCAACATATTCAAAGTTTTCTGGAAAGTTACGCTCTGAGAAATATGAGTCCATGAAACGTGGTTTAGAAACTCAAAGAAATCTCTTCACGAGAAAGTTTGTGCTGAAAATGAATCTGTCACTCGTACAAGTTACAAAATAGTGCATAAGTTGGCAGAGCGAGGAAAACCGTTTACTGATGGCAACTTCATCAAAGATATATGATGGAAGCAACAAATGACTTGTGTCCTGAGAAAGCCGATTTGTTTGGAAGTATCAGCCTTTCGACAAGTTCAGTTGTGCGGAGAACAGAAGAACTTGGAGAGAACATAGTGCTACAGATACGCGAGAAAGCTAGGAACTTGTTGTGGTATTCTCTGGCGCTGGATGAGTCTACTGATCTATCGAGTACTTCACAATTTCTTGTGTTCATTCGTGGTGTCAATTTGGACTTTCAGATAACGGAAGAGTTGGCATCCATTTGCTGCATGCATGGAACAACAACTGGAAAAGACATTTTCATGGAAGTGCAGAAAACTTTGCAAGACTATAACCTTCAGTGGAATCAGCTTCGAGGTGTTACAGTTGATGGAGGAAAAAAACATGGCTGGAGTGAGGAAGGGTCTGGTCGGGCAGATCAGGACTCAGTTGGGAAGATTTGCAAATTCCGGGCGCTCTGTTCATACACTGCATCATACATCAGCACGCACTCTGTGGGAAAGACTTGGATATTTCTTGTGTACTGAAACCAGTCGTTTTTGGTGTGAACTTCATTCGGGGACATGCACTCAATCACCGTCAGTTCCAGGCTTTTCTTGAAGAAATTGATTCTGATTTCTGTGACTTGTCTTATCACACAGCAGTGAGGTGCTCAGCTGCGGTAAAGTCCTGTTTCGTTTTAACAAGCTCCGAAACGAAATGGATGTTTTTCTCACTGAAAAAGATAGAGCTGATCCACAGCTGTCAGATCCTACCTGGCTGTCAAAGTTGTCATTTTTGGTCCACATTACATCCCACATGAATGAACTGAACTTGAAACTTCAAGGAAAGGATAACCTCGTCTGTGATCTCTACAGAATCATCAAAGGATTTCGGAGAAAGCTGTCATTGTTTGAAGCACAACTGGAAGGAGAAAACTTCTCTCATTTTCACTGTTTCAAAGAGTTTTGCGCTACAATTGCTGAAGATGTCAACCTCGATTTTCCTAAAAAGATTATTCATGACTTGAAGAAGCATTTTTTGGAGAGATTTTCAGATCTCGACAGAATTGAGAGTGACATTCTTCTGTTCCAGAATCCGTTTGATTGTAACCTTGATGATGTGCCAGTTGAACTACAGTTGGAACTCATTGATTTGCAAGCAAATGACTTGTTGAAAGAGAAGCACAGAGAAGGAAAACTTGTTGAATTTTACCGCTTCTTACCTGATGCTGAGTTTCCGAAATTGAAGAAATTTGCCGCTGGTATGGCATCATTGTTTGGAACAACTTATGTCTGTGAGCAAACATCTTCAAAAATGAAGTATGTGAAGTCAACACATCGAACGAGATTGACTGATGAACATTTGAAAGCAATTCTCTTGATTGGATGCAGCAATTCCAAACCAAACATTGATGACATCTTGAAAGCCAAACGTCAGTTTCACAAATCTCACTAACCTTTTTTGCTGCTTAGTTTGTAAGATTCGGATATGTGCACACTAGGTCTGATGTAACTATATTTTTGCCAACGTCGTCTTCTTTGATAACTTTTTAGTAAATAAATATGTTGGTTGTCTTTGTTTTTTGTGCATAGCACGCCACTCACCCATGATTAACATGGAATGCTAAACTTAGTGTTTCGTTCTGGCTTGCAAGTATTGAACAGAATGATTATGCGGCCCGCGCTCGTCATTCTCTCAGTTATCCGGCCCACTGTGAAAAATGTTTGGTGACCCCTGATATAGATGAAAAATATCTCAAACATAAAAAGGCTTAAGGAACACTAAAAAAGATGCCCTGGCGTGCAAAAATAACTAACGGAGTTATATGGCTACTGAACGGCAGCCAAACAATAGGAAAAAAAGGACTCACCGAATCCTATGGCATTGTAGAACGTATTCATTTTGTTTTTATATTATGTTGATGTGGGGTCCATTTTTTTCATGCTTTTGAAGGTGTATGTAGATAAGCTATATATCTTTTTATACTGTGTGCTTTGGCATACATTATGTAAAACCTACCTTTTTAAAAATCATAAAATTGATATCTGTTTCAGGGTTCTGAGGGAAGCGTGGATAGAAACGTTTTCCGTGCCATTTTGCTTCACAGTTCAAACCAGGCCACAAAGTGAAAGAACGCAATTCATAATATCAAGCAAACATTGGGCGAGGACACAGCAAATGAGCGCACAGGTACAACGATGGTTTGCAAAGTTTCGATCAGGAGATATGAGCCTCGAAGTTAAGGAACGTAGCGGACGTCGTTCCAGCTGTGATGACGACCGTCTAAAAGCATCAATTGAAGCCGATCCAAGAAAAACAGTGTGAGAAATTGCTGGAGAGCTTGACGTGAGCACTGCTACTGTTTCCCTGAATCTTGCTGCAATCGGCCAGGTGAAAAGGCTTCACAAGTGGATGCCCCACGAGTTGAATGAACATCAACAAAATCGTCGATTGGAGATCTGCTCTTCGCTTGCCATAAGAAATAAAACGACCCATTTCATGACCGAATCATTGCGTTTGATGAAAAATGGATCCTTTACAACAATCGCAAACGATCAACACAGTGGCTCGACAGAGGAAAGGCACCTAACCACATTCCAAAACCCAGCCTGCAGCCAAAGAAGGTCATGGTGAATAGGTGGACTGCAACTGGAGTCATCCACTATAACGTCTTGCAATTTGACGAAACCATCACAGCTGTAAGGTACTGTCGTGAATTAAACGTTGTTCATCAGAAGCTCTCCCAATAACAGCTGGCATTGGTGAATCAAAGAGGCCCAATCCTGCTCCACAGCAATGCTCGTCCTCATGTTGCAAAAGTGACTATTCAGAAACTGAACACGTTGGGGTACGAAGTTCTCCCTCACGCAGCCTATTCATCAGACCTTTATCCCATAGACTACCATCTTTTCATACACCTTGACAGCTTCCTCTGTATGAAATTCTTCTCCAACCAAACAGCCTTCCAACAGTTTATCGGCTCCAGGAATCCAGATTTTTTCTAAATGGTATAAATGCGCTTGTAGCTCGTTGGCAGAAGTGTATTTATTGTGATGGATCTTTCATTGATTAATAAACTTCACGTTCAGCAGCGAGATGAAGTTTCATTGTAGCGGTAAAAAAAAATCGACAAAACGTTTGTAACAACTTGATATAATTGCTATAATATTGCATTTTCATCTTTCGGTTGCAATTACTCATTATTTATAATACATATTTTGTGCTTCGATACTTATTTTCGATGCTATATATATATATATATAAATTTTATAACCGTTTGCAGGTTTTCATTTTACCTAATTATATAAAGAGCTCATTTGAAATTACAGTCCTAATATTTTCTTTATATTTTAGTGATTTATTTTCATTTTGCATCTTGTTAAACGTTCTTGTCGCTTAGCTTTTTTTTCAATAATAGAACGCTATTAATTAGATTCCACTTGATCAAGTGAATCAAATAACTGCAGATGTCCTCGATCTGGACAAACTAAAGGGACCGTTATTGCTGCCGCGACACTAATGCTCTTGTTCTTAACTCGCACCAATAAAATGTTATCTGATAAAATGTAGGGATTTACATAACAAAAGCTCAGATGAGTTCTGCTTATACTGTGATACCATGCTGCCTTTGATAGATCCGTTCTACCAGCTCAAAATACTCGGGATCAGACTGGATCCTTATAAATATCGGTCTTTGTTACCATCTAGTTGTTTAAGTTAGCAGCAAAGTTATTGCACACAGTCACGCGCTATAATGTAGTCTGATTTACTGAGGACATTCCTTTATACTCTACAGCGCAGCCTTTTATTTAATAAATGAAAATTCAGTTAAGAGGCCATAGCGATAAAGCTCGTATCTGATCTTCTCGGCTTTTATGCTGCAGTAGTTGAGGATGTAATTAGGTGTATACTAAAAAGTCTTTTAATGAAAGTAGCAAGGCAGTGTATAGATTTTATAAGCCAACTTTGAATGGACAAACAGTAAATATGTAAATATAGCAGCTTTGTGGGTTGAAGTATAGTGATAATGCAGACTTTAGACATTTTGCTTGATAAGCTTATTATGTTTTTCGATCTACAGAATCTATAAACTGGTTTGCATCTTGTTCATATTTATATTGATTTTGAATAAAAGAGTAATTTTTGAAAAATGTGCAACTTTTAGCAATACTTGAGAGTGAAAATAATGTAAAGTTTTAATGCTTCAGAAAATACTCGTTTTATCTAACTTTCAGTCAAAGGACTGTAAGCCTCATTTGTTTTTCACTATTTTCCAAACCATATTCCACGTAAACTAGCTTCCGGCGCCATACTTGTAATAAAAGTAGTGTTAGATGGATTAAAAGCTTCCGACAAAGTAGGAAGTGCTTTGCCGGTTTTTGTTTTAGTGTGTATTAAGCCGCCAGCAATAACGTACACAGAAACGTGCAAAGGCTTCGTAAGAATACTGAAGTTACCATAGTGATAGAGCGCAAATAGAAGGTATTAAGATCAACAGATCTCGAGGTTTAACAATTTAGATAAGTAAATATCACCGAAAAAATTACATGTTTACTTTCAATCGTCGCCGAGGAGCTAAAGAATTATCTTTACGTGGTATTTGAATAGCAAGAAGTACTGTAAATAGTAACTGTTATGTAAATAAGATGTAAAGATAATCTTCTGGCTCTTTAATTCAATCTTTAAAACTAAGTAAAGATAATGTGATTTTAAGCAAAATATGCATAAGTAACATCATTAATCAGTTAATGATGTACAATTTTAGTTAATGTGCTAATAGAAAACAGGAAATCCTTATGGCTGATAAAAGGATTTTAGCATAGAATTTTGGTCCGTAAGTTCGTTTACGACAACATTATTAACTGATGCTAGAACTTTGTTTTTATTCTGTTTCTATGAATGTACTTCTAATTTAAACACCTTAATCAATTTATGATTTCGTGGCTCCAAAAACCAGATGGAGTAACAGAGCGAACTGCCAGTGAACGACCTGACGGCCGGGTCGTATTAGTGAATTACTAAAATAGTCGACCAAGGCTTATGCAGTAGTCTTTAAACTCGCCAATATCAACATCACTCAGAATGGGGATGAATTTCTTTTAAAAAACAAGTAAAACTATTTCCAACGCAAAGTAAAACATTACCATAACAAGTATCTTTGAAGGTAGACACTTCGCCTGGAAGAGCAGTGCTCAACACCGTTCATTGTTACGGGTTGGAAGAGTTCGCCACAGCTACAGCGAAAACGCACCAGAGCAGGACAAGGCGGTATTTTTTAATGAATACATTCACTGAAAACATCGTCAAAGAAGTCGCCGATTCAGTCTAACACATGAAAGATGGCAAAATAGAACGCAGAAATCAATGCTTGTTTTGCTGGGCGAGTAAGGAGAAAGGAAGGGGGGATTGTATTTTGTCCAGCGGAGCCTGGTAATAAAAAGCTCTGTGACGGACAGATATTCATTTAACTCTTGAATGCGCTCGTGGCCGGCGTCAAACGGAATCGCGGTACTAATGTTCGCAAATTAACAGCAGTTGCGCAGATCTGGTCACTTTCAATGGCCGGAACTTAATGGCAACGTGTACTTTTCACCGGGTCAAAGAAACGTCGCTGAGCCTAGTCAATGAAGTATATATTCATAAAAGGAAACTTCATGTTAATAAAAACAAAAACAAAGAGAGAAACCCGCGAACATGAAATAGATAATCTCTTTTACCCGAGTACTTGGACTTCGGCTCGGATCAAAGTTGATTAATGTGGCCAAAAACCTGCCAACGATTTCGAAGATAGAAACAATCAACTTTAAAAGCTGTTATTTTAAATTCTGATTTATTTAACAAAATGTGTACGTTTGACAGGAACAACGAAACATGTGATTTAAAAATATAAATCATTTTCTAAATTTGGTAAAACAAACAATGAAACAAGCAAAAAAGTAACTATAGTAGAGAATAGCGAAATTATAATAGAACTATGCAATAAACTGTCAAATAACAAAATAAGATATCTAAGAGTGATGCCGCTAAAACCATTATTAACTGAAAGTATTGGTTCAATAGCAGACAAATCTCTGTCAGCACAGAGGCAACGCTTTTGCTGCATACAGCACTTCGCTACTGAAGTTGAAAATGAACGCTATCTCGACTTCTGATTGTGATCCTTCCATGATTCTTTTTCGCTGCAGTGGACAAACATTTTTCACCAGTGTGTAGATTTAGCAAATATATCATGCATAGATAAATATCATGTTACTTAGAATTAATGTAGGATAACGGCAATAAATGTGGACTCTTGAATGGAATCACTGTGGAGAATATCTTTTTATTAAAAAGTGATATGTGGTTGAAGTTTTGTCAAGCAAGTATTTTTATCTGCAGTTTTCCAATATACAAGTGCACTAATAAAGTGATTATGAATATGACTGAGATAATTCATAGGTGAGCCCACAATGATGAAGGACAGTGTACGTAGTGAGTAAAAACAATGTACAGTTTATCTGTGTGCATTAGTTTCGTTAAGCTGTCTTTTGGACACTTTTTGTTAAACAGTTTATAAACCGAATCTCGCTTCAAAGAAAAGGGTTGGTTTCTTTATAAAAAGAAAAATATGATAGACTTGTCAGTTGTGTTTGTCCGTCAAGGACATAGCAGAATTAAAACTATTTTAAAATCATTTACCGTTGACTCTATCTAATGTCTTTTTTTAACCTGAAACACTTTCCTTGCTTCAGAAAAACGGAAATCACATGGAAATTAAGCGGTCTAGTTTTTTATTTGTTTCCAGCACGAATATTATTATTGATCAATTCAGCCCTGCAGCAGAAGGTGGTGAGCCATATTTCAAAATGAATTAGAAAGAGATGTAGCCCAATTCTCTTTCCAGCGTAATATTTAAATAAATTCCCTTTTAAAACGGTCCCAGTGGAATAAACATTACTCGTATGTAAAGAATATAAAATATTACTTCGCATAACTACAGTTAGAAAATTTACATGAAAGGGAAAAAAGATTTTAACGAAACAAAATAATTAATAATTTTTACACAGCCTTTTATGCAAAAGCTAAACATGATTAGATATTTAGTATCAGAAAATTTTTTTTTAATTTTTTATAAAGAGTAGTTGTTTGAATAATTCTGTGTTACACAACAATAAAAGAAATTTATCATGCCTTGTATTATTGTATTATGCACTTGTAATTATTTGAAAATTTTGATATAAAGAACAATAAGAAAAAAGGAAGTTAGCAGAGACAAAGTGTCAATTTTGTGATAATTTTCTTCGAAAAATAAGAAGCCATGAGTTATTTTGATGTACAGTTATGGTCAAAAGTTTTGCATCACAGAAATAAACAGTAGCAAAAGTATCTTCAAATCACGCTCAGATAACTTGATACTGCAGTCAAGACCTCTTCTGCATGTTTACTTTTGAATATCTACTTCCAAGTGAGTTGCACTTGAAGTCATGATTTATATTTTGGTAATTTTGGAAATCACGTATTTGCTGTAACACTTCAAATTGTCACATTTCGCATCTTTGTTTATTTCACCACTACGTTAGTTAGAAACTGCAAAGCGATATGCACTTAAATAGGTTAAAGTAATATTATCATTAAAATTCAGCAGGTTTAGGTCGACTTTATCAAACAAATTTTGTAAAAAAAATATATAGCATGATGAAAAACCTTTGGCGATAACTGTGATATGTGCCATTAAATTAAGAATTAAGGACAATAAGGCTGTCTTGAATAATGGCGAGGTCTTGCGCCAGAATAAATCACAAAGGCGCAAGCGATATTAGATAACAGCGAAGTTGGACTTAATGTTTTCTGCTCCTTACTTGTTCTGCTGTAAATAAACAAAGCGGAGATTGATTTTCTTTAACTGCACATTTAATCTTTCTATGCCGATAATATTTAATGGAGTTTCAGAAGTGGGAAAGTAAACTAATTTTGTTCTAGTCATTAGTTCGCGTTAAAATGAAATATTAGGTTGTTACAAAAGTTTTGTCGTTTTTTTACCACAAAAATGAAACTTCATATCGTTGCTGAACGTGAGGTTTCTTAATCAAAGTCAGTTCCATCACAATCAATACACTTCTTCCAACGGGTTACAAGCGCATTTATACCATTTTGAAAAAAAATCTGGATTACGGGAGCCGATAAACTGTTGGAAAGCAGTTTCAATTGTTGTTTGGTTGGAGAAGGATTTCATACAGAGGAAGCTGTCGAGGTGTTTGAAAAGGTGGTAGTCTATGGGAGAAAGGTCTGGTGAATAGGCTGCGTGAGGGAGAACTTCGTACCTCAACCTGTTCAGTTTCTGAAAAGTCACTTTTTCAACATGAGGACGAGCATTGTTGTGGAGCAGGATTGGGCCTCTTGGATTCACCAATGCCAGCTGTCGTTGGGAAAGTTTCTGATGGACAACGTTTAATTCACGACACTACCTTTCAGCTGTGATGGTTTTTCCAGGTTGCAAGAAGTTGCAGTGCACAAGACAGTGAGGTGAAGGTTGGGTTTTGGAATATGGTTAGGCGCCTAGTCTCTGTAGTGCTACTGTGCAGATCGTTTGCGATTTTCGTCAGGACCCATTTTCATTAGATGTAATGTTTCGGTCTATAAATGGGTCGTTTTTGTTTCTGATTACAAGTGAAGAGCAGATTTCCAATCGAGGATTTAGTTGTTATTCATTCAACTCGAAAGGCAACCACTTGTCGAGCCTTTTCACCATGTCAATTGCGTCAAGATGACGGAAGACAGTTTCATTGCTTACGTCAAGCTCTCTATCAATTTCTCGCACTGTTTTTCTCGGATCGACATCAACTGAGGTTTTCAGACGGTCGCCATCACAGCTGGAAGGACGTCCGCTATGTTCTTTATCTTCGAGGCTCACGTCTGATCGAATCTTTGCAAACCATCGTTGTACTGTGCTCTCATTTGCTGTGTCCTCGCCCCATGCTTGCTTAATGTTACGAGTTTCCTCGCTCGCTTTGTGGACTGGTTTGAACTGTGAAGCAAAATGGCACGAAAAGCGTTTCTATCCACGCTTCCCTCAGAACCCTGAAGCAAATATCAATTTTATGATTTTTAAAAAGGTAGGTTTTGCATAATGTATACCAAGGCACCCGCTACAAAACGATATATAACTTATCTACATACACACCTCCACAAACAAGCAAAAAATGAACCTCAACTTAACACAATATAAACACTGACAAATCTTTTGTAACGAGCTAATATGATGTATTATCTGTTTTCTTTATTTTTTTCTAAATTTCGAAATGTTTATGATATATTATTTTAGTGAACATATTTTAATGAAAAATTACAATATTGTGGGCCTAATTGTATTCTGTGTTTTAATTATTTTTATTTAAAACTAAAGAATTTCTGTCAGTTCTGAATAGATTAATTGCCAAAAATTGTAGACTGTGTAAAACCATAGAGATGCTCTATAATATTGGCATCAGAGAATTGGGCTAGCCGAGAAAAATTCTTGAAGTTGAATTCATTTTCTTTAAAATGATATTTGGATTAATAAACGTAACCTTCAAAGGTTTATGAGTTCTCCACTAAGTAATACATATATCAAATCAGGTGAAAGGTAATTCTTCAGACTATACGACCTTTTATCCTTTTGGTAAATTTCCCTGCCACAATGTTGTAAATATTAAAGATGTTAAACTGGTTCTTTCCACTAAGGTAGAAATTGCTAACGGGTGATACACTACCAAAACTCACAATACTTAGCTTTTGGCACATTGCTTAATTGGAAACATGCGTGCTTTGTCCAGCCTTTATGGTTTCTGTGATTAGGGATGCTGTGGCATGTCTGTTACTTGTCAATACACGTTAAAAAATCTCTGCGATTTCGATCTCTCATGACTTGCTTCTGATCGTAGGTGGCGTTCTACAAATGTTTGGAAGATGTCTTGATAGAAACGTTAGTCATTGTAGCCACGGTGACCCACTATCATGCCTTTGTAAATTACCGATATCATTCTTATCGGCACGCATATATCACAGCCAATACGTCTAAGTGGAATACACGACATCAAATGATCATTTATATCTGCATAAATAGTAAACAAGAGAATTAGCCATTTTTACATCAGTTCTCTTTCTCTATGAGCAGCGCATATTCTAATTTTTTAAGAAAAAATTTCCTTTATTTACCAGTTAATATTTTGTTTATAAACTTGCGTCTAACAGTTTGAAATAATGCAAAATTTGAAACAATAAATACAATCACATTAACAAAATTTTTAGCCATAAATTAACACAAAGAATTTTAACAAGATCCTCAAAAAGCAGGTGCATTTCTCTTTAAAAATAATAAAAATAAATAATATTTTAATCTGGAAAAATACGGATAATGTAGAGATAATACACGTCTTAGAAAAACAGAAAAAAATATACAAGTTTTGTTTGCTTTATGTAATAAAATATATATTTATAAACAAGAATTTTTCCAATATGAATCGTGATAATTGATTCAGGGGTACAATTATGATTCTTTAATAGTCAGCTATTATCTATTTACTAATCACCTTTGGTTAAAAACCTATAAAGGTGTGTACAAGCGCTGGGATAACCGATGTTTCTTTCGCGTCTCTTTACCAATGAAAACTGTTTATTGCAGAGGTTTTTAATCTGCAAGCGTAGGTCATTGCGTTTTAACCCTTTCATGGAGCGCTACTGTCAGATGGATTAATAATTCTGTAGCCCAGATTCATCACTTAGGAGAAAGGTGAAATTCCACATCTTTATTTGTCTCCTCCGTTGGAACAAAGAGGTCAGCCAACAAAAAAATTTAAAAATATGCAGAATAAAATCCATAAAGACTTTTTAAAACCGGTTTGGAAGTACAAAATCAGAAAACTATTTGTTTTCATAATCTTCCTTGAAATAATGCAACATAAAATGATAATCATCTTAAATAATCAACTTAATCAATAAGTATGAGGTTTTCTTTAAAATTAAAATAAATATTTTTGTTAAAAAGCACAACTTAATTTTATATAATGAATATTAAATTTACACATGTGAAGATCCCTCTAAAATATCCATATGGACCTTAAAATATTCAGAATGCAATAAGAGGAGTAATTTTCTGGATGGGAATAGAAATTACTTGTAGTAAATAAAGAAATAATATAGCTAAAATCGCCTATCTGCAAAGTGTTTAAATAGTTCTTACTAGCGATAGTATTAAAAATATTTTATCTTTAATTTTCCAAGATACTATCAAGAAACTAAGTGTATGTATCGCTGCAATAATAATTTTACAACCTCTGAAAAAGGAAGCTCTTTCTTAATTTACATATTTCTCTATCGTCTGGCTATAAAATGAGTCATTGAAGTAAGCATCACATTTTCGATAAAAATGTGATGCAGAAAGCCCGTGTTTTGTGTAAATGGCTGATCATAGTGTCTGTATACGGTGTACTACAGCCAATCTTCCACTGTCCGTAGTTGTTGTGCCTAATATAAAATTATCAGTCTGGTGAGAAAGATGAATCCACTGCAAACTAGAGTCAAAGAACTGACTGTTGTCCACTAAATTCGCAGTGACCACATAAATCCCTTTCAAACTAATGTAGCATTATTAACAATAAGTCAATGCTCTGTGCTATTTCATAAACTTTGGTGTACTGGAGGTTTTGCTCAACGGAAACCATTGGTGATAGTTCAAAAAAAAAAGAGCATGATCTTCCCTGCTACAGTATTCATATTATTAGAGGTCTTTATGTATTGTTAGTCCATTGTCTTTATAGACAACTAAAAAAATTATCATCGTCATTATCATTATGTGCCATCCTGGATTCTGGGTTGATAGTTTTAAACTACCATACTCATATAATGCATATGTAATAAAATTTGAATAATGAAAATGAAACAAATTATCTGACCATTTCAGTATCAGAACACTGAAAATTTCGTTAGCTGCAAACATTTTACATCTTCAAAATTAAGTAGTGAAATAATCGTGTTCATCAAATTTTCCAAAGATATTGTTAACGTTGTTGTTGTTTATTAATCGGAATCTTTTTGCTTATAGAGAGAGAGATCAAGACAGAAAGATGGAAAGAGAGAAACACACACGGAAAGATGAAGTCAGAAAAAGATAAAAAGATGGAGAAGAGAAATGAGGAGAAAGAGATGGAGAGAGAAAGATGGAGAAAGAATTGCATAGAGACAGAAGCAAAGTCTCTTCGATAAATCGAAAACTTCCCATTACCATTTGTAAAGGTGTTTAAAAAAAATTTTTTTTTTAAAAATTGAAATTTTTTTGGAGAAATCACCTTTGGGAGAGGTCCATAGAAAACTAATCGAGAAGACGTTAATTCATACCCGGTCTTCACTCAAAATTTGAAATTTCTTTAACGCCAATTGTTTTTATTTTATTATGCACAGAAAAGCGATACAACAAATTAAATTTCATTACCAAAAAAAAAAAACCGCAAATAAATAATGGGGCATATACTAGTTGCTAATATTTGAAGGCGATGATTGGTAAGACCGTATAGTAAAGCTAAACCAGCGTCTGTTCTGAGAATTGATGATTATGTATATAGGAGAAGGAGCAATAGTAATAAAGGTCTCTTGGTACGGCAAATGCTAATCCAGTACATATTCAATAAGAAACAACTTAAGAAAGTTAATGCTCCATTTCCTTGAATAGCTTAGTGCACTCGGGACTTACTTTACACTCACTTTTGAACTGTTAACTTAGTTTCGTAAACAACAAAATACATCTACAACTCTTATGTTACTTTATGTACAATTAGAATAATCATTTCCCCTGCGTCCTAAGCTAAAGGTTTTGCTTTTTTAGTACAATTTATTCATCTGTTATGATAGTTATGATACTGACAACACGAGCAAAATCAGATTGAGAAAAAATCTTGAATTTTTTAAATGAAATAAAGAAAATGGAAAACGTAGTTTAGAAAATAAGACATGACTGGAAAAGCATTTGAAATATTAACTAAAATCCTTGGCTCGACTAATATTTATTCCAAGCGAATAATAATATAAAAGAATAAATTATGTAAATATAAACCTAACACGTATTGTTATAGATGTGTTCGTTGTGAATAAGGAATAAGTTATCAAAAACAACTTAATTTTGTTTAGAAAAATGCATTGTTTACTTACTCTGGAAAAAGTTCAAATATTAACAGCTCATCAAATTTAAAGATATTTATTCAATATTGTTTAAAATGTCTATTTCGATTTTTCTTTTTATTAATTAGAATTTCAAAGTCTTCGCTCTTCATTTTTCTGTTTATCGAGGAGCAGCTCTATGGTGATAATCTCATCGAAATCATCTAAGAACAAACGAAATCATATTGAAGACAGCAACAACAACAACAACAATAATAATATGGGCATAAGATAAAACCTTTTCCTGCTGCATAATTCAAATTAAACGAAATATTAAAAAAAGAAATTGTCTCAATCTAAATAGATATCTCAGCGTACACATAAAATGTATCAGATATTTTAAATAATTAAAAATTATTTCAAAGACTTAAAATATATTAAAATGTCTTACATATATTTATCATTTTTTAAAATTATAGCTACAATGTGTAGATAGGAAACTGTTTTTGGTAGAAATTTATGTCGGTTACAAAGGGAAAGTAAAATTTCAGGAAACTAGGACAAAGAATTGCTCAAAGAAATTATAAGCCAATGTAGAATGTTAGTTTAGCATATTATCATAGCAGTAGCCAAAGGATGTCTTAAATTTTGTGTATTTTGCTTGTGTATTATTTAGTTGTAAGAAATTGTGAGAAATGTGTAAAAAATAATATAATCTATTTACAAAACTGGGTTTTAAAACATGTCGTAGATAGTTTACAGAAGCTTGTTTCCATGGCAAGTAAACTTTTCTAAGAAGAAAAGATCTAGAAACGCTGTGAGCGGACAGTTTGTTAGTAGATAAAGTAAACAAGAAAATGCAAATA
Source organism: Nautilus pompilius (assembly GCA_018389105.1). Lineage (NCBI taxonomy): Eukaryota > Metazoa > Mollusca > Cephalopoda > Nautilida > Nautilidae > Nautilus > Nautilus pompilius. The sequence continues at coordinate 418,198 of JACATO010001103.1, forward strand.
TAAAGTACGAATTTTTAATGCAATTTCCAAAAATATGTACAGATACTGGCAAAATATCCTAAAAGAAAGAATTTAATGCAGTTGTCTAAAATAAAATCTGTTTTAAATATGTTTTGCTGTTGTTTAAAATATTCTGTTAAGGACTGTAAAGTTTTGGACTTTTAAATACTGACTTTCTGTATTTGTAGGTTTTAAATTATAGACCCATTTATGATGTAAATATAAACTTTACAACTAAGTTTGAAAATGTCACAAGATTTCTTTCGATTTTACTAGAACAATTCCCTAGTATTAATAAAATGCATTATTAAACTTTCTACTTTGAAGAAAGATTTTTTTAAATATCCGCAAAAAGTGTTGTCAAGTAAGTATACACATGATCATTTTTAGTAATTAGAAAATGTTATTATTATTCACATCCATTCCACTATTCTAGCTGTGTTATCGCAGACATTATTCGTCCGCTGCTGTTCGTTTATTTATATTGTGGGCGACATTATTCCATAGGAGCCCCATCATCTGTTTGAACGTTTTCTGCTCGTGAAATTAGATTCCCTTCTATCATGAACCTATCGCCGTATTCATGAAATTTTAATCTGAGTGAGCGAAATCTCTGTGAACGTGCGAAATGGATGTAATTCCGTACCGATTATGCGTTCACGTGAAGCAAAACCATTGATTCCACAATCCAGTGGCTTGAGTGCATGATCGCTGCGGAACGGTCTTCGGTAATTTCGCGTGCTTTCGCGTGCCGGAGACGATCGCAGACTGATTGGACGGAAGAAGCGTTGATAACGGAACGCTTTAAAAAGACAGAAATAATGCCGGTTTTTCTTTCTCTTTTCCCCGTGTTCCTCGGATGTTTATTGGGATGAAGAGCCACGGCAGAGAGTTAATAAAAAAATGACTTATCGATTGCTTTAAAGGTGAAATAAATGAAATGGTTTCGAAAACTTAATTGCAGAAAATATCTTTACTTTTTTGTAAAATGGCAGCTTCGATTGAAGCGTTGTCGATATGAGGTAAAGAGATTTGTATAACCTAATTAAAAGGGTTAAATTTTTTACTCGGCATAACCATTTACAGTTAAGAATTAAAATCCTTTCTACTCTCTCAATAACGCCGTGTAAGAGTGGGTCTTTTAATTGTGTATAGAACGCATTAAAGAACAAGTAAAAGATAACGTTTTCTTACTCGAATCAATGCTAAAGATAATAAAAATACATTGTTCTTACGAAACAAATGTTAAATAGTTTGTGTATAATCATTACCAGGCCTTCTGGTGTCTCGGTAACTACTCGACGGCATTGGTTGAGGGCGAAGTTCGAATCCCAGTCCTGACAGGCTTTCTTCACTAGCAGGTCGATTTGGGTTTACCCCTACATCTAAATATGATGAATTTTGTTAAAGTTTTCCTGGTAGTACCTTGACTGGTTTTCTGGAATGTTTCTCGACAGTAGGTTACACTCAGTGGTAGATTCTGAGTAACCCGCGGGTCCAGTTAGGTTATTTATTCGCACCAGTTAACTGTAGTTAATTTGCAAGCTTATTCTTACGAAACAAATTTATCAGCTTCGCCATGCACTATTGCCAGGCTTTGTTGTTTTCTCTGTTTTTATTTACTGCTGTTTCTGTCGCTATGCTAAAAAGTTATTTAATAACTGTCTTCGTTTTCACATTGGATCCACCAAAATGTTTACACGCAGATCTCAACTCAAAATAAAAAAATCAAGAAGGTCAGTGTAGTACTTAAACCTTCTGTTGGTGTGTTTCTCCTCGCTTGTCTTCACCAGTCGACGGCGTAGGTTTTCTCCGGACACTTATCCCACATAAAAACAGATGTGTCTGGTAGGGTTTTCCGGGTATATGCAGTGGAGGTCCCGCGGTAACTCCCGACTGGCTGGTATCCTAACCCCGCTCAAGAGAACCCAGGCTTGGTCATGAATGCTAACTAATACCCGTCTTCTACCACTTCCGCGAGACATCCTTAAACCTCGAAAGCCAGAACAGGGATTGGAAGAGAATAAGGAGCATAAGAAATAACCTTGGATATGCTTTCGAAAACTGGCAGACATTTTACCAACTGCTATTAGTAAACAATCGGGAATTTTTGTAGCATTAATATGGGAAGTTGCTTTTTTTAAAAAAAAAACGATCAGCAGATAAAACAGGATTAAGATTACATACAGAGTCACTTTAAACACTTTGGTGGCTGTTTATCAAAACAGACTCAAGATGAGAATTCTTCGTAGATCTCTCTTTAGATATAAGATGCGATAATATAAATGTGGACAACGTTTTTTGGTATTTAAAAAAATGATTAAAATAATTTTTTTCTTAATACCACATATACAAAGCATAGGCAGCATCAAGGGTACTCTTTATCTAAGAGAAATGTTTATAACAAATTATTGTTTATTTTTCAATTTATCAGAAGAAAAAGCTAACTAAAATCCCAAATATACATGAATTATTAACAAAAATATTCGGCCTGTTAAAATCTATTCCTAACAAGGTAATAAATCTTGAAGGTAATGCATTACCTTTGCTCTAAAATAGCTTGTTTTTTAATTTGTACTTAATTTCTAACGATATACAGTTTTCATAAATCACTTAGCAGAAATGTTGTAAGTAATTAAAAAACATATAAAAGCAGTTACAAGATGAAATTTGAAAACAGGGTGTCACTCGATTACTCCACAACTTATCGCTATCTTTCTAAAAAACACCAAAATAACTTTTTACGAAAGTTAAAATATTTCTCTACGAAAATGCACTGATTATAAAATTTCTTTTTCATTTCTGGATCCCTGCCAGTCACATAACTTAATTTCTGCTTTATTTATATTCGTTTTGAAATGTCAGAATGTTCAAGCATGCATATAAGAAAATCGTCTTTTTATGTCTACTTTGGGAAAGGTCATTTCATCTTTAAAAAACATGATTCATAACAGAAAGAGGCAAACAAAAACTTTCTTAAAGCTACACGGAATGATAGTTTAATCAATCGACTACTCCTGGATATTTTTCAATTTATCAGATCGCATTCACATTTAGTAAATTTGCTAACCGCTCCACGTCGCTGTGTCAGGCCGGGCTTCAGACTGTTTTTCTTTGAAACTCGACTCTTTTCAATCTAATCGTTTTTTCATTATTCACAGAAATCTCAAGTTATAAAATGTTGTAATGTAAAATTTTTTTGAAGTGCCACTGTGATTTAATAATGACTATGTGCATTTTATTGATTAGTACTAAATAGATTTTGGCTGAAACCCTAAAATGTTACATAAATCTTTTTAAAAAAAAAAGAACAATCTGGGAAGCATAACTAACGTTAATTGAGTGGACGTGAAACACTACTGTAACAGAGATAAGTACCCCGCCAACTGCCTTAATTCCCCTGCGGCCTCCCCATCAGCCATGACGGCACCCTGCCTGCTTGTGACTACTACTGGACTAAAGGCCATCGTCACTTCAACTTTAATGACTGACATGACAAACAAAATGACCAAGTTTATGCGATACATACGAGACATTAGTATAGAAGTCACTCAACGCTATGTAAAGATGGTCTTTATTTCAGTCATTAAAAATTTTAATTAAAGTACGTCTGGTGTACTAAACAAACTAAACTTAGCTAAGCGTTATTTTCTAACCCTTTTATAAATCCTTTGCATAAATGCATTATTTTATCAAAATAATTTTGCAATTTTTTCAGTTTATATCTTAAAACAATTCGTCAATGAGGTTATTATTGCACAGGTGTTTTATATAATGCTGAAACGCTCACTATGAAAAGTATACACATTTTTTTACTGAAAAATGTAGCAATATTAAAATGTACTGCTTTAAGAATACATGGTTTGTATTTACCTCTTTAATAAATATAATTTTAGGTTAATTTGTACAACTGCTAATTTTATGCGGTTGTGATAAGTACGTCACTGTAGTTACAATTTTCTGTTTTAATTTAAAATTTAACGTTAATTTATTATTATTTATTGTTTTAGTTTTAATAAATGAAGAAAATATGTGTGAATGTTGAGTGCTAGTTATTACCAGTAAGACAAGAGTTAATGGGTTAGTGATAGGCTGTTTTTATATTAGCATCCTACACATGACTTTCAAGAAATATATACCAACTAAAAATTGGTGTTACCAAACTTTCCTTGTAAATTAATTAAATATGGTAACAAAGCAAAATAAGGGACATATAGATATTTTAGCCAGTCGTGAATGTCGCCGATACAGGAGCCATAATTACTGAAACCACAAAAGTGATGCCCTATTTCCAAAACTGGGAAAAATCAGCTTTATCTTGCGTCATTAAAGACTGGGTTGACTGTCACTTTTTGCAACGCACGTAAATCAACAGCGTAGTTACTCTCATTCCGAGAATTGCCGCATACGTGTTCTTAGAACTTTAGGCCTAGTGAATTAGATTCAGGCACTTCGTATTTGTAATAGCCTGTCGTAGGAACTCGTTTGCAGTCTTTGATCGTTGAGATCTAGCGGTATCATCTGGTAAGACAAGATCGTTGATCCTTGCTTTAAATATGGAGCACAGCAATTGATCAAAGGAATACCATTTCCGTAACGTTATCAAATGAGGTTCCTATGCAGAACAGAAATAATTCTTTTTGCAAGAGTTCATATCTTCCCAGAGTAGGGCTTCTGATGTCGTGATTAGCGACATCATCAGCCACCACTAAATGACGAATTAAACCAAAACTCGCTTGTAAAGAGACAACGTTACTATCTCGAAGATTTCGCGATGCTAGAAGCAGTTTTCTAGTCTTTGACGGTGATTTCTGATGGGTACTGGCTGTCGGTCGGACGTGTACACCTATACCAGCGGCTGACAAAGGGGCTGTTTTTGGAAGCACTTGGGGTCCTCTGGAGTTTTTACTTATGCAGCTATGGCAACAGGAATTCCTCGACAATTATATTTGATGTTATCACGATTTACCGAGCTTGTTATTGCAGAAAGGTGTCGGCCTCTTAAATTTTGTACGTTGCTGTATTGCAAAAAAGGTTAGAGTAAGCAGTTTTGTGATGCAGAAACCAAACTATCTATTTAAAATTGTTTTAGGTCTCGTTGAAACAATCCTTTATTCCGCGTCTTTCTGAGCTAAGGATATCCACATTTTCCACTTCATGAGATAATCTCAGACCTCATAAGTAGGGCCAGGTATTCAAAAAGGAAAAGAAGACAGTAAATTTGATTAACTTTTAGCAGTCATAAATTCTATACCTTATTCTTTCTGCTAAGAAAGTTGGCTAATCTTAGAGTGGTAATAAACTGCGTGTTAATGGTATAGAATGATAATAATGGAAAGCTACTCTTTGTTATTTTTTAAAATTAATTGTGAGAATTATATACTCCTAGGCGTAAGCTTGGCCTCCCCGCTTGGATTTATCAAAAGTAATAGATCAAAACTCCTGCGGCTCAAATATTTAAGCCATCAGTATGATTTTGGAAATGATGATTAAGCGGACAAATAATAGTCTTAGCGAGTTTGAAGAATTGTTTTTAAATTGAAAAAGATAGACGAAAACATCTTGATGTTTCGAGTTGGCAAACGTTCAAAGAAACCTTACCAGGGTCTTTCTATATTCGTATTAAACTGTACATATCCGTATTATGCAAAACTCGTTGCATCTTTGTTACAGAACGTGAGTACAGAATTATTGTCATAGGTTTTAAGATAGGGTTGCCAAGAAGTAAATACATTGCTTCTGTTGCAAAATATATTAATACGCGCAAGTTTAAGTAATTAACGATTACAATTAAACGACTGACATCTGATCTGTCTCTACGGTATAAGGGATGTTAAAATAAATAACAAACTATTTAGCGTTTACGAAAAAATCAATTAAACTGTCTCGTTTTTCATGAAATAATAAAAAGCAAAGAAACAGTAGCTTTTTTGCATAATAGTGAATAAACTGGATAGTAAATGGATAAGCTATCAGTCTGTTGACAAGAAATAATAAATGCATGCTGTTATATGTAGAGTGGCATGATATTGTTACTTGATGGTATATTTTTGAAATCCTATCTTTCGTATTACACTTGGTTTAAACAGTGTTTGTCTGCGTAGTTTATACGTGCTGGCTAAAATCATAAAGCTTGCTATTTATATTTGATTTGTTGAATAATAGTCTATTTGTTCTCATAACCATGAAAAGAAGACCGTTATGTACTGAATACAGCTACGCTCAACTGTGTATTTTGCGAGTTCTTAGCTATTTTAAAGTATTTTTTCTTGACGTTTACTTGAATATGAAAAATATTTATTCTATCACTGTCCTCTGCATTTCTGATAAATGCATTTGTGGTGGCTATTTTATTCTCTCCTCCTTAAAAACTTTGAAGGCTTTTGATAAATTTGCGAAGATAATGGTTTACGCAATAAAACCGTGTCTGACTTTTTTATTTTAAAAAGATTACCTGTGAGAAATCAACCACAAAGAAGCAACAAATTAGAAAATAACTCCGCTTGCTGAGTCAGTGAAGCTACCTAAAGCGTATCTTTCCATGACATTTAAAGACATACTGATAAACATTGATTTTACATGACATTTACTGATAACATGGACAAGGATGTTGCTAATAAAGTAATATATTAGATGAATTACTCATACAATTTTTATAGGTTACATTAACTTTATCGATAAAGAGGGACTTTATGACGCATTTACTAATACAATTATACTTTGTATTTAAAGATAAATACTAATGGATGTATATTTACTGATGAAAATAAACATCACATTCCGGTAAATTAAAACAGGAGTGTTTATTTTTTCCTGTGAATTTTTTTGAGATAGTGCGGATCTTGACAAGAAAACGTTTAGCGAACACAGAGTAAATGTAATTCTTATTGCAATATTTAAAGACTGAAATTACAAAACTTTGAATTTACTGTCTTTATATTATTTCTAAAAAAATAAAGCTAAGTATTGCGTACTTCAAAAACCTTTTCTGCTATTTTAAGTCAAACGTTTTTCAATATTAGATAATAATCTGAGTAGTCATCATTACTTTCGAGATGTCCATTGTATGCCTGAAAGATGTGCTTCCCAGTGTAAATGAAAGAAAACAACTGTGAAATATTTATCTAAATTTTCAGTGAACAAAAAATGTTAATCTTATTCTGAATGTGCGCCTTTTACACTTTATTAAAAAAAAAACACTGATTATTTTGTTTTGATGAGATCTCGTGATTTGATTCTAAGGAAGGATAATCGCACAGAGAAACGTTAGATGTATCTTCAGATAGCAAATTTTAAAGTGTGAATTAAAACGACTACTGTTTATGTTCGACGCCCTAAACATTATTTCAAAAATTTTATTAGCAATTAAAAATAAAACTATAATTTTGAGTTTGATTGTAACATTTGGCGAGCTGTTGGTTTACAGTCTGGTGTATTATATGATCTTTCTAAAACAAAACAGAAATAAGGTCAGCCATTCATAATCATAATTACAAACCTTGCTTCTTTTCTTTTTAAATTGCTGTAGCCAGTTTTTATCAAAGACTACACTGTATACAGTTAATTTCAATTTCTTTCACTTTGAAATTTGAATTTGAATAACTAATCCATTCACTAATGTAACTTTTTCATATTGCACTGATGTACGTATTAACAAACTTCATCATAGTTCTATAGCTGCACCTGGAATTCCAGAGTCAGTGATGTTTAAGTTGTTAACTTTAACTGCAACTGATGTTTGTTTATTCCTTGATAATAAATTTTATACTGAAAAATTACGAGTTGTTATGGATTTTCCGGCAGGTCTTACCTTAGCTAATATTTATATTTTCATTCTTTCAACAAGGAAGTATTCTCAATATACTGGTCGATTACCCAGTTTCTATTGTGGGTTTCCTAATGAGACAGATGCATTGTTTTCTTCTGTGAATGGCTCTAACAGCTTTGTGTAGCAGCTTAACGCGTGATGTTTCAGTTTACAATATATTATAGAGTTGGAACATGATAAAAGGTTGGCATTCTTTCCTACATTCTGTGCCCGTAAACTTATATTTTTTATCTTACCATGCAATGAGATAAAATTTATTCCATCTTCATAGAAATGCAACTTCGCTTATATTCAACTCTATTGAGCATAAACAGCTTATTCATTTTTAGAAATTTTCCGAAATGTCCCTTTTAACATAAATATATATAGATTAATGGATTTCACAAACATATTATTAATAAGAATTCACGTAAATTAATAATCAGAAATGTCTTCATCAATTAACAAAATAATATTTCAAAACAGGTTTCATATTTGACACCTCCCTGTTACGTATATCATTCTCTACGATAAGCGAAATATTTGTTGAGCTTTATGCTTTTTAAATATAAATTTATGGACTACAATGTGTAATTCTAAACTTTAAATATTATTTGCTCTGTCTTAATGTTTAAGGATCATATTCTTCTCGTAGACAGATCAGGGTGAAAATCTGGCTGCTGAGATCTAAATTGTGGTGGATTGGTGGCGAATCGTGATGTCATAGTCTATTGCAAAATTTGAATATAGTAATTATGGAAAAGTCCGCTTACTGTCGGGGAAAAGCGCCAAATTGGAACTTGAACCGCTCGGAAGTTGGTGCTGAGGTGCTTGAAGTGACGGTTGTGGAAAAACGGCAAAACAAAACGAAACAAAATACGGGGTAAACAAATCAACACTTAAAAACTGGCGATAGATTAATTGACATTGCCATTAATTATAGCGGACTACGGACAAATGTAATGGAGATGCACGACACGTTATAAGCAATTCAGCAGCTGACCAAGAACTGAATCATTATGCAAAGCTTTAATTAAATTTACCTGTTTTTATTATTCTATGACATGTTTTTATCAGAAAGTTCTGCAAAGATGAATTATATGTATATACACTTATCACCAAATTTTAAACAACAAACTAAAAACAAAATTTTCAAAATGGTTAAAGTTTTATTTACCAAACAAATTCAATTCGATGTAGTCAACCGTCATTAAATAAAGGTATGAAATACAAATAAATGTTACTGATATAAATGGAAACAAGAAAGTAGTTTAGCATAAAGAAAGTAAACAAAAGTGAATTAGAGATAGTGAATAGGGAATACGGTTCCTTTGATGCCAATGCATGGCTCGCAGCGGCTTTTCTTGCTGCTTATAAACCTATAAACTGGAACAGTGAAAAATAAAGTTAATTGATTTATCAGCGAAGTGAGTTTGCGTTCATAGAGGAAGGCATCATGTCTTCCTAGAGGAGCATCCAAAACATTTTCAATATGATTTAACCCAGGAGAACATGTTGACCGAGCGTTATCGGTAATTACGATGAATTTATCTTGAATTGCACTTGCGTCCAGTTTGACTTATGGATTAAGAATCTTGTCCCTCTACCTCACTGCGGTTAAGGTGCTTCCTGAAGGACGTGTACGTCTGTATGCCTACCCAATGAAATTCCTGCTCAAACCATCACACTTCTAGCACAGTAGTGATCCCTTTCCATGAAGGAAACTATACATTAATACAAAGTTAGCTAATCTTTATAAAATTATAAAAGTTATCCATTTAGAATGGGTCGTTTGATAAATGCCAACAACGGGTTTGTAATATTTTTTTCAAAGCAATGTGTTTCCTTTTTTTTGAAATTAACATTTACATTACTGCTGAAACTTATTTTTAATAGTTTAAGTTTTGAACGATGATAAATTCCCCAAAAGTAGCTTTAATTTATAATAATAATAAAATAATAATAATAATAATAATAATAATAATAATAATAATAATAATAATAATAATATAATAATAATAATAATAATAATAATATAATAATAATAATAATAATAATAATAATATATAATATAATAATAATAATAATAATAATAATAATAATAAAATTCCTTAGTTAAACGCTAAAAGGTCTTGTCTAGTGTAGTGTAAATAACGTTCAATACATAATTACTGCAACACTCTGATCGCCTTGTACACGTGTTTGTACCTGCTCTTAATAAGGACTTCATAAAACATCGGAAAAATAACTAGGACTTGAACTTGTTGAAATAATTGAGTATTTATCCGAGTTTTAAAATACAGTTAAACTTGTTTGTTTTGTAGATTCTTCAACTACGGGATTATTTTACACAGATTCGCGTGACCATATCTGTAAATCATAACTACAGACTGCAAAACGTCACGTGTTCATAAAATGCGATTTCACAACTCTTTTTAAAATATAAGCACTCACGAACTGTTAAAATTTTAAGTGTAGCGCAGTTTGTTACTACTTGTTAGCTTTTCTCTTGACCAAACTTGCATGGTGCTCACAGAAGTACGCTTACAACCGTCACATGGTATCTGTGGAGTTCATGCTTTGACGTATTAAAGATGTCGTTTTTAACATAAGTATGTGCGACTATTCTCAAAGCCTTAGTCAAATCTTGGCCAGGCAGTGTAGATTAAATCCGTTAGCAAGTAGATTACAAAAATCTGTTTAAATCAAATCAAAATTAAAAAAAAAATTTTTCAGAACACTACAATAGGCATTTCTTGGCATTTTCATGTCACGTGAGAAATATATAAAGATGGATTTTACTAAGTTAGCATACATACTACTGTTCAAAATATTCATAAATGAAAATTTTATATATTTATCATGCCCAAAAACCTCAAATAAGGGCCAAAATAAATATAAAGAATTATTTTAAAATCATTTTCTTTTATCTAAAATAAAATGGTACCTATTTCTCGAGCTGTTCTTAAATTAAATGTCGCTAGATTTAGCCTGCTTGTAAGTATAGAAGCTGAGTAGAGAAGAGGATAACTTATTAGCGTTTCTTTTATTTTGCAGTCATAAAATAAAGAAGACCTCCATCTTAAGACAGCGTCAAGGGAAAACATAATTAACGGCCACCATATAATGAGAAAGTAGTTCTGCTGATAAAAACGTACAAGCCAATTTTTCCCATCACTCTTCTGCACGGTATCGTTTACAACCATAAAAAACAAATACATGACACTAAAATTCATCTCTGCAAGACAGTACATTCAAGAATCTTTAATTTTATTCATTAACGCCGACTGTTTATTGGTGCGCTCTTTTAGCTATTAGCACTATTATTTTTGCAGAAAAGGAAAGGTTAATTAGGGTTTTCCAAGATTTTATTTTCATCAATTAACCAGCTAATAAACCTAGTGATCATTGCATGTTGCCATCATCAGGCTTAGTGATGTAAAGGATAGTTCGTAATATTTAAATATTGGCGTTCCGTTTATATTTATTATTTATTCCAAATTCCTTAAGAAAAATTAATAAAGTGTAACTGCTATAGATTTAGATGACTGATTATGTGAAATAAGCGTAGAAAATCTATTTTTCATTATATCCCAATGTCAGAAAATAGCAGAGGTTAACAGGAAAAAAACATATGGAGCAGTATAATAAATGCAATATTTTTTTCCCTTTTGAGCAAAACATTAAATCAACTGCTCTGAGATTGAGCCGCAGTCTCTTGTGAGGACCATGAAAGTAATACTCTAAAATATTGGGGAATCACCAAGCGAGCAAACAAAATTTTTAAGGAAGAAACAGCGTCATATATTATTTGATAATTTAATGTTTTTCCTACCTCGCCAGAATAGGACATATTGTCGTCATACGTGAACGGAAGATAACTTGTAGAATCGTCTACTTTTACTCAGCACATCTTTCGCAGAAAATGTTTGTAAATTCTAATAATAAAATTGGCGGGTCAGATGTGATTTTCAGGGTACGCGTTTACCTAAAAAAAGAAGCATTTAAATGCAGAAGTTCAAAAATATCAGTGTAATTTAAAACTTCCTTGGTTTATCTCAGCGCATGCGTACAGAACGCAGTCGCTGCATTAAAGCAAACATTTAGGTAAATCAGAAAACCTATATCAAAGTTACCCATCAAGATAATGACAAACAAGTCAGTGACACATATGTGGAAGAAAATTATGTTTTAAGTTTTCAGCGATAATTTCATTCGATATTTCTCTGTTGTTTTTTAAAAAATAATCACTTTAAATCTCGTAGATATTAATTTATACGACATGTCTAATTGAAAAAAAATGTATATAACTTGTCAAATAGCCCATATTTCTATGATTTAATTAAAGTTAGTATAAAAAAGTTAAACCTTCTTATATCTGTTTGATATTAATATATTAAATCTACTCCACATTTTGTTTTATCTAGGGTTAACACGGATGAATACAAGTCTGCGTGGCAGATGACTGAGGCTTATTGCTGCCCTTGTTCTGCAACCACGCAGAGCCCGGATGCGCTTCCCACTGGAGGTCCGTCTGGGTTGGAAAATCTCCCGTAGCACAGTTTTTAAAATCTTTTTTTTTTTTTTTTTCATTTCTGTTTGTCGGAGTGGGATTGCGTATGGACTTTTCGATGTCTTCACAGAGCTTTGAGGAGCTATATTTACTGGTTTTCTAAAATCTTTTCTAACTTTCAGTTACTTACTGCACCCTGACACTTACGTTTTCAATAAAATGGGAATATTTTTTTTTTGTGTGTAAAAATTATCCTGACAATTTTTTAAAATAAAAAACATTGTTTTGTAGCCAAAGTATATCTGTTCACGGCAGTTGGAGAATGCTAACTAACGAAGTCATCCAACTAGCAATGGTACACGCAACCATTGGAGTGGAACACATCTCCATGCTTCCACAGCACGGCCTCTACAACGGCTTTGAGCAGGAAGACGTCCATTTCTACGACCCTGGCCTTGCTTGGCGTTGTTAGAAAAACTGGCTTAAATTTGTAACGGGTATATTTTTTAGCACACGTGAAAGCAAAAGCAAGATGGGTAAACAATATATATGCCTTGATAATTTTTCTTTTCATTGTTGAAATTAATTTTTTAAACTATATTATAGTCTATTATAAAAATAGAAAGCTGAGTATTTTATTAACAGCAAGAAGATGGTAGTTCGTAGAATACCCGAGCAGGCCAGTCAATACCAATTTACATATGTCATCTAATATAATACAAACTGTATCAATTTGTTTTGAATATATTAGCGAGGTATACAAATTACTTTAGTGTTCACGGGAAGCACTATTTTATTGCAATTTGGGAAAGCCCAGGAGTTTTTGACATTCTCAATAGACTGAAGAACAACAGCCTAGGGTTTTATTACCGGACCTGTGTATCGTTCAACCGAGAATGTCACACAGTCAAAACTTCTGCTGTTAGTCATATAATTTACATAGAAAGGCGACGAGTGGTTAGTGTACGTTCTTCCTGCCTTTGGGTGGTGCCTCTGCCAAGCTCTTCTGTACGCGTGATTTTTCTTGTAATAAGATTTTAAGTTGCCTGAAGGTGGTGCATGTGTTGCAGCCACTATCCGAACATAAAACCAATTGTATGCATCGTCTGAAAAAAAGAAAAAAAAGTATACTTGCGAAAGTTTATATCTAAATATATCCTTAGTGGTTTAATTGATATTTAGAACTTAATCAGGTTGTTGAAAACGTTCTGTCGTTTGTTTACCGCAACAATGAGACTTCATATCGTTGCTGAACGTGAAGTTTATTAATCAAAGTCAGTTTCATTACAATCAATACAGTTCTGCCAACGAATTAAAAGCGCATTTATACCATTTTGGAAATGGTCTGGATTTCTTGGGTCGATAAACTGTTGGAAGGCAGTTTAAATTGCTGCTTGGTTGGAGGAGGATTCCATACGGAGGAAGCTGTCGAGGTGTTTGCAAAGGTGGCGGTCTGTGGGAGAAAGGTCTGGTGAATGGGCTGGGTGAGGGAGAACTTCGTACCTAAACATGTTCAGTTTCTGAAGAGTCACTTTTTCAACAATAGAACGAGCATTGTCGTGGAGCAGGACTGGGCCTCTTCGATTCACCAATGCCAGTTGTCGTTGAGAGAGTTTCCGATGAACAACGTTTAATTCACGACAGTACCTTTCAGCTGTCATGGTTTTTGTTTCTTATGATCAGCGAAAAGCAGATCTCCAATCTCCGAATTTGTTGTTGTTCATTCAACTCGTGAGGCACCCACCTGTCCCCTTTCACCTTTCCGACTGCGTCAAGATACCGCGAAACGGTTGTGGTGCTTACATCAAGCTCTCCAGCAATCTCTTGCGTTGTTTTTCTTGGATCAGCTTCATCTGAGGTTTTTAGACGGTCGTCATCACAGCTGGAACGACGTCCGCTACGTTCCTTATCTTTGCGGCTCACATCTCCTGACCGAAACTTTGCAAACCATCGTTGTACCGTGCGCTCATTTGCTGTAATCTCGTCCCGTGGTTGCTTAATGTTACAAGTTGCCTCGCTCACTCTGTGGCCCAGTTTGAACTCGTGAAGCAAAATGGCACGAAAAACATTGCTATCCATGCTTCACTCAGAACCCTGAAACAAATATCCATTTTATGATTTTTAAAAAGGTAGGTTTTGCATAATGTATTCCAAAGCACACGATATACAAAACGACATATAACTCATCTACATACACCTTCACAAACATGCAAAAGATTAACTCCAAATTAACATAATATAAAAACCGACTTAATGTTTGTAACGACCTAATATTTCAGTATTCTGTTTTGTTATCTAGATTAGTGAAAAGAGAGGTTTGGCATAAGTGTAAGCATATATTTTATTTATTTATTTATTTGTACTCGGTAATTCGATATATTTTATATTAAGTGGATAAAGCAAAGATTGCCTCTCATTGCGTTTACATGTCATTAAATATAACGGATACTCATCATCATGTATATAGTACATACAAATTTTCGTTTAATTAAGTCACTCATTAAAGAATACATTTGAATGTCTGTAACGAAAGGATGAAGTTAAACTACTGTCGGTTACCACTTCTCATAATACAGATAATATATTTCATGCAACATTTGAAAGCTGCGCATTAGTTGGGTTGAATATAATAGATAAATTGTGGCATGATTAAATGCCATATTTAACTAGTGCAAAACATTTTGGTAGTTCATATCAACGTGATTACTGTTCCTTTTCCGGTTTTAATAAGAATTTATTATTTACTTGAATTTAAAAAATCTTTTAGCTAATTGTTAGTATAAGCGGTACCAATTTGTAAGATGCAACACTAGTATAGTAACAAATTCTAAAACAGAATAATTAAAACTACTGATTCCCTTACTAATTTTTTTTTTTTTAAAATTACTGTTGTAAACTTGGTTTTGACGTTTTATGTCTTATCATAAGTTTGTGAATTTTTCTTTAATGTCTTTGCTAAAATATTTAAAAAGAACATAAATGGATATTTAATTTCAGAATAAATACGTGATTATTTTAAGGCTTTTGCATACAGCCACATTTATTGCAAATTTATAACAGCTTATAGCTATAACCAAAAGTTTATATCATCCTGCAAATATTTTTTGTTATTTTTGTTAGTTATCTACAAATCTTATTTATATAACTTTTCACTGTATCTTTGACCACTTCTAAATGTCTGCTTTTGAATATTTTAAATGAGTACATTTCGATTTATAAGCTCTATTTGAAAATCGTGTATTTGCAAGTTAGATTTTAAATTGTCACACTTTTCAATTCTGGTCATTTTCTCATCAAGTATGTGAAAATCTACAATGATATGCACTTCAATATGTTAGCACAACATCATTATGCAAATTTAAGAGGCTTAATTAAAATTTATCAAACGATTTTGAAAATGGTAGGATAATGTAAAAATTTTGGCCAAGGCTGTAACACAGTGAATGATAAACCTTTTATTCACAGTCAATTCAGATTCGCAACAGTTACACCACTAAGTGACAAATAGAATTTTTAAAATTTATAGAAATTTGATCATTTCGTTCTTTTATAGTACCACTCTAACATTTATTAGTACGAAATTAAATTAAGTTGATAGCATACTTAGATTAAACGCTAAATTTTGCAATTATATTTATTAAGAGAGTAAATGATATATGTTAAACAGATGCTTTAACATTATTATATACACATTAAACTGAAAAAAGACAAAATCGCATTTAGATATATTATACGTAAACAATAAATTATACAACATACAAAAAAAATGTTTTTAGATTTTGTTTCAGTAAAATATTTTTTAATCTTATTTAAATTTTTCTAAAAGTCGAAGCAATCTTGACCTTTGTTTGTTTGTTTGCAAAGAGTCATAGCACCGAAAATTAAAACCAGCCGAGATGATTCCGATGTAACAAACTGTTAAGCAAACTGAATGCTGTTATTAAAAGAAAAAATCCGAATGGGCAAGAAAAGATCCGGCTCTAGCAGTTCGAAAAAATGGTAAAATTTAAATTTAATAAAGAAAGAATTCTATTGGTACAGTATCAAAAAATGGTAAGGCGAAAAAGATGAACTTGTCTGTATATACTTAATTTTGGTAAAAAGAAGTTGATAAACAAGGGCGTGGTAATATAAATGTTTAGTTTCGTTTTGAATTACATTGCCAGGCGATGTGGCTCAGTGGTGAGTGTGTTTGCTTCAGGACCTAAGGGTCCTGCCTTCAATTCCCGATGCTGGCACATTGTTGTGACCTTTGAGCAAAGTACTTTACTGGCAATGCTCCAATTACTGCTGAGGAGTGGCCTGTGTAGGCACTCAGACAGAGGAACCAAAGGCGGGGGATGCTCTATCTATAGCCATGACAGAGGCAAGTCTTCTATGACAAGGAGAAGTCAGAAGAATAAACCACTGATTCCAGAGCGCGCATAACGACGGTGCAACACATCCCACTCTTATGAAATGTGTGATCGGAGAAGAAGTTTTGAATTATTCATAGAAGTTAAATCAAAATATTTACAAAGCAGACAGAAATTTAAAAAAAAAATTGTTTTACAAGTAAACTTAGCAGAAATGTTAAAAAAAAACAGATAAATGAAATACGTATTTAAAAAAAAGGCAAGAAAAAATCTGACAGGAAATATTGCATTCGTTTTTATCATTTCTGTTGTTTTTTTTTATTGAAAATGCTCTGAACATTCAAACTAGAAACTTAGACTCAGAGAAGAAAAATGCAGCAAATGGATAATTTTGCTGTTCAGCGAAACAAAGCCACACAAATTTGAACGGTTACAACTAACATGAAAGGATGAGTTAAAATATCAATCATTTTCTGCTGTCTGCTATAAAGCATCAAGAACCGTGTTTACTTACAATTTACATTATGTTAAATATAAAAGATGGTAATTACGAAGAAAAGATTCTCTTTTGGTTCTTTATGTCAGTCATTAAAAATGATTTTTCGTTTATTGAAGGCCATATTTGTCGCTGGACTAATAAAATATATCTTACTTCATACGTAAATAAATAAGTATTCTCGCCTGCACAGGTAGTTTACCTTATGTTAGTATATGGATGTTACAAAATTTGTACGTGTAAAAGGGTTACTGTTAAATTATTGTCAATCTTCTGTGTTAGTTGATGCATTATTTTATTGGTCAATGCAGAATAATGGCCACCAGTGTATGTGTTGGTTGCATGCGAATTTTATCTTTTTAAATTAAATTACTTAATACTTTAATCGAATACCAAATGTCAAAGTCAAACGGTAAAACAAAATACAACGGTAAAACTGTTTGCACTTATTTTCGTTCTTCATAAATAGAGTCATATGCAATTAACGAGTAATGATTGTAATTAATCTACTCTCTGCTTCGACAGAGCACAAAATTCCGCCAAGAATTACTCTTTTTAATATCATCTTTTATTATCACAGCTCTCAGTAAAGATAAATATGCATTTGAACACAATCGGATTTTGTCATTTGATCTACTTTCAAGTTAGAAGTCTCAAACATCTGACGGCGCAGCAGCGAAATCGTCAGCTCTTTAATCGATCTATCTTTGATCACTTAACGCACGAAAACAAGTTTAAATATAATTGCTTAATTTCAATAATGTAAAAGAAAAAAATAATGACAATTATAATTAATTATCTTAATGTATTGTTTAAGAATTAGCTACCTTTTAATTAGATTCTTTTAATGTAGGTATCAGAAGATTGGTATTTAAAATCCACGTAACTCGCTTATCTGAAAATATAAATACAGACATATAATCAATTGTTATTATATGACGATGATTTACTGCTTCCTTACATGATTACAGCCTATTAGAGAACGAACATTTATAAACGAAACCACAGAATAAATATAAAAATATTAATAAAACTAAAAATCAAATAAGTTTATAATTATGATTTTTAAGTTTAAAATTATAAACAACGTCTTCTATTTTGTTTTTTCGTGGTTTTACTGTCCAATTTATGTTTCCGTTATATTTTATCTTATAACGGTTCCCACCAAGCTTAAAAACTGCAAGATTCATTAAAAAAAATTCTATGGTATTTTGTGAATTTTCATAATTTAGGGTCATGAACACATACGACAAATAAGCACTTTGATGTTTATCTTTTTCTACTACTTATCTTGTATACAGTCATTATGACCCAAAATATAACAGATGTGATTAAATTCTTGACATAATAGGACGGTTAAAACATGTAACTATTAACTTAATATATCTTAGAACCAGTATATTCTACATCGGTTTAAAAAACACATGCGATTTTGTTTTAAAGTCTACAGTTGCTTTGTGAAGAGGTTGGTTTTATGAATTCTGCGATCTCGCTGCTACGAGTAAATAAATGGTACAGTTACTAATGAAATCTGGCACCACCACGAATGTAATCCATTTCCATTATTATACCTCCGTTAACACTGAGGTATCACCACTACTTATATTTTTGTAGTACTAAAAGTAAATGCACTATTCCTAAAACTATTTATATATACCAACATTATTGAAAGCGAACAGTGACTACTAACTCGATTAGACAGTCATTATTATTTACGACATTTTCTTTTTCTTGGAATGTGAGTGTGAGAAGTGAAAGAGATATAGAAGAATGCTTGAAAACACGTATCATCTACAGTAAGATATGCAAAAGAATCTCAGTTTAGAGAAGAAATATTGTTGTTGTTGTTATTGTTTCCGATTTAAACAAATAATAAAATTTATAACTTTAAAAATGCCTTTCTTCTACAATGAATTTTGAATTTTTCATTGGAATATTTGTATAATCAATAATAATTAATTGTTGTCTTATAAAAGAAGAGAGCTCTTGAGAAGAAAAAAGAAGCAATCAGTTTCGCCTTTTAGCCACAAATCAATAATTTATGCCTTCTCTAAGGAGATTTAATCGCATTTTCAACTTTGAAACAAACACAAAAAGCGTTTATTGTTATTATTTATTACTCTTCGCGTGATAACTGACATAAAAAGTCTTATTTCTCAACCCCGATCGTGTAATATTTGAAATCCCAAGAAGATTTTGTTTTTCCTGTGAACTTATAACGTTGAGGACCTTTAAACCATTTTTATATTTGTCTAAGCATAATCTACTTGTTTTACAACCGAGAAAAGCATGTTAGCAGAGAGTCTACTGATTTTCTGTTTATGGAATCTGCTATTATTTGTCATGAAAAATAACACTATGCAAAAATTGCCCATTATGAAGACTTCTGACTCTTTCCACGCTAAATGTTTTTTTATTGATGCACTGACTCTCTATAAACTACTGAGTTTGCTCTTAATTGTGAATAATAACACGTGCTCCAAATGACAGCTCGACACATCATGGCCGTAGATTTCACAAGAAGCTGAAAGAGATTATGTATATTTGTAGCCATTCCTTTATAAGCACCGTACAAAGCTGGTCCTAAAAAAGAAGCTGTGGATGGATTCTGATGTGTTTGTAGGGTATCCCATCGAAACTCAATGGAAATGAGATAGAAATATGGGCTGCAAAGGGAAGATGTGTGAAATAACGTTGAAGTTTAGTAAATCATTCTTGCACGATATAGGTCTGAGTGATGGTAGATTCATAATTATAAAGCATTCAGTCTCCATCCAAATGAAGAGCCAGCATTTCAGAATAAACTTTGTCAGCTATAATGCCTAGACAACATTGATGTTAGCCAAATGTCTCACAGACCATGGGACCATCTCCAGCAGCCTGTATTGTGGGAATCATGTCTGTAGGCTTGGATACCGTATGGGACTTTTGGTACCCCTGCACTCTTTCATACGTGTCAACTAGGGTAAGATGAGTTGCCGAATCTTATTTCATGTCGATTTACCCACTTACTAAACTCTAAGCACCAACTCAGGATTCCGTACCTGTGACCTTCTACCAAAACATATAATCCATAGCTTCCGGCGCATTATCTTTCAAGTAGAAACATCTGTCTTGTCCAATATTAAACATTGTCCTTATTTAGGCCATTTTAGCAAGTCTTTTAGTTATTAAAACACTTTGAACATGACAGCAAGGCCCGGAAGTGAGTTTTTGTAAATATTCCAATTACTGGTTGAAAATCCTGGACACTGTGTTGTTTACTGAATAGCCACTGCGAAGCTGTAAATCTTTTCACCAATAATTAAACTTGTAAAGCATTTGATATCCTTATGCTTTCCAATGACTCTTCTTGAATAACGACTTTCAAATATCACATTGTTTATACAGATACAGTTTCATGTCCAAACATGTTGCATCACTCTAGAAATAACAATAACAAAATCTATCTTTAATATAGTAAAATAGCTTGACTCTGTACTCATAACCACTTCGAAATGTCTACTTTTGAATACTTCTGATTGACTGACACTTATTGCAATTATTTATAAGGTCTTTTCAGGAATCATGTATTTGCATGTTAGATTTTAAAATATCATGTGTTCTTCATTTTTAAAATTTTTTTCATAACTACGTGGAAAACAACAAATTAGTTCGCACTTCAATACGTTAACATAGCATTACTATGCATATTCAGCAGATTAAAAACCACTTTATAAAGTAAAATTAGAAAATTATAGGGTGATTAAAACTCTTGTCCATAGCTGTACATCTAGTGAATCGTATAACATCACATGACAAATTAGCTTTGCATACCATTGTAGACTAGAATTTATTCTCTTTTTACTTTGTTTCTCCAATTTACATATAATTATATACACATTATCTTAAATTATTATGAAAACACAGGGAAATTAGGTATAAAATAAAATAACGGTAATATAATCGTAGCTAATGCGTAAAAATAATGTGTTCCATATTAGAACCATGTGTTGGTGTAGTTCACTCTCATTGGTCGTGCACGCAGTCAGAAAGTGTCACACCAGCAGGACTGTAAAAGTATAGGCAGTGATAGCATTGTAGTTTGATGAATGTGTGGTGTATACTATGGCTTCTGAGAAAGAAATATTACATGATAGGCATAGAGTAGTTAATGCTTTAGCAAGTGAAAGTTAGTCCATGCTACAGATTGCAACCCGACTTAATGTTTCAGAAGGAGCTGTGGGAAAGGCTCTAAGGAGGATGCACGAAACTAAAACTGTCGACAACAGATAAGGTTGATGAAGAAAGAACAAATTTTCCAAAATTGAGGTGAAATATCTCAGGCGTGTTATTTATGTGATAGATGACAAACCTGTAGAGATTTTGAAAGTGGCCTAGTTTCAAGTACAAGTGTTAACGCTTCTTCAAGAACAGTAAGCTATACATCAGCGCGAAGTGGTCTCACTGGATGTGTAACTGCCCAAAAATCTTTCCTGAGGAGAGGCAACCAAATAGTAAGGCTGAAATCGGCAGCTAAAATTGGATAGTAAGGTGACCAAACCTGGAAGGAGATGCTCTTTGCAGATGAGTCCAAATTTGTCAATAATCAACGGAAATTTACTCGAAGGCGGACCGGGGGTGGGGATAATGTAACAGTCAGAGTGAGGCTTGGGAGTTGATCAGTACGAGTGTGGGGATGCATATCAGTCAACGGAGTCGGAGATTCGTATAAAATATAAATTATATTAGTGATAATTAATTACAGATCACACTCGTCTTAGAAATGTAGGTGGGGTTTAGGTCGTCAAAGAATAAAGAATTTTTTTAGTCTTTGTTATCTTAATTAGTTGAAATACGGGCATCGAAATGAATTAATGAAACCGTTTGTGCTAAAATAGCTGTGATGAAAGTGCATGGACGCTAGCAACAAATAAATCAACTAAGAAAAAATTAACTAGCTAATACATGCTTTAAGTATGGACATTATAAATTGGAAATGAAATCAAAAGTAAAAATGAAAATTTCGTATTTTTGGCGAAAATTCCGTAACTTTGTCTGAAAAGCAAAATGTTAGGGTAACTTTTGCTTGGTCACCGGTCTTGGAATAACTAACCCTGACTTCTAGCCATTTTAAAATAACTACTCAAAAAATTAACTTATCTTGTAAAAAAAGCAAATAATAATAATAATAATAATAATAATAATAAATAATAATAATAATAATAATAATAATATAATATAATAATAATAATAAATAATAATAATAATAATAATAATAATAATAAATAATAATAATAATAATATAATAATAATAATAATAATAATAATAATAATAATAATAATAATAATAATAATAATAATATGGTTTATCAAAAAAGCAAAAAAAGCGTTGTAATTTATTAAGTAACAGCTTAAAACAAATTTTCCTCATTTACTTTATTGTTTTTTCATATTTTGAAAATCAAAAGTTTTCAGTATTAGTTTGTTTCCTTAAGATGCCTGCAAACCTCAACTCATGTTAGTTGATTGAGCAATCAAAAACTATTCATATATATTGCTACTTTGATCCGCAATCTCAGACATTTGAACCGTTAGAAGTTCACACAAAGTCGCTTCCAAGGAAACGTCAAGAGAGAGGAAATTAGCGACTACCTACAGAAAAGCCTCTCTTATCGTCTGCCGACAAGTTACCTTCCTTGATGGCGGCAGATGTCTTCTGGCGTATCAAACAGCTATAACCAGGCCTCAAGGTTCAGGAGGGGGTCCTTTTGTATGCTATTGAATCCTACTGAAACGAGACCTGACTGAAGCAAAAGTGAAGATTTCACGTCGATGGATGCCACCGAGGAAAAGTCAGAAAGCGTACACCACTCGGCAAGACGTCTCGATAGGTCGTCTGCCCAGCCTTCCTGAGTAGACTGGAATCAAGAAAACAATTTAAGAGAGGAAGTTACAAGGCAGCGATACTTGCTATGAAACTGTGCTGTGGATTTTATGAACTGTTTAGTTACTAAAGTCTACTTACGATCACATCATCGCTTACAGGAGGTATTTTGTTTGATAGTATTTCTAGCAGCTATCTTGAGCAAGGGTTAGCTCGCTGTAGCGCACCGCTTTTCGGTACCAACAACCAGAGTACGAAGTCGTACGTCTTCCCGTCTACGTCATTAGTTTGCACCCCTTTTCATCCGGCTGCTCCTTTCTCGTCATCACTTTAATCAGAGAAAGGACATGAGTCCGACTTTGTCATTTTCGCATCTTTAATAAGACAGCACATAACAAAAACAAACAATAAACATTAAATGCCATTGTATCATATGCTGGCAAAATGCTACAAGCAATCGGTCTTCCGTGTATAGATCAAATATATATATATATAAATTTAAACGAATTACTTTGTGTTCTAAAGAATGACTTCATTAGGATTATACAACTCGATAGACTCAGGTGTACCCTGAAACAAAATATCACGAAAAGCACTTAAATGTCTTTGGAGTTATTTATACTTAACTAGGTGCATGTCTTTAAGACGGGATAAAACTTCAACTAAGGTAAGTCAGCAAACTGACAGCCGCCAGCTCTAGCTTTTCGGTGGAAAGCCAAAGCAGTTGGACCTGGTAAGTAAGGTCTGTCGGCAGATCTTAATAGAAAATGACACTGGTCGCTGGTGCGTACGCCACACAATCTCTGGCAGTGTCCTCATTACGGGGACGATGACTACAGGGAGCCATGAAATGTTCGGCTATGCGGTATAGTAAACATTTGCAATATGGACAGCAAATATAACGACAAAACAACGTTAGAATACACCTTAACTTATATAAAATCCAAAGGTTGGAATATAAAGCTTCAGCATTTCTGTGAAAATAACAGAATATGCTATATCCGTGATGAAAACTCACTGTCTTTACTGGGAGTATTCAGAAAGAAAAATTAATAAGTGAAAAATAACAAAAAAAGTTATCATTACTCGGTTTTTATATTTAATACAATCCAAAATGAAAGATTCTTCACCGTCCGAACTATTTTCCTTTGTGCTAGTGTGGTTATCATTTCTGTGCTTACTTAAGACAGCACACCAAACGTTCCACGACCGCTGCAGAAGACATATATCCATTGTACGAGCGATTTTCTGTGCATAATTGCCGACACAGCTAACAAAATACGAAGTGATAATGCAAAAAGAAAGTTTTTCTCATTGCATATTATGTTTTAACGTTTTATTTTTACCACAAAGCGTAGCCAACTGTAACCGATCGCTTTTGTTTAGATATTTGTCTGCTACTGAAGCCTTAAAAGTTTGTCTTTATTGGTTTTGACAAAGGTAAACGCGGCTGCTATGTTACATTTTAACGCTTTCCATCTGATTTACTTGTCATTAATACTCTGCGTTGTCGTCTTTATCATTTTTTCTCAAATGTAAAGTAACAAATACAGAGGGGTTTAAAATATACTGAACAGCAGGAAAACTGACATACTGATCCGTTCATGTGAAGATAAAGCTCAGAAGAGAGATAAGTACAGACATTTATGCAATCTCATTAGTAGTGTTGCTTCATATGTTAGACGCAATTTTCGAGCTTTTAAACCAACGTGGGTGAATATAATTTTATCAACGTTTCGATAACTTACTTTGTTGTCGTGTCGTCCAGTTAGATGCAATAAAAAGAATTTGTGTATCCTCTCATATAGCTTAAATTTGGCAAAGAAATGGCAGCCTCTCAGATCTAAATAGATTTCAAGGACTCCGTCTTTGTTTTAAAGCTGAAATTACAGTTAAAGATATCTGCAATCCAATTAAATATATTCAATTAATTCAATACAAGTTTAATTTGCTTAGTGATAACTCCAATTAAATCATCTCAATTTCTGCCATTTATAGACATATCTCTTTTAATTTCTACATTTGTTAATATCGAAACTAATACCAAAAACCACTGGTTTTTCTTAATTAAACAGAATATAATAATAGCTGTTTCTCCTAAAAATGCAGTTTATTGTATTTTGAATATATTTCAAAGATATATTCAGAATATTTCTTAAATATTATTTACTATCAACATTGCAGATAAAACTCAGTAGAATTGCTGATCAACAGTCTACAGCTCAGCATATCATTCAGTTCGTAAATTTAACGCACTTTACCATTATATAACTTTAAGTAAATTATACCTTTTTTACTTTAAATATGGTTTTGTTTAGCTGAATTAGAACAGTCAATAATACCAAAGAGATGTATACTCTTTTGTCTATAGCTCAGTGAACAAAGATATATTGCTAGATACAATTTTTGCCTAATATATCAGCCACCTCAAACATGATACAGTAAATAAATATTAAAAATGTCCATCAAGGCGTCTGACAACAAAGAGACACTCAGTGATACCTTTTCACAGAAATTGATATTTTAGCATCAATAATTCTCTGTTGTGGTACACACTTTGTCCTTCAACACACCTCACAGGAAAAAAATTGGTGGTTTGAGAGTTAAAGCGCGTGTCAGATATTCAACTGGTTCGCATCGCCCCATGTACATCCCAGTAAACTGTTCTTTCCAAAATTTTCGTACATTTTTGCCGTACACTGAAAACAACTGACATCAGAGGTCCGCTTTTGCGTTGCACTGTACCTTCATCTGTGAGCTTCCAAATGAAGCATCTCCCAGCATTAAGAGACAAAATGCCATAGCATGGTAGCATATGAAATTGTGTATACATGTTTTTGGAGCAATCTGTATAATTAAAAATATTTCTAATTTAACGAATAGATATCAAAACTGCTTGCCATTAAACTACTTCTCTGCATTTATAGCATCGTATGTCTATTCATGCTTGAACGATTTCTTTTCCTTCCAATTAATTTATTGTGCAATATATAAAGGATACATGATAGGTTTCCTAAGAATGAAAGGTAATTTCTGATGTTCGGACACCACGAGTTACGTTTTAGTTAAAATATACAATCAAACCACGAAGGAAGCCGATGTTATTTTGAGTGTCTAGCAAACAGATTCTGATATTCGACACACGATGAAATGTCTGGCCTGCGTTCAACAGAAATCACTTGGAAATTCACCAAATTCTGATTTCTGGATGATTTCTGCACGACAAAATCCAGTCATCGCAGAACGTGCAAACACTTTCCGTTGACGGAAACGCGATATTTGATGTAGTCTGGAAACGTCAAACTTAATAAATGCTTACCCACCATATCCGACTAAGGTTTCACGGTTAACGGCAATCACCAATGAAAGCATCTCTCATTGACTACGAGAGCGGATCCAATGGTGGCAAACAATGCCGACCCAATATTAACCTTTCATTACACCTGACATGTAATGCTAAAACGGTTCTGATATCTCTCATGGAGTTTATAATAATAAACACACGGTAAACTGCGAGTTGTGTTTTGAAACAGTCTGTGAGTTTACTGGAAAGTTGTTTAAATGGCGTGGGCAGCACGTGCGTTCGGTGCATGGGAAAGAGAGAATAATCGTTCATCCACTCGCAGACAAGTGCGTTCTAATCAAATCCATATAACACCCAGTCATTCTTTACAGAGAAGAACCTATCACGTCTAATTAATACATACCAGTGGTTGGATTTCCAAACGTTTTTTTTCTACAGTTCTATTACAATAAATTTAATCAATGTAATATTCCTCTCTTTTTTGCCTCCGTAGTGCATCACTCAGCAATAAATGTGGTGTTTTTCAAGTACAGAGCGGCGCACAAAGGAGTGAACGTCGAGCAGGCAGCAATTTACCAGGAGCCTCGGACTAATCGGATTTTCCACGATTGTGCTGTGAGCCACCGACGTAATGAGCGTCGTTAAGCCTGAGCCGGCTACACAAGGCCCGCCAATCACAGCCTAAAGCAGAGCCGAGCATAAAATGGCAGGACCTGATTTGAACTGTACGAGCCATGTTGAAAAAACGTTCACCTCCATCTGGTTTCGAATCGACAGAGTAAGTCGGGATCCCGACAAACAATGTGGGGGATCTCCGAAATTAGTTCCCTGAACGTCGGAGCAGCGATCGGACACGATTTGGAAAAAAAACAACAAAAAAAACAGAGTAATTTTTAGCGTTTTTTAAGTCATATTGCAGCTAGAATTCAGTAGTTTGGAGTATAGTAGGCATGACGAAAGTAAGACTTCCTATTCCTACTTAAGGCGAAACATTAATCCATAGAAGATTCGGAGATAGAAAACTAAAAGTGGTGACAAGCAATCTCTTCTATTATTCAGTAATGTTTTGTCATATTTGTCGTATATTCGAATATCTAAGTTTCCGTTACCTACTCCCTTAGTCAGAGAGTGGAGTCGTGGAACATTTCTAAATTAAATTTACAGGCCACTGCTACTTTATACTCGTTAAGAAGCTTAACTTATTTTGGTATAGATAGGTCTGAATAATGATTTATTTGAAAACGTTTGCTTAGCAGACTTTGCTGAAACTCTATCTTCCCACACGATGAGAGCACAACAACCCGCCTGTCAGCTGACTGGCGTTACTAATGTCGCATTGGCATTCTTTTATTTTCAGAAGTTGTCTCGAATCGTTACCGACACCACAGTAACCTGTTTATGCGGTTACCTGACCAGACGGCTCACTCTCGGTTCTTCTGGCGTTCCTTTCATTTCTGGATGGGTTGATACGCTAGAACTTGTAGGATGGTCCTTCCTCTTTTCTGACATTCGTAATTCCGGAGCCTGAAAAAACAAAACAAGAAGAAAAGAAACGAAAATAGAAGAAAATCTTTTTTAAAAGACACAAACGGGTGGGAAAGCTTAATATGCATGATTTTATCGATGTTATAACTCGGAAAAATGGCATTTTCTATGGATGCCAGATTAAAATATTATCTGACCGGAAGATAATTCTCACCAAAGTGGCACAAAGATAAGTTTGCTATTAAAAAATTCAAATTAGATTTCCTTACTTCTTTCCAAATATTCTATATAAAAAACAAAAAAATCATCAAAACAACGAAATTTTACATAAATATATACTTAAACCAAGGTAAATTAGGAAGCATTATTTATTTATTTGTAGTATGGACAAAATTATATACAACTTTCTTTCTGTGCAGTTTTATCTCAGCTAATGTAATGTTTAGTACACAGGCCCTAGAATAACAAAAAAGCTAAACTGTTATATAAAATGCATCCTTACATCTTAGCATACACAATAAACACTTATTGTTTGGTTTAAAATCATAAGCTGACACAAAACATTATGCCCACAGTGTATTTTAGCGTGGTCTTTTCCCCTCACAAGCAAATTTACATTAAATAATTAACTCGAGTAGTATATTTTTTATTGCAACTTCTGTTTAGAATAATTAAACAATACATATTTATGCTCATCTATCGTTTTCATTTCTTATACTTTTCTTTCTTTCTTTTCACGGCTACTGCCATGAGAAGATTTCCTTTATCTGATCTTTTTTTTTTTTTAAACTTCGATGACAAGTTTCTTTACCTTTCAGCCGCTCTCCGCCACTCATCCGGTAAAACAAAGTTACAGTAAAGTAAATTTAAAATTTCGCTTTCTTCTGACAATTGAGTTACTTTTGGCATCTGGTAGAATTGCAGGACTATTTCTTACAAGCCACAAACTACCCCGTCCTATGTGTAGTCAGTTGTTGGATGTCTTTTATCATTCGGCTTAGATGGAAGCATGACAAGAAACATTCTTTATACAGTGGAAAACGTAAGGTCAGCGTCGCCTGTAATGGATAGCATGTATGGTATAGCATCACTTGATCTATGTCAATCAGATACCTTTAATAAAAGGAACTTACCTACAAACTGGATACAGAGCTAAACCGATGAATAAATGCATAAGTTTATAAAAACAATAAAAATTTTGCCTGCTTTTTTAACCATTCTCTTGTCCACAATACAGGAACGATATTATAATTTACCTAACCAACTACTTTTGTTTTATTTTGTAACTACTTTACAGTCCAAATATTACTATAAATAATCGCTCAGAATATACTCGAAATTTATTGTTTAAATGTAGGTGTAAAAGAAACCGGAACTACTTGTCACAGAGGTAAGTTGTTGTTACAGCTCCAGTAAATCCCTAATTAAACGCATAAATGAGCTATAATCAGCGTTTTTCGAAGGTCAGAGCACCTAACGTCGATTATAGTTTCGACTACGCTTTTGTGGAAACGGAAAGATTTTTCATACTCTTTAATCAGAATGAAATGGTATTTTTTGTTTCTATTTCATTGGCTGACATTATCCAAAAAAAATTGCTATCGACTTTAAAGGGTGTTTCACGATAAATATATCTTGCTGTTTTCTCTATATGGATGCAGATCTCGCTTTTTCTCAATTATCTGTGACTCGCCAAAAGACGCAACTATTTGATTTAACGTACGAAAGACGGATCATAAAGAATGAACGCTTGAGAAAATCAAAGTAAACAACTAAATAAATGGTCTTTTCTGTTTCGTTTGTTTTATGATGAATAGTAGCTATATCTTCGATATCTGTAAACATTCCTACGTTTGTTAAATATTTAAAAAAAAAAAAACACCCTAAACCACCGAAGCCATTTAGCGTATTTCACATCTCCTTATGACCAATCATTGCAAAAGTCGACGAGTGTGATCGTTTTCCAGATAGTCAAAATCCCTGTTGGCTGTTGCAGATCTGAATGATGTGTTGCATCTCATTTATACTGAAAAAATAAAACAGCATCAGTGGCTAATGATATATCATTAACGAATCTTTTGGATTCGGCAATAAAACAGGTAATAAAAATCGCCGAGGCAATGCCCGCCGCCGAAGTAATCTTAGTTATCACGGATCTGCATCAACAGTAATATTTACGGTTTCTTGGTTTACGGGGAACGGTCCACAAGAAAGCCGACTGAGTAATCGTCGCGAATTAGTGGAAATTAAGCTGCCTGAAGTGAAATTGCGTAAAAGGTTCATATTATTTTAATTAATGTCAAAGATTACGCCACGTGTTCAAGTAACATGGGGTATACTTTAAGGGTGCGGCTCCGATGAACCGAGATTCAACCTGCATTTATTACGAAGATTACTCTATTGCAAACCAGACCAGCAATTCGCAAGCGAAGCGGTCAGCATAGCTAATTTACATCGGTTCATAAACGAACAGAGATAGGAAATAATTATTCTTCGAACAGCCAGCGTTGTGCAAATATGAAGCTGGACCGGGGTTAATTGCGCTGCTCACTCGTACGTCTAACAGATGGTGTACTATCTAAAGGTCACCCATTCTGCGCCGTCCGGATCAGAGGTTTGCCTGGATTCCTCCCTCCCATTCTCGCGGAACTGATCCGCATCGCGGCTGAAATACGAGGTAACCAGACTTTCTCGTTACAAACCGTACATATTAAAGACAAACGAGTAAACGGACACGATTTGACTTTAAAACAAAACAAAAAAAAAAACTGAACGAAGTAAATACTGCTTGAGTGCTGGAGTGCTAATGCGAGTTAATATTTGAATAAATTCTAGATTTAATAAGAATATATTTAAAGTGACTATACAACACATCATTCTACTTGGGACATAAAGTACTAATTCAGTGAGAGATACTGCAGTAAATTCTGTAGTTAAACATAAGAAAAAGATGTTTTATAATATTCACAATTCAGAAATCAGAAAGATTCCTTTTTTGAGGTATGCTACAATATGAGATACGTTTAGACATGTTTGATTATAAACCTGGACTGTTTTTTTTCCGTGCTCTTAAAAGTAGATCATGTGGCTAGAATATGAAAGAATTATTCATAAAGATAACCTATTTCGATGGGTTATATAATTACTAAAAAATTACGGGATACAGTTCAGTTTTAACGTCATATGTCCTAGATAAAATTAAAATAAGTTAAGCATCAACTGAGTTTCAGTATATCTAAAATGTAGCCACATGAACTTATGCACACCAATACAATCGGATTACTTGCAATTTAGTCGTATCACTGGAAACGTAAACCCAGAGAACTCTGAAATGTCGTCTAACCACGATTTTCTTTTGCATCGGGCTGGCGAAGACAGAGCTTTCTGGATGGCGCATTGAAATTTATACTGCAAAACCTTCGCAGCAAAGGAAGTATTCGGCAGCATCGTATTGTAAACAGGAATCTTTTATTTGACCTTCTGTAGATTTCTGTTGACGTTTCCAGGTTTTCTATAAACGATATTAACGAATTTTTTCATGAGGATGGCAATCTCCACCCGAAGACAAGCTTCCGGCTCGAGAAACGTTTGAAATAAAAGCCGTTCTCAACGCCCGATCGAAACCTGAATGCAAATGTTGCAAACGAGCTGAACAAATGGTGCACTATTGCGAACAAAATCCCGAGGCATTGAATCAATTACTTTAAGCCCCACAGACAGAGCAATCAACCACACTTGAAGTTGTTACACTCAGATTTAAACCTAATAAATATACTGTTGCCACAATTCTATTTCAGAGCGCGCTTTAACAACTTATCGTATTTTGATTTAGCAAATGTTCTCTACCATTGAGCAGTTGCCCAAATATAGTAAATACTGACATTTTGCTGCTTTTTGCGCACTGCTCTATCTTAAAATAAACTGTGATGGACCTTATTGCTTCACTCGATATTTTGGTTTTACTCTTATTTATTATCAACCAAGTTACTTTATATTGCGCACACGAAGTTGGGGGCAGAAATTTGTTATAGAGGCAGATTAATTGAGAGGAAGACTTTCTACTAGCCGCGAATGAGTGTATTCATTTTTATGAAAACAATTGCTTTCCTGATAGAAGTGAGTCAGCAGAAGAAAATTAGAATATTTGAACGATGAATGCTCTGCAGTTCGCTAATTATTACTGAAGATGTACCGAAGATCCCGAGAGTGGAAGATCGCAGTAAATACACTGAAACATACTTTATAAAGAATCAATAATATGAGAGTAGTGATTGTATCAGTACACTCTTTTGTTGATATTAATGAGGCGTGGTACTGTTTTTCCATCAAATATTGAGATTTAATTTTAATTAGCACAAATATGGACAAAAGGATTAATTTTAATGGAAATCATAAATGTTAACTGCAATGAATTTTTTTTAAAAAATAATTTTGTATGTAAAATTAACATTAAAATTGAAAAAAAAACATCTTAGAGAAAGAATAGTGGAATTATTAAGATAGTAATTTGAATAAGGAGACTCAACTCAACTAGGCTAACCGGACTGTTTTTATATGTGCAGTTTTCCCTAAGCAGCATAATGATTTTGGACAAACCGTTATTTTCCCG
Source organism: Nautilus pompilius (assembly GCA_018389105.1). Lineage (NCBI taxonomy): Eukaryota > Metazoa > Mollusca > Cephalopoda > Nautilida > Nautilidae > Nautilus > Nautilus pompilius. Next base: position 450,633 of record JACATO010001103.1, read on the forward strand.
AAATACTCAGCGCTGTAGCTATTCTGGACAGATAGAGATGTGTTTTTTTTTTCAAATTAAATCGATAATTTTATTGTCTTTAGTTGAGTAGTTACCTGCACATACGAGACAAATTAATGAGTATATATAATTATATTGTGTACACGTTCATAGATGGATATTAAGATAATCAATTCATGTTTTAAAACGACGATACAATATTTTACATCTAATCTGTCGAGACTCAAACTAAATTGGAAATCTGTTCCACTGTTTGAACATTGAGCTTGGAAAACTTTTACCCCCCTCCCATCTCAGCGAAAACATTTTATGCATTCGTTATCAATTTGCGCATAAATAGTTGATATTTAAAAACTGGATGTTATTTATGTGTTCCAATTATATGACGAAAAATGTTTCATGCTTCTCCTTCACTGACCTTTGACCTCCGGTAATGCAAAAATCAAAAATTCATCTGAAGACTTATGGTAGTTTTTACGCTGATTTCCAGTGATTATGTGAGAAAATGTAAACCTTAAAAAGAAATGCAAAGAAATTCCGCAAAGACCAGGTTTATCTGGTCCTTAGAAGGCAGTAAACTTGGAAGAGAGAAAATGTCATGTTTACGCCGCGTGAAGACGATATATGTAGAATCCGTAGGGGACACAAAGAAAAACAAGTATAGACGAGTTTTTGTCCAGTGGATAACAATGCCGCCATAAGAATGTTATTGTGACCCTTTTTTGAAAATTCTAAGTAGATGACTGTCGGAAGACGGACGGTTTTCAGAAATAAATCCGAGTATATTGAATCTAGAAAGAATTGCTTTAAAAAGTTGCATTGATGAAATATTATTGATTCCACGATGTCAGCAAGATACTTAAATACATAAAAGACTTTATCGCATGGGTATTCTATTTTTAAAGAGCATAACAATATGAGAAAGGTGTATGGACGTTAATGTAGCAGTAATTAAAGTAAAAGAGGACTTTTTATAATAACTGATATTAATAGTGTACAAGCCTTGTTTAAGAAACTATTCCTTTGTCGCCAACATTGCTCAACTAATCCGGGAATGTTTAGGAGCACATGCTTCTACAGTCAAGATCTTCACATTAGTGGAACGCTTTGGGGATGACAGTTCACCCGAGTTACATCTGAGTAAGGTGGGTAGTTCGATTTATTGATAATTTGCGCAGTAGTCCAATTCCTAAAATCACACCAACCAAAATGAAATATTTACAAAACAAAAAAAAAAAACTGCTTTATTATTTGTTTATAACCCACCAAAGGAAAAAAAAACAAGTATGTAGTTGAATTCCTCGAGCAATACCACATTAGTAGCACCAACGATGCACTTCAGTAAATGTTTTCTTGTAGTACATTCGAAATTACAACATAAATCTCAGGCTATTGTAATACACTGAAATAAAATTTCTTGTGACATATAAGTAATTACGTTAATTTAACAGCGACTTGTATTGATCCGAGAATAAAGAGTACCGCAAAGTACATAAAGGCGGTAATAAAGTCATCCACTGAATGGAACAGAATTGGAGTGACAGGATACATCCTTTTAATTCTGTTAAAGAAAGCCAAGTCTCTGGGAATAGTTTAAAATATCTCGAAATAAATATCAGGGTTAGAAAAATAAAATCAATCACGAAAAGCGAACATTAGCCTATCACTTAGTCTATCCAACAAACATCCTCTCTAGTAACCTTATCGTTTTCTTATTACCTTGAGACAGAGATGATTTACGCTGTTTAGAAATTTCAGATTGTAATGTGCATATCGAGCACTGTTAGTTAGTTTTAGGATATGTGGCAACATTAGCTTGGTAACTGATACAAAATTGACAAATATATTCCATAATATTAGTTGGAATACTTAGAACCAGTTAAATGTCCGAAAAAAGATATGAAATTTAAAAGTTGTTTCAAAGGACATTCAACATAAACAGAAACCTTAAAATTCTGTTTGCCTCTGCAAAATTCAGATACAAATATGAGCTAATTTTAAATGGACAGTAAAGCATAAGGTTTTATAAGTAAAATCTGTAGTTTTAACAGAACTCTGATGCACAACACAAACAATTATCTAAAGCAAAGTTTAAAATTCGTTTACAATGAAATATAAATTAAATAAATTGTGATCTATTTATGGCAACATAATCAGAAGGTAACGGAGATAACCACTACGGAATCCTACCTAACGTCGAGTCCATGTGCAGATCTGAAACACTTTCGTGTCCAGAATTTGTACTTACACTTCTGCTCAAATATTTTGCAAAATCGTAAATAAGAAAATAAGAAGAACCAGAAAATATAACAAAAAAAACTTATCATATTAAAGTTTACATGCAATCCGTATTTCAGAAATGTCTGAGATTAAGTGGTTATAGTATTAAAACTGAAATGACAACCTATTCACGTATATAGAACTAAGTGTAGAAACAAGCATTCCCGTCTTTCATTTATGCTTCCCTTCTCGTCTTTTAAACTCTTAAAGATTTGAAACCACCACTTGTCATATTTACTTTACGGCAGCCATCTCAGTATCCATTAAATTACTTGAAGCTTTACTTGGGTTACTTCACTATCACTACATTACGCCATCTCATGCACACGCAACTATCGGCTTGTAATTACTCGCTGAGGTGATATAATCTCGCTAACAGATCCACCCACGACGCCAGACAAAACGTTATCTTCACATCTTTGATTAATGGTATAATAAAATCATTATCTCCACACGGTACTCAAAAGCAAGAGACTTCATAAATTACTGATAATACCAAACAAACTAATATTTTGGCTTTTTATGTCAAAGATTTAAAATGAATTAAAAGTGACATGTTGCCAAGCTGAATGAAGTTACTTAAGAATAATGCAAGTTACATAATGTGAATCGGATAATCGCTTATTGTACTGCATAATTTCTGCATTTTTAAAAAAATTAACGAAATAATTGAAAAGCATATTTCCAATAGTTTTTTTAATGTATTTTATGCCTTATTAATGAATATTTTGCAGACTTTATCAAGTTATTTTATTTTGATTAGCTTATATATAGTATATCATACAAAAGCTGTTTTTACTTTTAAACCCTGACTTTCGTGTCACAAGCATCAAAATCTAATGACGAGTGGTGGTTCGTTTCTGCTTAATGAATTAACAAGAAGATGTGGGCGTAGGTTCTGCTGATTGTATTACAATTGGTTAAACACACCTCAGCTCTGCCCAGCTTAAGTGCGATGAAATATCCTTTTAAACGAATTCACTTCATTGACGGCATCGCCATGCACGGATTCTCAAGGATAGCTCTTGACAGAAAACAGCTAAAGTATTTGAAATATGGACTCTGTAGTTTAGAGCTAAGATGTTGACTGTTTAGTCGAGGTGTCTTTGTGTTAAGGGTGTTGTGGCAGGTTTCAGTTTACGGATGCTACTTTTATTACATCTTCCATTATCCGCTCTTCACTTAGCTCACGTGGTTAAGTCTTCTCATTACGAACGGGCAATCCAGGTTCTTATATCTTGACCCCGCCCCTTATAGAGTAAACATAGACGGAATCACGTTTCTGATACTGATCGCCCTGAGGAAAAATTTTAAAAGGCACCTTTTCCCCTTTTCCTGGTTGGGGGGAGGGTTACAAGAGTACACGGAGGTAATCTGCGAGCTATAAATTCGAATAATTTTTTTAAATATAGAATGGCGCTTAACATTGAGTAAAAGTTTACGAATGGTATTTATTTAGCACTTTCTATTAAGCAAAAAACATATACATTAAACCTACGATAACTAGAGAACATACCATAAATGCTACATAACACATCTTTGTAGTTTGAGAGTTTCGTACAACTGTTCGGCACTAATTATCAAAATGGTAGAAGGCCCAATCACTTTATTAGGTATACCCTGCAGGCGGTGAATGTAATGACCAGAGTGTCCCTTGTAATTGTCTTGATGGTTTCTAAAAAGATAGCGTTTTACTAAATATGTAGATTTATCCAGTAACTCTTTTTTTTTTTTAGGAAACTCGCAATTGCGCTTTAATTTACTTCAATGTACTTTTTCATTTTCTCAAAATTCTCCCGCTCCACCATTTGGTTTAGCTCATAGCGAGTCTGTAGCTGACAGAGCTGATCGCCGATACTGCTCAGTTGTCAGTCGTCGACTAAACCAAACCGTAGCATTTTTGGCCCAACGTAAAAAGAAAGAAATAATAAAGATAAAAGATAAAAAAAATATTTTTCTCTATTATTACGACTAGTGTAAATTGTCTCTAAAGGCGGATATTGCCGACAGCTGCCGCAGTAAGCTTTGCATTTCATGGGCGACATGTGACAGTGTAATTGTGACAGAAGGGCCAATCAGTATCGCATGAAATGGACACTGCTTGTGTTCGATATCGGCGTATCCTCGTGGCTAATGATTGGTGTAATTTATTCATGGCCCAGTCACATCAGAGAGATTATTACTATGATTTACGGCCCCATTTAGATCCAAGTTGGGGCAGTAATGAAAAATATAATAAGTGATGATCGTAGCTGCACAGTCTAGAAAAGGTCATCCGAGACTTCACGTCTTCAGACACTGTGTTCTTTACAATATATTATTTGTTTTTGACTAAACTATATATTTAATTTAATTTAGCAATTCTCTGGGCATGTAAAACCAGATATTTTTAAAAGGACTAAATTTATAGGTATCTGTTGTCTGTGCTTGTTTTTATATTAATTCTAACATATGTCACTGAAAAATACCATTATTTTTATGATTAGAAAATTGTTAAAACCTTTCGACTACAATCGATGTAACGAAAAGTTAAAACAGTCCACTAGAGATATTTTTTTGTTTATTTTCACTAAAAAGGCAACTTAAAACTTTTTTTAAAAGAAACAAATTGCTGCATAAGTCAACAGAATCAGAAAAAGAAAGTGGTCCGGAACAGGAAGTAAAGTTCTCTTTACTCTATTTCTGAGCAGGCCTAACACTCTCCATATAATTAACTTCATCAATGTGCTCTTTGAAAAATCCGTTGCGCTGGGTTACAACATTCTACGTTTCTTCTCAATAATGAAAGCATAACTTATTAGATCTTTTATCAAAGATGTTGCCATATTTGACATTTTTTCTGCTTTCTTTTAACCCTCCCTAAATTCTGTCGCTTTTAAAACAAACATATTAAATACCTGCTCCCGTAGGGTTGTAAATAACATTACTGATGCGTAACGTCTTCCAGCCACTTCCCGTCTGCAAACACTAATAAAAGACGGCGTAAACAATGGCCTATTTCTAGAATAATTAACTCTGTTACCCTGTGTACTAGATTAGGTAAGAAGATATTAAATTTCCTTTTGTACAGCTCAGGAAAACCTTCTGTGAATAAGTTGAAATGTTTGAGACTATTTATAAAGCATATAAATTATATAGATGATTGAAACAGTTAGATATCAAGTTTTAATAGTTGGCTTATAGAGCATTGTACCTGAAGCTCCAAAGCATTTACCTTCTTGATAATCCAGCTTTGGGCTGTATAAATATCTTCATTTTATTATAAAATTCTACCAATCATAAGAGTACGCGTCTTACTTTGTACTAGTAACTGACAGTAAGAAGAATTTATCTCTGCTTTTAAAAAGTCAGTTTCTTTGGGATATTAAAGTTCCACAACACGCTGCTAATCAACCACTTAAATCAGAATGATGAGACATCTTTGACACTTTAAAGATCATCGAAACGATGCTTTTATCCGACTGAAATTTATTGATTTCATCAAAAATTAATCTGCATTAATGAATTTCATCGTCATTTAATTTTGCTGACGTTAACGCGAAGTGAAACTATCAGTTTGTAGTAATAGTTTTGAAAGCCTGTCTTCTTTTTTTTTCAGTGAATAGAAAGAAAAAAAAAAGCCGATCTGGCTTAGTGTCCATATAATCTCTACTGCTTCCGATTAGGCTGTGATTTATCTTTCGCAATCTCTCGAAGAAGCACCTAGTTATTATTGCATATTTCATGTAAAAATAAAGAAATTTATGAAGGTGTAAAATTAACCAAAATAAATATTGCACGCTATGATTTACAAACCATTGTGGAATTAAAACCCGACTTATATTTGTGCAGCTTCATAAATAGCAAATGATTCAGTTTTATTAATATATTCAGTGATAAAATGTCGAAGAACGGCATGTATTTGTAGAAATTCTACCAGGAATATGCTTTGATATCCTCAAGTGACTGGGCTTATAACTGTGAAACAGAAATTTAAATAATTATATTCGTTTTATATATTCAAGTATATATTTGTTACTACACCAACATCCATCATGGATGATGATATCTGAATCTTAAATAGATGATTAAAATATTATAAAGAAATATTACTTTCTTAATACAAACTGTTTAATTAAATCAATTAAATTAATCACATCATAAAACTTAGTGTCGTTTTCATGTATGAAGCAGATACGTTTAAATGCCATGAACAACAACAAAAATACAAAAAATTACTTGCTAGAAGCAATTAGATTTTGAACATAGAAAAATAATTATCATAAATAGTAATAATATCTTACTGTACAGAAAAATTTTCTATTAATGTTTTTACAGGTTAACAAAAATAATGTAATAATTTAAATATCTACACTCGTGACAAATTTCTAAGCCCAAACGTGTCTTCTGCGTGTCTGATATAAAAGGAGGCAAAAAATGGAATTGAAACTTTAATAAGCCAGATCGCATCATTAGTCTTTTAGTTTTAATTTCGATACAAACCGAAAGCTCCTAAAAAAGAAACAATCTACAACAATGACAATTTTATTAGCAGTAGTCATTTATTGAATTGAAGAAACGTACACGAGAAGATGCCATTAACCATGACGTACGAGATGACGTAATTCCTGAAGTTACCGCCATTTGAAACACGCAGAGTTTCTAACCAATTCAAAAATCTGATTCTTTTTTTAGTTTATACATTTGGTAAAAGTGTCTATCTAAATAAGGTTGACTTTGAAAATATGTTTTACTTATTTTGCTTTCGAAACTCAGATGCTGTTATTTTTAAAGATAACTTGAAGCCAATGAACATCTGCCGGCCTATTATCTAAAGATTTTTTAATAAAATCTTATTGTTTTTATTGTCATATTTCTGTAAGCTAAAATAGGTATTTTCATAAAGACCCTAACTTTAGAGAAACTTTAATCACGTTATTTCTCGCGTGCACTACAAAAAACCTGACTTGCTTTCGCTTTATAAGGTTTTAAGAGTGCAAAGCGAATGCATGGAATCATGAAAAGCGCAATTCACACTCAGCATAAAACGTTTCGGTTAGCTTCATTACGGTGGCACTGAGTATTAAATGTTAGATAAAAAAAACGCATTACACTAACTTTTTGTTTCATATAAAAATTTCAACCGTGTAGCAAATGTTTTTGAATTTATCTAAGAAGAATTAAAGATAGAACGATTGAATGAAAAAATATGGAAACAAAACTAGACGTGAAAAGTTGCCAATGTTAAATAAAGCATCAGCTCCTTATACATTTATCGGAGAGCAATCGATTAATGCTTATATTTTTGCTCTTACTGTTTGTGATTTATTCACGAACGCACTTGAAATCATTTGAACCTAGAAATCGCTCCGTTTTCCCCCGATGTTTCTCTTCCTAAGTATTTCCTGTGTAAAACGGGGAAATTAAGCTGTTTAACTGTTTTGTTGTAGTTTGTATTCGTCCTTAAATAGATCAAAATCACTTTAAAAGAAACTTTAAGAAAAGTTAACCAAGCATTTAGTTGATGGACAATGCTAAAGTTATGGTGATAAAAACAAGATTTACGAAAAAACGTGTTAGTAATAATTTAAAAGAAAATTAACTGAACTTTTTCTATATGATGATGTTTATGAACCTATGAACCACGACAAATTAATTTAAACTAATGGCTAGAAAGCCATTATGAACATCCACATCAAAAAGATAGTGTTAATAAAAATAAAACAACTCTTTTAAAAGCACATGATAGTTTAACATCAATTTTATTAAATTGCCAGGATCTGGCAATGAGGAAAAAATTGACAGAGACAAAATGTAAACAGCAGCACATATAGGGAAAACGATGGGAAGAGAGTGTATCGGAAAACGAAAAGAAATTAGGAACAAAGTTGAGATGGTCAGAGAAAAAAGGAGTATTAATATACAGGGAACTATCCATAGTATAACGCTAGTTTCTCGACGTGAAGAAACACTTAATTTCTACTATAGATTCGAATTACAGTAGTATAAAATTTATATTTGCTTCTTTTCTGATGACTGACAAAGAGATCACAAAAGAACCATTCTTATAAATGATATATTCATATGATTTATTGTTTACCATATTTGATATCATGTAAATTCAACGTAAATATGGTCTTTGTATTTTAAAGACGGTCATTAATACTGAAGAAAAATTATAGAGTGCTTAGTGCACGACGCTGTGAATCGGAGGATAAATTAGCACGTAATTATTCAAAAGTGTTGGGCAAGACGTCGAATCAGTTTCACAAAAAAGTAACTGGTTGCAACTAGCAGACATCAGACAAAAACCATGTGAAAGATGATTAGAAAAAAGGCGTTGCCAGGGTACCGATCATTTTTGTTAATAATAATAATAATATATGGAAATTATTAATTTTGCACTCTTTATAAAGTCTGGTGACCACGAAATTCGCAAATTTATAAATCTCAGGTAAAGACTTCAATATTCTTCTTTCCACTTCTATGACGTATGAAAAACTGCAGTCGGAAATAGGCGATTTATTTACAAGCGTACTAGAGTTTTTATAGAGTGGGTACATCAGGTTCCACGATATCAGACGTAATATTTTATAAAAACTCTCGCTGACAGCCGGCCCTGATCTAACTGTCAGCGGAAGGGGAAGTGGAACGCTGGCTAGAATGTTTCGTCAGACATAAAAGCTCGCGTAACAAAATTAATGAAGAGCAGGGTTGTAAATCACTGATGAAGAAACAGCATAAACCGATTTGACTTAACACAGCAGTATAATTTTAGACCGATATTTAGTCCCGCTCCGGAGGGCACCTGTCAACATATTGAAAGATACTGATACGACTTTGGTTTTGCATCAACACAAAATCCACTAGTCAAATTCTCTGGTTTATCATTTAGCATCAGCTTTATAAGTAAATACCTGTTTTGAATACTTTTAAAATTAACATTATTATGTAAGGTTTTCTGTAACAGTATCCAGATATCTATAGCTAGCAGCGCTTTACCGTGTGTTAGACTTTATTCGTTTTAAAATTCCAGTACTTTCTTAAATTAACTATCAATGTTGAATGTAGCTAGAGAGTTGGCGGAGCGGTAGCGACTCGTGTCACTGGCTCTGATGTAATTACCGGTGAGTACATTTAACGTCTAATATCTCCCGCCTTTCCGTACCTGCTTGCTAGTGGTATCGGGTAAACTGCGGTATCGTCCCACTTATAATCAACAGATTTCTAGCAAGTTAAGACGGTTGCAGTTTTTGCATATAAAGAACATTGCTACCGGTGCTAAAAACTCCTTGCTACGAAGAGGTCCCCGGGTACAGAGCAACCCAATGAATACATTTTCAAACATGAAAGCAGTTACTAGAATAAGGATTTAGAATTTCTCATCTACTTTTGCGTTTAAACAACATAAATTGGCATTTGCAGCTAAATAAAACATTCTCAATCAAGTTTCCTGAAGTAATTATTTAACACTGAAAAATATTAAAATGATTCTGACTTTAAGAATTCTTTTCTTTGGTATAAATTGCCTGCTGTCGATGTTCAATAACCTACAGTGTTTGCTCTCTGTGATATACTCATCAGAGCTGGTTAACATGCTTGTCTGGATGCATGGATGAAGCAGAGATTTAATTTCAATGTCAATATCATTGTTTGATTATTGGAGTCTCTTTTCTGAAATACGAGAACAAGTGTAAATAAGCAGATCTTTAGTTAAATGATCAATAAACCTGTTTTACACTTTTGCTCAAAACAAGTAATATGTTTAGTGATAAAAAATCATCTAACATTACTGCTTCTGTCGACCTCTTTTAAAGAAAAGTAAGAGACTTTATTTGCTCCTCCGAGCAGGAACAGGTTTTTTTTAATGAAGATTAAAGAAATCACTAGCTCGACAAATCTAACCGGGCGGCCGGTCGTGGAACCGACCCAGCTCCCAAACACACATATGCAACTTCACACACACTTCCTCCTTTCGCATGACACAACAAAAAACAAAAAAAAAAGTTATATTGAAACAAAAGAATTTATAATTTAAATAAGATTACGTTTTAACCTTGCACTGGTTTAAGCGAACATGGCGCAGTATTCTTCAAATATAAATTGACTGGACTTTCAAGTCCATTACAAGAAAACAACATAAAAGTTTTAAACTTTGCGGATTTGTCATTGAAATTCACACCTTTCGATATAAACAGCGATGACATCGTTTACAACACAAATAAAAAAAGAAAAATCTTGACTATTTATATCATTATGAGTGTTCATAAATGAGTCACTATGCATATGGCAAATATGCGACAGAAGTTCTAGCCATCCACTGTCGTTTTTTAAAATCAACTATAATGCACAAAATCACCATATAATATCTCAAAGGGAAGCAGAGTTGTGAAATATTCTGTATTATAAGAATACTGAAAGATGCCATTGATAACAAGTGAAGTAAAAATATCCAGGGATAAAAATAAACGACTGCAAATAGAAAAGTCGTCTTTACTCAGTTCATTGAAGAACCAAAGTCCAAGAATTACACGATATTGATGTTTCTAAAACTGTTACATTTTTATTCACCAAATGATATAATATTAGTTTGTTACAAACGTTTTGTCTTTTTTTACCGCAACAATGAGGCGTCATACCGTTGCTGAACGTTACTTTTTAAAATCAGAGTAAGATCCATCACAATCAATACACTTCTGCCAACGAGTTACAAGCGCATTTATACCATTTTGACAAAAATCTGGACTTCTGGAGTCGATAAACTGTTGGAAAACAGTTTCAATTGCTGCTTGGATGGAGAAGGATTCCAGACGGAGGAAGCTGTCGAGGTGTTTGAAAAGGTGGCGGTCTGTGGCAGAAAGGTCTGGTGAATAGGCTGGGTGATGGAGAACTTCGTACTCCAATGTGTTCAGTTTGTGCAGAGTCACTTTTACAACATGAGGACAAGCATTGTCATGGAGCAGGATTGGGCCTCTTCGATTCATCAATTTCGGCTGTTGTTGGCAGAGTTTCTAATTAACAACGTTTAATTCACGGCAGTGTCCTTCAGCTGTGATGGTTTCGCCAGGCTGCAAGTAATTATAGAGGATAAATTTCAGTTAAACATACAGTGACCATGACCATCTTTGGATAATGGCTAGATTTCGGAATGTCGTTAGGCGCCTTGCCTCTGTCGAGCACTGTCCTGATCATTTGCGATTGTCATAAAGCATCCATTTTTATCAAATGTAAGGATTCGGTCAAGAAATAATTGGTCGTTTTTTATTCTTATGACAAGCGAAGAGCAGATCTCCAATCGACGATTTTTCTGTTGTTTATTCAACTAGTGAGGCACTCACTTGTCAAGCTTTTCCACCTGGCCGATTGCGTCAAGATATCAGGAACCAGTAGCAGTGCTTACGTCAAGCTCTTCAGCAATTTTTCACACTGTTTTTCTTGGATCGGTTTCAACTGAGGCTTTCAGAGGTCGTCATCACAGCTAGAAGGACGTCCGCTACGTTCCTTATCTTCGAGGCTCACATCTCCTGATCGAAACTTTGCAAACCATCGTTGTACTGTGTACTCATTGGCTGTGTCCTCGTCCCATGCTTGCTTAACGTTATGAGTTTCCTCCCTCACTTTGTGGCCCAGTTTGAACTCGTGAAGCAAAATGTCACGAAAAACTTTTCCATCCACGCTTCACCCAGAACCCAGAAACAAATATCCATGTTATGATTTTTAAGAAAGTAGGTTTTACACAATGTATGCCAAAGCAACCGCTGCAAAACGACATATAACGTATCTACATACACCTCCACAAGCAGGCAAAAAATGAACCACTAACTAACATAACATAAAAACCGACAAAACTTTGTAACGCCCTAATACTTAGTTATCACATGGCGCACATTGTTTAGTTTCTTCAGTGTTTTGAATTACGTCGCCTTTGTTGTTAAGTCTATGCCCTGGATTAACGAGGGATTCGCGTCGCGTCCGTTCTTCAGAAAATTCGGTCTTTTTTAATTAAATATTTTTAAAATCTGAAACACAACTTTTATTTGGATGATATCAAAATGGTGGTCACTTCTCGTTTAGATTTCAAACTTCATAGGTAAATATTTTTATTTATCATACATCTGCATTCTGTGTTAAAAGAAATACAATCTTTGTTCTCTTGTATCTCTCCTCTTGAATTTGTATTCTAATTGTTTCTTCTTCCCATGCTCTTTATATATACGAGAGTTTCTTAAAAAATAAAGGTAGTATTTACCAGTACCTTACAACTGTAAACGCTATGGCGCCTAACAACATTGACATAGGAGCACTTGAACGCGCATCAGTCTGCACTAGAGGACAGCAGTGATCTGTAATTCGTTTTCTGTTGACAGAATGTGTTCCACCGTCTAAATACCACAAAAGAATGTCGACATAATATGGCGTAACAAATGTACGAGTGGGTTAGATGGTTTTAAAATTACCTAAAAACTGCAGTGGGTGAACTTTGAGCAGTGCCACCACGAAATTATTTGAAAATTTGTTTTCCTTATATTAGAACTGCTTGGGAGAAACCAATCTTTGGCCAGTTAATGGAGCGTGGAATTACAATTATCAGTGCAACATCTATCGACATGGTAATAAACCACCAGAAGCCAGCCAGCTATTCAAACAAAACAGCATGGAAGACTGACATAGTGTGTGGTGTTGCATCACGACAAAGCAAAACTACACAGTAGTCGCACGAACATTGACACTTTAAACAAACTGCAATACGAACCTTTACTAATCCTCTCTCCAGTCTAAATTTTTCTCCATCCGATTTTCACCTCTTTAAAATCTTGAAAGCTGCTCTACAACGTCGAATACTTGCCATTGATCAAGAGGTCTAGCAGTTGGTGCAATTGTGGCCAACACAGGAACCAAAAGGACTCTGCTGGAATAGTATCATGAAACACAAGAGTTGTTAGATTAAATGTTTAAAATTATGGGAATGGCGAGTACGTAAAAAAGTGATCATGTCAAATAAATTATACCTGGTCACTTGTCTTATTTATGGATTATCTTTACTTTCTCAAACAGCACCACGCACATATGCATACACAAGATTCATTATTTTTACTCTTTATAGCAATTTCTCTGTATTTTGGGCCAGTTTTTTATTTAAATATAAAGATAAATTAAGATATAGTTCAAGATAGTATGTTTACTTTAATTATTTTTGTACCGTTTTGACAGATGCTTTAAGAAGCCTTAAAAGCGAAAGAAGATTGTTCAGCCGTTTGCTTCATTCTGTTAAAAGATCATACGTTTTTTGTAAGAAACCTAAGAAAAGCAAAACCAAGGCTACTGACGCGTAACTATAGCGTTTGTTAATGATGTTGTAAAATATTCAAAGATTACAAAATTTCTTTGCAACATCCTTGATAAGCCATTTAAAATCAGCTGACACCTTAATTTTTTCTAGATAAATAAATGATTATGTTTTATATTTAGAACTCGAGTAAATCGCACATATGAAAATTAATTTATATTAATCAGGTTTCGAATTAATCAGTGTCTGTATAAATAATGTTTTGATGAAAAAGGATTGCAGATAAATTTAAACAAGAAAACAGATATTCCATGTAAATTACAAATACCGAATGGCTACTTATCTCCAATAAAATCTTGAACATGATATTTTTTTAAACGTTATAAACATTTTTATTTCTGGGAAAGAAATGACGATGGAAACCAACAGAATATCGAAAATAAAAAAGACAGTGAAAAGAAGGTTCATACCAAATATTAATTATTATAAATTTTATGTGTCGTTTAAAGATACATTCATACTGATTTATCTAATCTTAACGAATAGTGTCGCTTACATATTATTGTCTTCAAATAAAAATTTATTAAATAATCCTGGAAAGTTCATTTACATAATTGTATAACACGGTTCTAGATGTTGTATCGTACACCGATGTCTACAATGGCGACAATCTCGGTCAAAATGAAAGGAAGCATTTCCAATACTTTTCTAAAGGGGAGAGGAAGGCACATCGACTTTTGCATGAAAAGCCGTACGAGTGCTATTCATTCTTCAGATGTCAGTGAAAACCCACAAGGTGGTGGTAAAGAAGAGCGAAAAGAAACAATGATAAGGCAATACCATGCGGAATTCTAACTCGTAGTTCTGTCTTAAGAGTCCAGTACTTTACCAATAGGCTTCTTCTGCGCCCTTTAGCTCAATACTAATTTATCCATTGCTCTAGAAATATTTCTGAACAAAGTAAATCAAACATTAGAAAAAAATATAATCAGTAAAGTAATGGTACAAAAAGAAATTTTTGAGGGTAATTTAATGAAGACTTTGCTTGAAGGAAAAATCTAAATTCTTTTAAAAAGGTAATATTCAAAAATTCTTTAAAAAGTAAAATCATAATGTATCCTAATTCTTATCGCTCGAATGCTCAATTTATATTACAAATTACAAGTATAGCCATTAGCATTTCAATTTTCAATTAAATGTATATTCTCTGAGGCTTTTCTTTGATGTTATTAGTCGTTACAAATGTTTTGTCCGTTTTTTATATTTTGTAAATTAGGGGTTCATTTTTGGCATATTTTTGAAGGTGTATGCAGATACGTTATATATCGTTTTCTAGCCTGTGCTTTGGTGTATATTATGAAAAACCTACCTTCTTAAAAATTATAAAATGGATATTTGTTTCAGGATTCTGAGTGAAGCATGGATAGAAAAGTTTTTCGTGCCATTTTGCACGAGTTCAAACTAGGCCACAAAGCGAGTGAAGCAACTCGTAACATTAAACAAGCATGGGCGAGGACACAGCCAATGAGCACACAGTAAACCATGGTTTGTAATGTTTCGGTCAGGAGACGTGAGCCGCGAAGATAAGAAACGTAGCCGGTGTCCTTCCAAATGCGATGACGACCGTCTTAAAGCCTCAGTTGAAGCAGATCCCTGAAAAACAGTGTGAAAATTTGCTGCAGAGCTTGACGTGAGCACTGCAACTGTTTCCAGCAATTTTGACGCAATCGGCCAGGTGAAAAAGCTTGACAAGTGGGCACCTCAAGAGGTGAATGAATAACAACAAAATCGTCGATTGGAGATCTGCTCTCTGCATATACTAAGAAACAAAAACCATGACAGCTGAAAGGTACTGTCATGAATTAAACGTTGTTCATCAGAAACTCTCCCAACGATAGCCAGCACTGGTAAATTGAAGAGGCCCAATCCTGCTCCACGAAAATGCTCGTCCTCATTTTGTAAAAGTGACTCTTCAGAAACTGAACATTCGGGGTACGAAGTTCTCCATCACCCAGCCTATTCACTAGACCTTTCTGCCACAGACCGCCACCTTTTCAAACACCTCGACAGCTTACTCCGTCTGGAATCCTTCTCCATCCAAGCAGCAATTGAAACTGTTTTCCAACAGTTTATCGACTCCAGAAGTCCAGATTTTTGTCAAAATGGTATAAATGCGCTTGTAACTCGTTGGCAGAAGTGTATTGATTGCAATGGAACTTATTATGATTAATAAACGTCATGTTCGGCAACGACATGAAGTCTCATTGTGTTTCGGTAAACAACCGACTAAACTTTTGTAACAAAATATTAAACGAATAAAGATGGATAAGAATAAAATAAACTCTGAAGGATTTTTAATTTCGTTTTTACGATAGATTTAAATGTTTTAAACCTTAAAAATATTAATGTTCGTGACTATAGTTTTAACCACTAATCCTAATGCTGTGAAGATTCATAGTCTTAGATTTAAGAATATTTGACCTTTTGGATTTGAAATATCGTTAATCCATCTGAGAAGTAACTTCTGGAATGCTAAATTTAAATGTTAGGCGTATTTGATAAATGTCTTAAATTAATAATTTATGTGATGTGCAATTCATAAACTCCAACCGATGTCAGTCATTGACATAAACATGAACCTTTATCACATGTAGCTTTATAGAATATAGTATTTTTAAAATACTAAAAGACACTGTGAATAAGTAGTATAATTCATTCTGTAATTAACATCTTATGAGTATACATTTTGTCACACAGTTTCATAACGATCCATAGATAAGTTGCTAAAACAATATTTTCACGATATATTAGCGTTCTGTATGCAACAGAAATAATTCGATAAATATGTCAATATACAGACAACAAATATGAAACAATGAATTTCAATCATGTGCAGAGGATTGTGAAGACAATGGACATCATTCCACTTGATTACATTCAAAACCTTTATCATATCATGGCCATAAATAGGGAACCATTATCAAATAAATAAGTTATACAATAACTAAATAAAAACGGTATTAATTGATAACAATGAAATATTCAAAAATAAATTACTTTGTAATATTAAAAAAATGCATAAATTTACTGTCTGCTATAACTTATTTTTATGTTAATCTTATTATTATGCTTGTTGGACAAAGTGCTAATATTACTCTAAATTCTACAGCAGATAATTCAAGGTCTTTTCCAGTACAGTATACTTAGTCATTTGTGACAGCAAGTATTTGAAGAAATCTATGACCAAAGAGTCTTCACTGTCAAAAAACCAAGCCGAGATACTTTTCAATATTTTAAAATACAAATATGCACAATTTATTTTTTTAAATATTTTATACTTGAAAACATACGATAATAAATTTAATTACTTTCATAATTGTTACTTTCAAAACGTACAAAAAGTGGCTATTTTAAAAAATAACATTCACAAAAACAATTATTTAGTTGCGATAAAATACGTTTAACGTTCACCTTATTTTCGCCTCAGCTGGCATCATTATTCTTAGTTGTTTTATTAATAATTATTTTCATCACTTTTCTCTCACGTCCAGCAAGATTTTCCCATCTTTTAGGTATCTTGATACCGACAAATTTATCGTAAATTACAAAGTCTATGTTGATTAAAATGAAGCCATACTCCATTAAATGCGTATATAAACTAACTTTCACTTGGAAAAAAGTTTCTTTGCATATTTGATTTATTTTATAGTGGAAAACATGCTTCCTTTTATAATTCTACTGCTCTTAAACTAAAAGTATTATTTTAAATAAAATATATTATTCAAGCTTAAACTCTTGCAAGATGAAAAAGCTTATATATTGGCGTCGATGAATTTATTCTTAAACCGCTCGCGACCTTTTTGTTTTTTCTATTTATAACAAGTCTCTGTCAAAAACGTAATTTATATTACGCTGCCTAGTGAGTGAAACGACATAATGATGCGGCTGGAGAAAAAATAGAGCAAAAGAAACAAAACTAATACGAAGGAAGTTGAATAATGCAATCCGTTATAAATTTTCAACTGAAGCCATCAGAAATATTTAGCGCGTAACGTTAAACTTTCCTTGATTTCCGGAAGTTAACAAGCCCCCTGTCTGTCACACCTTTGTCGCCAAACGCGCCGTCGGACGTTTAGCAGAACGTAATTGACGTGTTTACAGTCTGCGATCAAAACATAGAGCACTTGTTTTCCCACATTTTTGACAGGTATCTATTCCAGCAACTGAAAAATGTTGCATACAGTTCATTAACAAAGATTGATTATTTATTTTAAAAGTAATTATTGACTTCCGTGTTTTTAAGGTGTGTGAACACACTTAAACCTAGACAATCTGCATTGTAATAGAAATCCGTACAAAGACTGAATTGGAAGAAAGTAATTTCACACTATTATTTCTGTTTTCAAATAACTGCGTGCATGTTGTATGCTAAATAAGAAAATCCAAAAGGTTTGGTTACATTTGGAGGCAGTGAATTACTTGTTTTTCCTGTAGTTAGATTTAAAATTTGTGTTATTAGTAATATTTTCTTAAATTATGCTAAATAAGGACATAGATCGATCATTCCGTAAATATACAATTTAGAGAGTAGCACAATTTACACATATAAATTGGAAAAGAAGATTTTGTCTGATATGTTTTCTTTTGTACAAAAGATGATCTTAGCTTTCTGTTCCTTGAGAACCTTGGAATTAGATGCAAGCAAAAATACAAAGAATCTGGTTACAAAATTTTCTAAAAAAATATTATTTTGCATGGGAAAATAAATTTCACAACCATTTATGCGTGCAAATTTGTTTTTTGTTGATCTGCTTAACCAACATCTACATCTGATATTTAGTTGTGTGCTGAGAGAGGTATAACCAGTAAATTACTTTATGCTTTGACAAGAGCTTGTATGCAACTATTGTAGGCTTTCAGACATGTCCAATCAACAACCACGGTTTAAAGAAACAAAAAAAAGAGAAAATGTCGTGAAAAAATTTATTTTTCGTAAAAACAAAAAAAAAATTGTTATTCAGTAAATTATTGATTTCAAGAAAATTTCTACAAATGTAATCTTTTATAATATTAAAATTTGTTTAGGCGGGCGTTTCCATAATTATTCTATTATGAAGATGACAATAACATTCTGTTCGTCAT
The DNA here is from genome assembly GCA_018389105.1 of Nautilus pompilius. Lineage (NCBI taxonomy): Eukaryota > Metazoa > Mollusca > Cephalopoda > Nautilida > Nautilidae > Nautilus > Nautilus pompilius. Next base: position 469,321 of record JACATO010001103.1, read on the forward strand.
ATCTATGTAGTGTACTCTATGTTACTGGTCGAGTGCCATATCAATATAGTGTGCTCCATGATGTTGTTTGTGTGTTAACTTTGTGTGGTGTCTCCATGGTGTTTCGTATTTGTCTAGTCAGCTCCATACTCTTAGGCTGTTTGTCATAACTGCAATACGATATGATGCATGACATTGGCATGGATTATGACACCACTACTTTTTATTCTCTAAAAGAATGTAGAAACACAAAATATCGGTTTCTGAAATATCGATCAGAGAATTAATAATTATTTATTTCATATGAATTTTGCTCAGTTTAATATCTGTTTTAGCAATGAAAGAAAATTTTAATAGAAATACTTTTATTAAACATCATAAAACTGCAAGATTTTAGTTTCTTCCATAAACAGAAGGATAATTCTCGGCAGCGACGTATTACAGGTATTAAGTGTATATTCCACTCCTAATTACAACCGTTATAATTAAGTGGTTGGTCAATGTCTTCTGTAACATGGTCTGCAGTAATGTACTTCAAAAGGTTTATAGAAACTGTAATCGTTGCATAATTTTAAGACATAAGAAACTTTAGAATCGAATTTACGTCGTATTTAAATGCTATATTTAAAATTTAATTGCAAGTATATTCTATGTAAAATATCGTTTTGTTCTTGATACTAACATCAAAAATTTAAATTAAATGTGACTTTTTTGTTTTCTTTAGTGTTATTTAATATATATATATATATATATATTGCAAATTCATTAACATTATTAACGCTGTATTTACATGCATAATGAATAGCGCGATAAAATAGTTTTAGTAAACATAAATTTATTAAATAAGAGTTAATATTAATTAGTAATTTATGTAACGCTTTAATAAGAATCGAACTCTGGTTCATACTGTGATAGATATTTTGAAAGTATTTTATTATAAAACGGTCTCTTATATTTTGTTTTTTTTTTACAATGTTCCATATTTTAAACTGTTAGTATATATATTTTTAATTTTCGCGTCAGAAGTTTGTGCTGAGTATAATATCTGCCTTTTTATCTTAAAAATACTGTTTCACCAAGTTAAATATTATTTGAATTGTAATCAAGTTGCATAATAAAAAATCTGTATCTAAGAATATGACTTAGAAATATTACAAAAGTAATAAGTGTTATCAAATATTTTCATTGAAACTTCGATAACAACATTTTTTTCAAAATATTATTTTTTGTCTGATGAAAGATTTAGATGCGTTTAGCATCTGAAGTATTTATTTCTCCAAATATTAAGAAGGCAAAGAATTTCATTCGTCACATGCCACTTCACTACCACAAAACAGCAGCCTTAATCCTTAACCCTTCAATTTAGTCCATCGAAAATAACCTGAAAGGGGTCAAAATCTGGAAAATGATGTGGCCAATTCATCCTTTTCAGAATTTCTTTCACATGTTTTAGATAGACATTGTTTATTGGAGCCCAGGCCAGTAAATTAATTAGGATTACAAGTTCTTTGTAAAAATTTCCTCCATTTTGATTAACTTTACAATCTGGAAAACAGTAAAAAAAACCTGTACTTTGAAACAGTTTTTTTGCCTTGTTTAAATAAATTTATTATACAACTATCACGCTTTTCTTTGAATGTACTGTCTCTTTGAGCTAAAAATTTCAAACTGGTTATCATTCTACCACAATATATTGACTATTATTGAATTGTGTAATCTATATTCTTGATAGCACCATTCCGGTCGTTGCTCTTATTTTCACCCTAAAGATTTTGAAAGCATTTACTAGATCACTCAAAACAAACTCCATTAAACACCTTTTGATGTCTGTTTTAGTGATGAAACATTATTTTTTGCTGCTAATTGTGATCACAAGAACGCGCTATATCGTCCCTTTCTATCGTTTTTTTCTTTTTTTCTACGTCTATTTTGTCGTAAAATTTATCTGTGGATACTTCTATTAGTAGTTTGGGTTACTTCAACTAAGAAACCCATACTTGTAGTGCTATTCTACGTTAAGTATAAACAGCTTTGCTAAGTACAATAATGAGAAGCTGTTTTTTGTGTGTAATTTATTATGTTGGATCTTTTGTATTTTCTGGTAAATACAAGTTTTCTCTGCTACAAAATGCATGCATATTTACTCATTTATGCTGATTTTACATTTTAATTGTTAAGGTGCGAAAATATGTAAAACAGTTACCAACCAAAAATGAGGATATTTTTGATGAAAAATTAATGTGAAAAAATTGCCATGAAGTTATTTCAATAAATTTTATGTATATGATTTATAACAGTCATTTAATAATATACACATGACTGTATACACGAATGAACTGGTTATATATATAAAATATGGGAATTGGTGAATCCATAATTATATTACCACATTTGCTTATATACTTTTAGTTAAGGATTTACATCATAAAATACTGGTTGGAGTCTAAATACTAAACATTTTAGAATCAGAATTACAGATTATTTTCAGAAAAATAATATTGGCATTTATAAATACTAAAATCAATTTGTATATAAGAAGTATAAACATTGTTTCTTCTATGGCGTCTGTAAATCAGACATCTAAGTATTTCAACATTGGTTTTCTCAGGTTTTTAGTATGAACTATTATATCTTAGTAGGAATTTAGCTTAATCAGAACTTTTTACAAACATCTACAATTTATCGATTTTCATTCATTACAGTTTCTGATTGCGAAACCTAAATTTCACTGAAAGATCTATTTTTTCCTTTATCTTTTTCAGAATTTTTTTGTTTTCATAATTAAACCAAACAAAAGATGAACGATGTAAACAGGAACTGCATCTAAATAATTCTTTAAGGGGGGAAGCTGTGTGGATGGCAATCATCTATCATTATCTGCATTTGTCTCTCTTCCTACGCTGCAATTATTATGCAGTTGTTTTTCCACAGTCGTCCGGTCACAAGTTTACATTTCCGTTTCTTTATTAGACAGACTGAATTTTAATACCGTGAGCAAAAAAATGTCGCGCGCGCGTGCGTGTGTGTGATGAGAAAAGGGAAATGAAAAGAGATAAACGATCTTTCCATCCCCTGCCCAGCTTAATCAATTTTTTTTTATTTTAATGTTGCAAACCAGCGTTGCACTCCAAATCAAAGGATGATGTATAAGTTGTTAAGGAAAAAAAAAAGAAATAATGTAGAGATGAATTTTTTGAAACATTTAACTTAAAAAGTAGATACATATATAAAATTTTTATTTAAATTTTAAAAAAACGCATTGCTTGATTCTATACGAGGAAGTTTTGTTCAGTTTTCTGTCTCAAACGTAATTCTTTTGGTCGTGAAACACCTAAAAATACAATATAAATGTATTCTTTGTGCATAATATAATCAGAAAAGATTATCCTCTGTATACATTCTTATAGCTTATAAGAGAAATACATGGATGATTTTATAAGAACGTTTGTATTATTAAGTCACAATCTAATGCAAGTTAGCGAATAACTAATTAAAAACTAACATTTTATGCCAAATTTCTTAATAGACCCAGGTTATTCGCTATGCTTGTGTCTGTTACTAGTAATCAAGACTTTATTTTTCCACTGTCTAACTTATTGTAACCATGATACAGAGTTCATAGACTCTGGACCATTCTTCATTAAAAAACACGTAAATATTTTAGATAATAATTAACTATAGACAATTAATCTATATTTATTTTTAAATGATTATGTAAAGTGAAGAAAAATTTAATTAAAAAAATTTTAATTATCTTCCTGAAAAAAGAAAGATGAAAAGAATTTTTCTTATTTTGTAGCGAATAATGTATGCTTAAACATCCCAATTTATTAACGACGTTATAAAGCTGCAATTAAAATTTGCTCGTTCCATGAAATTATCTTTTGTTTGAAATTATACTTGAATGTCAAACATTTACTGTGGATATTTATAAGCACTTAACAGATATTAACATTTATGCTTAATGGAGAAATATAATATGGTGAAAGGCTCGCTCCAAGAAGCCGGCCATCATAATTTCATTTGGACAAATGTTCAAATTGTGTACATGTTGCAAATTCTACGTGTTTTTTATTTTTCATTCCATTTAACAACCATAGGCTGTTTTTTAGAAATCCGGTCGAGAATGAAATCTAATTGCCGCAATTAGTCTGTCGTGATCGCCATTTAATCCTTGGGGAGATTTTAATACATGAGAGTAACACTTAACGCTTTCTTTGGGTTCTTTTGGTCGAAAAGTTGGAGCTTCCCCAGAGAAATGATAATACAAAAGAGTTAAAATCGGACAGTAGGGATTCATTATGTCTTTTCGAAAGAAGAGGAATCTACGCTTTATGCAAAAGTCGTTGGTATAACTTGCATTGCCATCACAATATTCATTGCATATTTTTGTTTGAACTAATCACCCGAGAGGCATGTAGCCAAATTATGAAGAACAGATTTTAATTATGAACGTCAATTAATGAAAAATAAGATATGCTTAGAAAAAAGACTTTTCTAGCTGCTGAAAAATATGTAATGTGCCTTTGTGGTTTTTATTAAGGGTTTGATGTTAATGGTCCAACACTATACCGGTTAAATTCTATTTTAGAATGTTTTTCAAGTTAGTGAAATATTTCTAGCATACTAAAATCACATGAAACAAAGCGGAAATCTAATTTATCAGAAGGAGCGCCAGTGTTATGTGGAAAGCAATTACTTATGCAAGACATGCCAACTTATTTTATAAAGCGCTTCTTATTAATATTTATAGTGGAAACTTCCAATAGGTTTGTTAGGGTCGGCCGAAGTTGGGACACACTGGGCACTTTCGGGCTTGTCTTAACCTCACATTTTGTGCGCGCCCTGCTAGTGCTTCTTTCGGGTTTCCAACCAGGTTAAGTAGTTGGGTAATATGGAGATAAATAGGTTTTCCAATTGATCAGGAAATAAAATCCAGGTTTGATTTTTATACACAGCCGGTTTAATAGTCGTCTAATCAAGGTGTGTAAAAAAACTCTTTTTTTTTCAAACTTTCCGACAGCTGATCGCTTCTGTATAGCTTCGGTAAGTGAGGATGTTAATTTTATTATTAAAATGGTAATACAAGTGAAGTAAGTTCGCAGACAAAATATTAAAGATGAGTGCATCTCAGATAATCCAAAACACAGCAATGAATGAAATAAAGAAGAAAATGAAGAACAAATCTCCAAAAAAGAGAAAACAACCCCATTCAAGAATAAATAAGCTAAGTAAAACAAACCAACAGACAGATTTATGTAGATACCAAAACACAAAATTATGCCCTCATCTACGATAAAACTTCCTCTCGTCTCGATTTGGCCACTTCCTGCAGCGATGTTCTTGCTCTTTGGACCAGTGCGCTTCTAGTTCTCCAACTCTTTAAGTTTTCTCCCACAGCTTAAGAGAAAAGACCTAGTGGAGATCTTTCGGGTAATTGTGACGGAGGTTCTGCCGGTAACTCCAGACTGTCTTGCACCCTGATTGGTGCCTAAGACTCCCAGTTAATCACCATGGATGATACTCTACACATTCCTTTCCTAGCTTACTTCTGTGAGATATTCTCAACACCTCCATCCGCAAACAAATGATTATTTGTCTAATATATAATCCTCTTTTGTTTTCGTGTAAGAAATAATAAAAATAAATAAGTAATAAAATAAGAATAGTATCCACATCTGTCATCAGTTATTTTTGTTAGGTTTCTTGTGACTCTTATCTTGCACAAGTCACTCCAGTAGCGATCCTTCATGGTGGCGAGGGGTCGCGAATATTTTAGAGATGTCTTCTGAAGGAAGACCAATTTTCTGTTTGTGAATAACGTACTGCACATAGGGGATTTTTGTATTATTTCAGATCAACCTTTAAATTCTGAAGAAACAGAAATAAACTTCAATTACCCCTTAGTAATTGCTTCTTTCAATGACAGATTACAGATATGTTTTCTTTGTATTCATGAATTGGAGTGTTGGTTTGGTAAAGGTAATATAAAAAAGAGATAACAGAAGATTGCTTACTAGCAATGATCTTTAATTACATACAGATTTTCTTCCTTTATTTCTTTTGATTACAAATTTTACTTATGACATTTTGATCCTAAAATAACTGAAGTAGGTGTAAAAATGAAACATTTATAACTGTATCTTCGCACTTTTTTGAAACCGTCAGATAAAAAACAGAAGTAAAATGAACAAGCTCAGTATTTTCCGACCTTGCAGGTTGATAAGTTATTTCATGTGTCGAGCAATATTTCTAAATTTAGAGTTTCACTGCCATATCTCTTTATTAATCAATAAAAGTGGATAAATGGATGGAGGAACGAAAATAACTATTGGGATTTTCTTGATATAATCTCTGTTAAGTTCACTAAGGAGTTTCTAATTTCCTTAAAAAAAAACTAAACCTCGATTCTTTATGCGGCGTTATTACTAATTATTCTTAATTGATGCCACAATTTTGCTTTGAAAGGAGACTGAATGGTTTTATGAGCGTTGCCATTAACGAAAAGAAAATTGATTCAGTTTATAAAACAGGTGTTTTGTGTTAGTAAATTGATATTTATTTTACATTATACTTATATTTTTAACAATTATTTTTAGTAAATCGCCATATAGCAAACATAAACGTACAATTTAATTTTCTAGAAATTCTTCCGTTAATCATTAAAGATACACACTTCTATCAAGTTTTCTCCTAGAGACTGTGCAATGTTCGTGTGGTAACTTCAGACACCTGTCTACAACTACCACTCTCGAAGAAGGTCTCTTGGGTGAAATAAACATCAAGTTGATTCATTTACTATTATATCAGGTTGTTGCAAAAGTTTTGTCGGTTTATTTACCGCAACCATCGGACTTCATATCGTTGCTGAACGTGAAGTTTATTAATCAAAGTCAGTTCCATCACAATCATTGCACTTCTGCCAACAAGTTACAAGCGGATTTATATCATTTTGAAAACAATCTGGATTTCTGAAGTAGATAAACTGTTGGAAGGCAGTTTTAATTGCTGCTTGGTTGGAGGAGGATTCCATGCGGAGGAAGCTGTCGAGGTGTTTGAAAAGGTGGCGGTCTGTGGGAGAAAGGTCTGGTGAATAGACTGGGTGAGGGAGAACTTCGTACCCCAACGTGTTCAGTTTCTGAAGAGTCACTTTTTCAACAATAGAACGAGCATTGTCGTGGAGCAGGACTGGGCCTCTTCGATTCACCGATGCCGGTTGTCGTTGAGAGAGTTTCCGATGAACAACGTTTAATTCACGACAGTACCTTTCAGCTGTCATGGTTTTTGTTTCTTATGATCAGCGAAAAGCAGATCTCCAATCTCCGAATTTGTTGTTGTTCATTCAACTCGTGAGGCACCCACCTGTCCCCTTTCACCTTTCCGACTGCTTCAAGATACCGCGAAACGGTTGTGGTGCTTACATCAAGCACTCCAGCAATCTCTTGCATTGTTTTTCTTGGATCGGCTTCATCTGAGGCTTTTAGACGGTCGTCATCACAGCTGTAAGGACGTCTGCTACGTTCCTTATCTTCGAGGCTCACATCTCCTGACCGAAACTTTGCAAACCATCGTTGTACTGTGCGCTCATTCGCTGTAATCTCGTCCCGTGGTTGCTTAATGTTACGAGTTGTCTCGCTCGCTTTGTGGCCTGGTTTGAACTCGTGAAGCAAAATGGCACGAATATCCTTTCTATCCATGCTTCACTCAGAACCCTGAAAGAAATATTCATTTTATGATTTTGAAAAAAGTAGGTTTTTCATAATGTTTGCCAAAGCACAAGCTACAAAACTATATATAACTTATCTACAAACACCTTCACAAGCATCCAAAAATGAACCCCAAATGAACATAATATAAAAACCGACAAAACTTTTGTACCACCTAATGCATACACCAACAGGTTTATTTCGGTTTGAGATATTGAAAAACGAAGCGAATGATAGGGAAAATATTAACGACAACGGAAACAATGGGCAGCTCGATGCATTTAGAAATTCAACACGTGGATAAAATTAAACTTTATACATCTCTTCTTTAAAAAGGAAAGAAACGATTTTCACCCTGTGAAAACCTTTAAAGATGCTCTAGGATGTCGAAGAGTTGCCAGTGCTGAAAAAGTCTAACAGGTGAAAACATGGGGATGTGGAGAACGTAAAGAACTGATGGAGTTGAATAAATGTTACCTGTAGTACTCCGCGTGGATGAGCTGCCACAGAAAAGAGAGAGGGATAGAGATAAAGAAACCATACATACGGTTAGACTTTGAGCAAATATCGCCCTCATCTAACTGAAGCAAGTCCGTCATCAAATAAACAGCATTAAAATATCGAGAAGACGGCCAAATATCGGTGCGCGCGCGCGCGTTTTTGGGTGTGTCGGGCCAGTGAATCAACATGCTGTTGTTTTTATTATTTTCGCGCCGTTATTACCCGAAATTTTCCTTTTCAGTGGAGAACTGGCAATGTTTTCTTCTCATTGCCTTTTGTGAAAATAAACCGCGTGTGTGTTTACAGCCTGGCTTGAACGGAGAAACAGAGCTCGTTATTTAATTTCAATAAATACGGCAAGGTGATAAATAACCAACCATGCGCGTTATTACCCTGGCCCGGTAATCGTCTTCGAACTGATTCAGACAAGGAATTTGTTCGAACTCGCCAAGAGAATATTACTTCTGCAAATGAATCGGATTGTTTTGAACCCAGAGTGAAATCAGCATTGGAAGTAAATAGAGCAATCTAGAAGATAAAACCTTATACACTGGTAAAGATCTATATAATTCCACGTCTTTCCAAATGGTAACAAAAATCAAACAAATAACCCAGTACCGTGGACCTAAGAGAAGCAAATGCCTTTAAATTTCTTTACTTTAGTGCACATGCAAGAATCAGTCAGACACAATCAGCTGTTTTCCTTGCACTTAGAACATATTAAGGAAACGTACAAACAGGTTGCGTCAAAAAGCTTAAGATTACACCTGAAGCATTTTTATCATAATTAAAGATGGAATCGTTTTTCTGACAGTTGGAGATAAATAAGAATTTTTAGACAAATGCATATTTAAATTTTATGAATAAAATTATTAAAAACAAAAAAATATCACGCGATCCGTGATTTCTACATTTTTTAATGTGGCACTGGAGAAACATTTATCTTTATTTCATCTTTTATTTTGACAAAAAAATTTTAAAAAATCATCTTTACATCTCATTTGCATGAAATTATTATTTTTTATATTTATTTTCTTATGAATATTAGATAAAGATAATCGTTTCCTTTATTCCAGTCGTTGTTAATGATTTAGATCCACTAAATCGGTCTTTCTGTCCACGGCCCCCAAATATATTGTTAGGCTCTGTGACTATTGCTGTTTTCTGTTGTGGAAGACCACATAGATTGGTTGTGAGGTCACATACTGTTACGCCTTTAGTTGGGTAGGTCACCAACTACCATTACCAATGTTTTAAAACACTGTATCAGTTCACAGGCACAAGTAGCCAGTGGTGATTCTGTAGGTCTAATCAGGTCATCATCTTCCCTTCTGTTACTATTTTCTGTTCCGAAATTTAAAGTTTAACACGCTTATTAATCGGTTTAGAGATGATGATTCCTTTAAGGAAGCTACAAAAGTCTGGCTTATGGGCTTTCTGTACTGAAACAAAGGGTGATTATATTTTAAAAAAAACAGTTTTACAATTAGAGTTGTTTTATTGATTTCAAAAGTTTAAATCCCAAGTAAAGAATATTCGTTTTTAACTCAGTATGGCTCCTTAAAGAGAATTCGGGCAGAGCAGCTGACAGAAAAGTAGAAGAAATCACATATAATACATACACACAACACGGTGATTTTTTTCAATCAAGTAACTTGAACTTTATCTGTAACTGGCAAATTAATAACGATTGTTAATGTTTACAAATTGCCCATTTTGTAATGAATGCAGGTATGCAGTTTTAATAACTATGCATATTGTATTGGTTTCGCTGAAACATTCAACTCTCACCGGAATACTGATTCTGCCTTTCGATATTTATATATTCAGCCTGGCTGCAACCCGCGGGAATAAGCTATAAACAATTCCCTTTGATTGAGAATAATGAAAAACAGTGTCGTTTCCTTCAAAATTTAAAGTAACATATAATACATTCGCAGGATTCAATTAACGTATCACATTGATAAGTAAGCCTCGTGATTCTTGACCTAATCTCACACGTACACACGAAAGCACGCTGTGTAATTAGATTCTGGAATAGTTCCATCGAGATTTTTAAAGAAATAATTGATTATACTTAACACCGATGATGTTATTAAGCATTATCTTATACGATTCCGCGTTTAATTGATTACTAATGACAAATAAAGGGTAGTGACAGTATGAACTTTATTATTTTAGATTATAAAAGAGATGAAGAGCTTTTAACGTCAAATAAAGGCAGTAACCGCGAGAATATTTAACAAAGTTTAAGGACACACCAAAAAACAAACGCCGCAATCCTATAATGGTACATTTGAAATTAATTTTACGAGATTATATTATAAGGTGCACATGTTGTCTAAAGGCCAGATAAAGACGAGCAACAGATAGTAGTTTAAATAGAGTTTAATGATAACCAACAGCAAAATCTGATCGTAAATAATAAACCTCTATATTAAAATTACAATATTGCTATGTCATATAAAGTGTAGACATTGCCTAAATGCCTGATATAGCGAGCAGGTAATGTATGTATGTTTAAAGGGGTTTAACGACAACTATTACCCAAAAAATTGATGTTAGACAGTATCTCTGTGTATCAATGTTACAAGATTAGTTCAGGTTCACTAAAGGAATCGATGTAATCTTTATGTCATATAGAATCACAGAATGTAGAGCTAACAGTGTTAAAAGACAACAAAAACACACAATATGATCGCACAAAGTAACACTACATTAAATTTATAAGATTATTTCAGGTCACGTAAGTAGTTATTGTCAGACAAATAGAACAGTATCATCGTTTAAGTTTAAAACGGTTTATCGAATACTAGCAAAACTTACTGAAATCGTACAGAGTAGCTCTGTTTATAAATGATACACGATTATTTCAGGTAACATAAGGTGTGTACGTTTTATTTATGTCAGATGAAAAGAGTAATAACATCGGACAGGTTTAACGCAGTTAATCGCCAACCTGCAACATATAATGGAATATTATACAGGAGTTATGTATATTAAATGACAAGGTTATCTCAGGTCATATAAAGTGTGAAAGATGTCTAAATTTCAAATGAGTAGCAATTTCTTCAGGTGGCTTTAACGTAGTCTAACAACAACCAACACAACACAATGTGATCATCCAAAATAGCCAGCTCTCTATATTAATATTACAAGATTATTTAAAGTCATATAAAGTGTGGATGTTTCCTCATTGTCAGATGTCAGTTTAAATAAGTCTGACAACCACCAACAGAGAGAGGATTGAACATTTTAATGTGAAATTTGTGCGTTATACTTTTGTCAAGTGTAACATGGATTATTACTGAAAGAATGTACCTGCCTGTTTAATTTTTCGATCCTTTTCTAAACGATTTTTATTTAGACTTATTTCTTAAATATTCTTCCATTTTTAAAATCAGCAACGACATAAATACCTCTTACAGGAATTTTTCCGGAATCGGAACTCAGTTCTGCAGAGATAATTCGGTGCATCATAAGAGAGCACTTCACCAGCAGCCTGCGCTAAGTCCGTAATCGTCAGGCTTTGTATATTTAAAATTGTCGAGCTCAGATTTCCGCCACTACAACAGCACCAATTCTCATAGGAAATGCCAATATTGAGATCCTCAAAGAAGGAAACAAATGGCGTAGAGGTTTTGTTTTCGCTTTCTCATTTATTTCCAAGTTGGAAACATTTTGCAACAGTATATAGGTTATTCCGAGCTTAGTGAGTACTTGGTCTCTATTGATTGTTCAAGCTGACAAATCGCACAAATGGGAAAACCAACCAGTTTAAAATCTATTTCCATTTTAGATGAAAACTAACAAGAAGAACATTTACGGCTGATTTGCTCTTTGCTTGTGTGTTTAGGTAATGCAAATGAAATGCGCGTGAATAAAGAAAGCTTTTGGAAAGGAACACTATTCTAATATCTGCTGGTATTCTCCATTATCACTGTATAATGTCGACATCTTCCCCGTAGACAGTAGGTAGGCGATATCCCCATAAGGAATCCATAAACTAGAAATATTTCTTGACTCTTCTCGTCTGTACAACAGAAGTAAACCGTGTAAATGACAATTTGGCCATAGCGGCAGTCCGGTGGCTATATGACTGAACGATTGAAGTGGAAAGCCTGAGTTCAATCCCAGTTGGGAGCTTGGATTTCTTCAGAATACTCAGATTTTCTTCCACATCTGAAAATGAAGAACTCAAGTAGCTGTTTTCATTCCAACACAGAAAGTTCGTGGTACATAATTTACAACACTTCCTTGTGGATAACTACGGTACTGTGCTCTTTCAGCGGGGTTGCCTGGTTTATCGTCGGTTTATGCAGAAAAATAGGGTTATTTCATGTAAATCTTTTAGATGTTCCTCAGTACTTTCCAAAATTCCGGATGGTAGCCTTGGGGGTAGCATAAAGGTATTTTAAAGCAAGAAAACATTAAGTATTATTCTCGAAACTTTACTGATGTTGATATTACCCATCTAGTAACTCATCTATGAAGCGTGATAACTTCTGAATGCACGTAACATATTCTTACTAGTTTAGCTCTTTGAGGCGTTTCCGTTTACATATTTTGTACCATTTCGTTTAAAAAATGAGGAAGTTTTCGGGTACTACAGGTTCTTTTCACTACCAAGCGAAAACGTGAATACTTATCTGCTCCATGATGCAACCATAACATTATAATTAAATCTATTAAAAAACCTTTTATAGACAATAGTTTGCAGAAACACCACAAAATTGATAAGACTGAATAGACATGGAAATAAACTGTAAAATCAAAAGTAATACATAACTAAATAATTGCGCATACTTTATTTTGTATTGTATAAATGATACGACATAACATACAGCCGTTTCTCAGTGATATTTATTTTTGAAACCTTACTTTTCTCTTCCATGTGTGTGTGTGCTACACAAAAATTGATAAAATCGAAGGCTACAGAATCAATGGCATAGCGCTGTTTGTTCCATAAAGAAAGCAAAATTGGAATGTGTATAAATTATAATATGAGACGTTAATGTTCATAAATGTCAAAGATATCATCGAATAATTACTTCACAACAAATGAACAGAAGCATCGAAAAAATTAAACTTATTTTGTTATTGACACAGAGAGTGCAAACATTCTTGATATTTTGCACTAAAGTGGCCAATGTCTGTTTAGAAATTCATTCAGTATCTTGTATGGAAGCCTCCATCACGAATATCAGCTTGACACTGGCCAGACATACTCTGACGAGTCTTTGAAAAGTGATGTAAGCCATATCATCCCCTTTCCTTTTAAGGGCGTTAACAAGCTCCTGCAAGGTTTGTCTGAAATAATGTCAAAAAGGAAAATGAACTGGCATATCTAAACCTTCCTCACTGCCTTCTCCGCAATCTAGAATGTCAATGTGCAAAAGTTTAACTCAAATCTTGAGTCGTTCGTAAAAAGTACAGGGATCCAGTCATTCACGGTCCACTCTCCATGGTCCCTTCCAAAAATTGCATTACCTTGCCTCGGTGGAAGGACTTGCGTGTTCGTTAGATGCCTAGCGCGATGCCGTCTGGAGGCTAAGAACTCCTTTTAGGTTCACCCATGGCGGCAAGGTCGAGGGGGTAGGAACCAGACTAATAGCAATCCAGGCAGAGCAGACGGAAGACATCACTGTAGAATGTCAACGGGTACGAAGGCGGAGGAAGACTGTAGCAGAAGAGGGCTCCCTAGTCATCAAGGCTTCCTTGCCACTAGAACCAGATTCATCTTCTGTAAAGGACGGTTGTATGTCGGTATGCAACGGCATTCTCACGTAAAAAGATGTCCGCACAAGGCGTCTACCGAGGGAGACCAGCACCCCTGCAACATAAAGTGCTGCGCCAATCGACGAGAGGTGACTGGAACAGGACGTGAGATCTGAAAGTCACTAGTTTCGAACCGGCATGTCAGACCGTGGAATCTGATTCAGTCATTTCGCTCTTGGGCAGGAACATGGGACCGACTTTGCAGCTTTCTCCACGACTAAGCAGTCCTTTTGAGGATCAACTCTGCTAATCCCAAATGGGGAGGGGGCTAAAAGGTGCCTCAAACATAGTCTGTTCCGACCTTGACCAGGCTGGAAAACCACGTCCAGCGGTTTCACCCAAATGTAGTGTAAAAAATCAAAACAGATTCAACTTCGGATCTTGGAACGTACGGATCCTAATGGACAACGGACAAACTGAATGCCCCAAGCTGAGAACAGCTCTCGTTGCTCGAAAACTCGGGCGCTTCACTATCAACGTCAAAACTCTTCAAGAAACCCGAAAAGGAAGAGAAGGGCAACTAAAGGAAGAAAGAGGAGGATATACCTTCTTCTGGAAAGGTAAACCAGAGAAACAACCTAGGATTCATGGAACCAGTTTTTGAATCAAAAATGAACTCGTCAACCGAATCGCGGTGCTTGCCGCTGTCATCAACGAAACGTCACCTGACTCTCCCCCTCAAACTTGCCAAGAGCCAGCAGGCAACAATCTCGAGTGCATACGTTCCAACTTTTGATGCCGCTGACGAAACCAAGGAATCCTTTTACCCCATCCTGGACACCACAATCGCCCACATCCCAAAGGAGGCCAAGATTATCATCCTTGGAGATTTCAATGCCAGAGCTGGAAAAGACCATCAACTTTGGAATGTAGTTATCGGGAAGGAAGGAGCTGCAAAGAGTAATTCCAGTGGAGTTCTTTTGCTCACCAAATGCACGGAACATCAGCTCATCGTCACCAATACGATCTTCCGCCAAAAGAACAAGTTCAAAACCTCATGAAGGCACCTGCGAGCAAAGCACTGGCAAACGATCGATTACGTCATTGTTCGATCTGAAGACCAGAAGGGTGTCCTCATCACGAAGACAATGACCAGCGCAGACGATTGCTGGACAGACCATCGGCTCCTCCACTCGACTATGTCCCTGAAGCTTCATCAGAAACGACAGAAGATGACGAAGCAACTCCGCAAAAAGATCAACGCTGAGTGCTGATTGACATCAACGTATGAAAAAGTTTCTAGCAGTCACTTCATCAAAATCTCGAGACTATCCGATCCGAGAAAGCCGAGGAAATTGGAAGGAGCTGAAGGAAACAACCATTTCGAGATGCGAAGAAATCATCGGATTCAAGACCAGGAAGCACCAGGACTGGTTCGACAAAAAACTACCGAGAAATCTAAAATCTTATCGACAAAGAGAGAAACGCCTTCGCGCCTAGAAAGACGACATAACAAAAAAAGCCAAAAAAAACAGCCCAACAAAAGATAAAATCCAGGGGCAGCAGAGAGGACAACGGAGATGAAGAATGGCTGATGGACCAAAAAATCAAAGGAGATTCAACTGTTGACCGACAAACAATGCCCGCAGTTTTTCAGTGCAACCAAGACTATCTACGGACCAACAACCAGAGGTCTGCGTGCGGTCACAGGAAAGGACGGAGTACTGATGATGGGTGGAGAAAACAGAAACTGTCACTGGAAGGAACACTTCTAGGGGCTTTTCAACCGTCGGAAAAATGTCGACAGAGAGGTCTTTGAGGAAATTCCCCAGCACCCTGTCATGCAGGGTCACCGTCTTCCTCCTGACCTGGCAGAAGTCAAACACGCCGTGAAGATGATGAAAAATGGGAAAGCTGCAGGATTGGACGGAATTTCGGGGAAGATCTACAATTTAGGAGGAGTTCTCATCGGATGCCTTCATCAGCTCATTCTCAAGATCTGGGAAAGCGAAGAAATCCCTGCTGACTCTGGGGATGCTGTGATAGTCACCATCTTCAAGAAGGGGGGTGCAAAGCTAACTGTGGGAACTATCACGGAATCTCCCTTCTTTACATCGCTTGGAAGATCATCGCTAGGATACTCGGAAGTCTCCTGCTGCCTCTTTCTTAAGGAATCCTCCAAGATTCTCAGCGCGCATTCCGACCCAACCGATGGACGACGGACATAATCTTCACGGCCCGGCAAATCCTTGAAAAATTCTGTGAGTAACACCAACCGTTCTATATGGCATTCATCGACCTCACGAAAGCATTCGACACCGTGAACCGTTAAGCGCTGTGGAAGATCTTCTCGAAGGCCGGATGTCCCGAGAAGTTCCTCATGATCCTTAGACTTGACATGATGTCTGCAACCGTACTCACGGACGGAAACGAGACAGGCTCATTCGAGCTGAGGACCTGGCTCAAGCAAAGTGCGTGATCGCTCCTACTCTTTTCTCGATTTTCATCGCCGCCATCACCCATCTCATCGAAGACAAGCTTCCCAGTTGAGTCAACATCGTCTATAGGACTTTCAACAAGCTGAAGTACAAAAGGAAAACGACGACGATATCAATCGCCGTACTCCACTACGCTGATGACATTGCTGTCTTTGCAAAACTCCGAGGAGGATCTCCAGGCCCTCCTCTATGCTTTCGCCGAAGGATACCGGTCGCTTGGTCTCAGTCTCAATCTCAAAAAGACGCAAATCCTCCATCAGCCAACCCTTGGCAAAGATCCTGTGGCCCTTTCCATTCGTATCGACGGTAAACTTCTTGATAACGTGAAGTACTTCCAGTATTTGGGAAGCCGCCATTCATCGAAAGCATACCATCGACGCAGATATCAGCATTGTCGACAGTCTTCAGGCATCGCCTTCGGTCGACTGAGGAAAAGAGTCTTGATGATCGAGACATCTGTGTGCAAACTAAGATCCTACTTTACTAGGCAGTCATCCTCCCAAAGCTCCTGTATGGTTCGGAAATCTGGACCCCGTAAGAAGCCACCTGAAAGTCTTGGAGAGGTACCACGAACGATGCCTTCGACGGATCCTTCGCATCAAGTGGGAGGACAGACACACCAACATCATCGTTCTGGAAGAAGCCAACGTGACGAGCATCAAAGCCTTGGTAATTCGAAAACGGCTGCGGTGGACCGGCCACGTGATGAGAACTCCAGATTCTCGGCTTACAAAGCGAGTCCTCTTGCGCCAGCTCATCGAAGGATCTCGAAAAAGAGGACAAATGAAACACTTTAAGGATGTTTTGAAAGCGAACGTCAAAAAATTCAACATCTACGTCGACAACTGGGAGACCCTCACTCCGGAGCGGCCCTGCTGGAGGAAGCAACTGTTTGACTGGTCGGAGGACATCGAACAGGCGAGGTGGTGGCGAGGGGGGAATCGTAAAGGACCCTCGGGAAAGAACACGGCTCCAAAGGCCTGGCTTCCATCCAGGGAACACCTGCCGCGTTTGGGGTCGACGTTGCGGATCCAGAATTGGACTCATCAGTCATTCAAGGGTCCACCGAAACCAAAATGAGCTTGGTAGACGACCATAGTAGTTGGCGAATGATCGCTGATGATGATGATGACTCTCCATGGTCTACAGCCGATTCCCACCGCGCCCTGCAGTGGCTCATAATTGGTGGAATGTCGATATAGGTTCGTCTTGGCTGCATACCATTATCTCTAAGCCGATTACTTTAGTTTATTCTGAACACATTGATGCTGTTGTATTTCGCAAAATTGCTTTCATAATTTTATCATCTGGTAATTGTTTTTTTTTTATATTTATAATAAAATTATTTAGAATCTCATGATAATTCTTATATGTACATATTTAGAATCTAGAAAAAATTGCTGCAGCGGTAAACGTTCTTCACTAAAGCTTTCTAGACTTCCAAAAACAAGCTCATTCTTGTGGTTTAATAACATGTTTTTTTGTTTTAACACCAAAAAGAGTAGCTGCAAGCATTATCTTCCAGATTAACTGGCCAATAAATCAGAGCAAAAGAATTCAAAACATGTAAATAGCTAGATTCCGACTTGGTCTGGATCTGGAGGTTGTTTACTTACTTTCAGTCATAGTGGAACCAAACTGAAATCTGCACTGAAGGCGAACCTACTGACTATTGTTAAAATTAGCATACTTATAAAATCGCATGAACCGTTTTGCTTGATAAGATAATCAATAAACGGTTTTTCGCGTATAACTAACTATTCTTGTTATACTAAAATAAACGGATTAATTTATTAGTGAATTTTATCGTAAATAATTCGTATTATCGAAATAATGTTCTGACTATTAATTTTAAACATTAATTTTAAAATTTAAAGTTAATTAAATTGATTAACTGAAAACTTTTCTATTTGGAAGAAAAAGGTCAAACGCCAAACGAAATCAAATCTGTCACAATTTTAGTTATAACATCACACACATTATCGACACAGACAGTACGTAATTTACACGTCGTAATGAACTACTACGTACGTCACTAGTTTAAAAGTCATCAAAGGCTTCAAAAATGATAGATTTTTAATTAAAATTTGTATTGTCTCAGTTGCTTTTTAGTCATTTATTGTAACCAGTTTTCTCCTGAATTGATAAAAAAATATTAATAATCATTTTTACCCATTTTGAAATTCTATTTAAAATTCTTATATATAAGATAGACTTTTGCTTATAGATTGTTAATAATTTTACGATGATTGAAAATTATCTCTACTTTTTTAAGGTCGATTACTTTTCACATGACAGAAATAAGAATAGTGGTGAAAATTTTATATTCCTTTTTAAATCTACCTACCCAAAATGTATGGAATATACTGTCTTCATAGAAATTTTTTTATTTTCAGCAGTTTTGCTATTTTACAATTTGGTTGTAAAGTCATATACTGTAAAAACACAAAGCTTCTGTGTGTGATTCCAATTTATTATTGTTTGTCGTTAAACTGTATTAAACATAGACGCTGTTCTGCGATTTATCTGACATTACGACAACGTCCATACATTATAGGATCTGAAATAATTTTTATCATATTTTACGTGCACTTTTTTCTAGGCAAAAGAAAACGTGTTTGCGGAAAAAAATTGCTCCGTAAAGATACAATCAAAGGCCGCGTATTTTTAACATTTTAAAATTTGATTTTAATAGAAATATATATTATATTTACAAAGTTTCGCATTGTAATGAATTAGCAATTTTCCACAGCGTTTAACATAATTTCCAATAGGCTGAATTTATCAGTTAAAAAGTAAGTGAATCAGTTTCGTTATTTAATTGGTTTATTTGGCTAGAAATATCCAATTGATAAAATTAAGATATCTTTTGTATTACGCTCTTGCAAGAATTTGGATAAATATATTACCCGTAGCTCTATTTGACCTTGGAGATAAATTAGTTTCGATTCATGTTTTTGTGTTTTTTTAATTATTTGTTTTAGATTTCGCAGTATTTTATTTTATATATATAATTAAGAAATATTTGAAATGTTTATTAAATTAGAAGAGTGTAAGAAAACATTTGAAAATAAAGACATTACGTCGATTAGCTCATACCATTAATTCTTTTCTTTGTCGAACCTCTATTCTGACAGCCTAGGTGTAAAAGAATCTCATAGCGGTGAGCTAGAACCTGTAGGGTATTAGCCATGGTGACCATTCAAGTTACCCAGGTACGGTTAGGGGCTTTTGACCGGTGGTTAGGGTACAAGCCAATCAAGAGTTACTAGCAGAACTTCTATTATATGAATATTTAAAATTTTCATTTTTAGATACCGCAAGAAATCGGAGTACCCGGAGAAAGCCTATGCAACTGTCTGGTGGAGAAGAATGAAAAGGAACCAAGACAGGGAGGCAGTCAAAACGAGCCTGCCTCGACCGGTATTCGAACTAGGACCTTCATCATTCTCGGTAGTAAGCAGTAGTCTACCATTAAAATATTGACCGCCAGTGAGAATGCTCAAAACAGTAAAGACTCGACAAATGAGGTAATTATGGAAACTATCGTGATATTAGTGCTAAAATGTATTTTAGAAATAGAAAGGTATATATGCCTTTTTACTACCTTTACTATCAGTCTATCCATCGATAATTAATTTTTTTAAACTTTAAACGTATTGTAACATTTACATAAGTCAGATTATAACAAATAAGTGCAAATAATTCTTCATTTTTAACAGAATATTTAGCGGGAAGGCATCCTGTATACAGTCGACCCCCGCGTAATCGCGGTTCGGCATTCGCAGCCCCGGTTATTCGCGGAATTTTCCTTAGAACCTAACTAATAATTGTTCGTGGAAACCACCGCATATTCGCGGAATCGCAAATATCTTCTGCGATTTTTTATGGCTTTTTTCGTGGCAATATATATTTTTTCACTCTTTTTAACGCTAAATTATTAATAACAATATAATCTACTAATTTTGTAATATAAATACTAACGTAAATTCAGCAAAATATCAATATAAAATAAACGCTATTGGCTGGAGGTTTGAAAGTAGCCAATCCGAGAGCGTTATTCATTTCTCCTTGCTGCTGATTGGCTGCTGCCCATGAGGGGCTGTCTCAGGCAGATGCAGCCCAGTAGCCCCGCATCATCCCAGTTTACCGCGTGTAGCTATCTCGAGTTGTTTTTTATTAAATTATTATTATACAGGGTGCCCCACAAAAAACCAGGAAATTTTAAAAGTCCAGATCTCAACATAATGGATTTTACCATGTGGGGTTTACTGTTATATCAACTTCAATTACAGAGGAGAGAGGTCACAGACATACAACCTTAAACCTGTGTTGATGGAATCTTGGAACAATATCCCGCTTGAAGTTATCCAAAGGGCGACTGGAAGTTGGCTAGACCGTCTATGTCGTTGTGCAACTGCCAACGGAAAGCATTTTGAACACCACATCTAACATTTGGTGTTTTTGTTCTGTTTTAAGCTACCAAATTTCTATCCTTTGCTTTTGTTTTAAATAACTACCAAAATTTCCAACAATTAAACAAACTGTAACAAATTTCCTGGTTTTTTTGTGGGGCACCCTGTATATTTACTTATATTTTTTATTATATTTTACGCTATATTTTGACGTTTATAGGCACTTTTATGGACCTCGTCCAATATTCGCGGTTTTTCACTCTTCGCGGGTGCTCTAGGAACGTAACCCCCGCGAATACCGGGGGACAACTGTATCGATATAGTTACCGGAAAGCGTATCGTAACTTTAAATAGATAAAGACTTATTAAACATGAAAAACATAAGAACCATTATTATGATGTTTTCATATAATTTGTTTAAATGCGTTAATTGAATCAGTTCTGTATTAAAGGGTTGCAAAATAGGTCTGATTACTGTAATCAGTTGTTTTTGAATAACAAGCGTTTTTATTACTTATTTTTTTAAATGCAATTTTAAAAAAATGTTTTAAATATCCAATTTTTCTAGGGTTAAACAGTGAACACAGAAATCCTTTAAACAAACGTAAATATGGCGCAAATGGAATTAAAATTTCCTGGGTTGGGGGTTCGTAATAGAGATACTTTGCACACCTGTACAAAAGTTAGATAATGCTGAGTTTCAGTAATAAACTTACAGGAAAGCACTGAATTTAAATTAAGCACAGGAAAGATATGGTAGCAGATTTCAACCTTAATAACCATGACGTCAGCAGCGTTATTGTTTTGAGATTGTAGAAGTTTATCAGTTCTGATTCTCAGAGTTTTGGAGACCAACAACTGGGAAAAGGCTTCTCGTAGATTGACATTCGCTGCCTCTGATGGATGTTTTCCTTAACATTCCATGCACTTAGATATTTGTGAAGAAATCTTCCTCACTCGGAAACTCACTCATGTTGCATTGGTTTGGCGGAAGATAAAGGTTAGAGTTGCATGTAATTCAGTTCTATGTTTCTGATGGTTTCAGAATGAATGAGCAGCGCCGATTACATCTGTTTATCCTGGACAAGATGTATCCGTTATCTTTTGTTGAGAAAAAAACAACAAACCAATAGTATAATTAACGTTCATTTATAGATGATCAGTCTCCTGATCGTTAACAATGTATCTTATCAAAGCACAGATTAGGTTCAGTTTATCTTGGAGATAGTTTAGGCCCAATCTGACTGTGCCAGGAGGCAGTAGACTGGGTGAGAGGTTTTAAATAGCTTCAATAGAAATATGTAAATCAGTATCGATAGAAGCGTGTAAATTAACTTTTGGTATAAATAAATGAAAAAAAAAACTTGTCTTTGTTGAGATTAATAAATAAAATTTTAAAACATTTTAAACTATTTGTGTTTTCGTTCCTTTCTTAACTTTTGTAAACCAGCGTATGCCACTAATATTTATGACGCTGTTTGAATGCTACAGTTACAAACCACACATTTACAAATGCATTTAAAATAATTAGCAGCTTCTGTACGTAGAGATGCTGTGTATTTTTTTCTCCAGCTGCTTAGAAATAAAAGAAGGCAAATTAATGACTTCGTAAGACATACGAAACTCACGCAGCAAATCACCCCGCGCGACCATTGTGATGCACACGATAGTGTTTCTGCTTTCTTTGACAGAGATATGGCGGGCACACGCCTGCTTGAAAACTATCGGATGCTTAATTTTCACACCGAACAGAACTCCCTTACAATTTATAGGTCATTAACAACAGTTTATTTATGTCAGCGTAAATGAAATCTTTTTTTAAACAAATTTGACTATAACCTAAAACCACATTTTAAAAGAAAATTATGGTTAAAAACCAATTAGTTATGTTATATAAATATTGTACAATTATCTATAGTATAAATAAAAGGAAACTCATTTTATTTTTCTTTGTAGACGTGGAACACACGAAA
Source organism: Nautilus pompilius (assembly GCA_018389105.1). Classification (NCBI taxonomy): domain Eukaryota; kingdom Metazoa; phylum Mollusca; class Cephalopoda; order Nautilida; family Nautilidae; genus Nautilus; species Nautilus pompilius. The sequence goes on from JACATO010001103.1 coordinate 492,111, forward strand.
ATTAATTCTTCTCAGATTACTAGCCGAACACTGGGTGCGAAAGTAAACATGGACTATATCTAAAACACCTACTGTAGTCTGGTGTCTGACATTAAGAAATGAGGCAGTACAAAACCCGTGGCTCACTACAGAATTAGATGACATATAAAGCCAATCTGATAGCAGTAAATGTAATGTAATGATAGACATATTGCTCTTTACCGACAGTAAAAGTTTTTTCTAATAAAATGTCCTTCAAGACCGAAAGAAAAAAGTGTATGATGTTCAGCCACACACGCAAAGAAAGCACTGATTTCTGAAATATCTACTTCTCCGGAACAAAAAACAATACAATTCAAATTTTTTATTAATACATTTAATTTCAAGTGAACCTGTAAACGATGTCCGACCTTTAATACTTGTGGAAGGTTCGCGACAACATACCCTTGTTGAATAAAAATTTAAAAACAAATTTATTCCAGGCAATAAAAAGTAGAGACACTTAAATTAATCGAAATAGACTTAATGGTGGTCTCTACTATTATTTCAATAATTAATCGTGAATTATTGAAAAATAAAGAATAAATAATAGTAATAATAATTTGTATCTATCTTCAGACATGCAATTTTTCAAATTAGTACTTGACATTAATGACAGCTTCGGAGATACCAGGAATACGCTGAAGTAAAACGCAGGTAAAAATAGGTTTAATGATATTATTGCTGACGAAATCTCATGAGGGAGTCAGCAATTAATGGTGAACGGTATGGCTGACTAATGTTATTTGTAAGTTGTGAAGTCCCCATGACATATGCAATATAAAATAAGTAATGACCTCTTAAAGCAGCGATTTAGCCTGAGATTCATTAGGTTGAAAATGTTATGCGATTCTGTTCCCTACACCATGAAAGACGCGTTGTCGGGAAAGGACAGCTGCTCCGTACTAAAATTAAATTATTTTGGGTACTAGCTGCTGATACAGGTATTACAGCATCTAACAATGCTCTCCCTAAGTTGGAGGTGCACAGGGGTCCGATGTATCTCCCATTGCTGCCTGGTGATTTATTACCTGGTCTTTCCGCACTATATTACGATCTCCAACTAAGTTGTTGAAACCTTAGCCAAGACTCCTGAACGAGGACGTTATCACCGAAGTTTCGTCCAATAACACTGAAATATCCACGCGGACAATAACTTTCTAAGCCCTCATTAAAGCCAAAGAAAATATTTTAAGGAATACAGCGTCCAGAAGATATGTTGGATAAATACGTTCATATCTGATTTTGCAATTTTTTTTTGCTAAATTTACGCAATTGGCATCCATTTTTCTACTTTATAATGTTAGCATGTTTTGTGTATTTCATGCATTTAGCCGCTTTTATTATAATTTTTTTCCATACAACTGGTAACTGAAAAGAAATTTGAAAGTCATTAATTCAATTCTATTTAATTCATAAAATGAAAGTACAAACATAAAGTCTGGCTTCCGCTTTAGAGACAGGATCGCTCGTCATACTGAAAATGGCCCCTGCATTATCAAGAGACATGAACAGAAGCTGGTGAATAAAAAGTTAACTTGAACTGGTAAAAATGAACCTGCTGATTACGCGCTAATACGGTTTCTTCCCGCATCTAAGCTGTAGAGTTCTAGTAGGGATTTATGTTGGATCCCATCGGTAGCAGAAATGCTGGTGACATGGTTTATATCACGAAGTTGGAAAGACCTGATTACTTACCAGACGTAATTTTCTGCCCAAGATGTAACGCTGAAAACTTTCGTGTTCCTTCTTTGTACACAACCACCCATAGCGAACGCAGCCACTTACATACAGACATAGTTTTCTAAATAATTACGACACAGAGGGAAAACTGATTAGAAACGCAAAAAACTCGTGATAGAGCTGCATCTCATGTGTAAAAAATAAATGCTCTATAGTAAAGTCATGTGTTAGCATAGTTCACTGTGATTGGTTGTCAATCAAGCTATCAGAAAGTGCGACGCATATAAAGGACTATAACCAGTTACAGGCTGGTTCTCTTATCCATCATGCTATTCTCTCAGAAAGGCATTTCATTGGACGGGGATCCATTTCCAAACTGACAATGACTCCAAGTGTACAATTTTTGTGGTGTAAAACTATACATGTGCGGTTGATGGAGCACTCACAAAGCTGCCTTGGCTTGCACAAACTTCTAATATGAACATTATTGAGGCTATATGCGATTATATGACTACTAACAGTCAAACGCCAACCAAAACCATCTTAGATCATATTAGATGGAGCATGAAAACAAGGCATAAAAAATGACACATAACAAACACTAATGCACTGTTCAATGTATCCATTTTGATTTTGTATATTTTCAATAATAATGTATTGTGTATCTATTAGGTTGTTACAAAGGTTTTGTCGGTTTTTATATTATGTTAATTTAGGGTTCATTTTTTGCATCCTTGTGAAGGTGTATATAGATAAGTTATCTATCGTTTTGTAGCGTGTGCTTTGGCATACATTATGTAAAACCTACAATCTTAAAATCATAATTTGGATATTTGTTCCAGGGTTCTGAGTGAAGCGAGGCAACTCGTGACGTTAAGCCGGCGTGGGGCGAGGACACAGCAAATGAGAGCGCAGTACAACAACGGTTTGCAAAGATTCGATCAAGAGATGTGAGCCTCGAAGATAAAGAACGTAGTGGACGTCTTTCCAGCTGTGATGACGACCGTCTGAAAGTCTCAGTTGCAGCCGATCCGAGAAAAACAGTGGGAGAAATTTCTAGAGTGCTTGACGTAAGCACTGCAACTGTTTTCCAGCATTTTCACGCAATTGGCAAGGTGAAAAGGCTCGACATGTGGTTGCCTTCCGAGTTGAATGAATAACAACTAAATCCTCGATTGGAGGTCTGCTCTTCTCTTGTCATCAGAAACAAAACCTGGCGAAACCATCACAGCTGAAAGGTACTGCCATGAATTCAACGTTGTTAATCAGAAACTCTCCCAACGACAGCGTCATTGGTGAATCTAGAGGCCCAATCCTGCTCCACATTAATGCTGGTCCTCATGTTGCAAAAAAGACTCTTCAGAATCTGAACACTTTGAGGTTGTAAGTTCACCTTCACCCAACCTTTTCAAGAGACCTTTCTCCAAAAGACTACCATCTTTTCAAACACCTCGACAGCTTCCTCCATATGAATTCCTTCTCAATCCAAGCAGCAAATGAAACTGCCTTCCAATAGTTTATCGACTCCAGAAATTCATTTTTTTAAAAAAAATAGTATAAATGAGCTTGTAACTCGTTGGCATAAGTGTATCGATTGTAATGGAACTGCCTTTGATTAATAAACTTCACCTTCAGCAACGATATTAAGTCTCATTGTGGTGGTAAAAAACCGACAAAATGTTTGTAACAACCTATTATTAGATATGTTTTACTTTTTGAATTCCTCATTTTCTGTGCATATCCTGTATGTGTTTCCCAGAATTATTTTCAATATTATTTATATGTAAACTCATACATATTGGATGTTTATAATTAACTGAGACTTAAATGCTCATATTTTAATAATCAATTTATACAGGAATTTTAGCTTTACATTAATATAATTCCCATTTATTCTATGTCATACCATAAGATGCAGATGTTTGCTCACATAAGAATACTTTTTATGTACAGTTCAGAACTGATTCTATGCATAATCGCCATTACATTTTTCTAAGTACAGCAATAGAGAGTGATTTACCAGTACACACACCACCACCCTTTTTCACGGCATCCCACAAGATTCTGGAGGTTTTAAATCATAAGATCTCAGAGGCCACCTGACAATAGCGAGGTAACCTATTCATCGCTCAGAAACCCAGCCACTGTCTACCATACGATAACAATAGGCGGATGTTCCTGTTTGCTAAGCTATAAATTGTCCATGTGCTTAATTTAACGTTTTCGTGTTGTCTTCAAAAATTAGCAGGTAAGACTCTTCTATGACCATCACCTGAAGAAATATTCCACCAAGATTCTTTCGTAAATTTCGACACAAGAGCAGTTAGTTATGTTTTGTAGAGCATGAAGATTAAGATCACTCCCCATCACGCTTCTACGATGGAAATGATCCTGCTAGTGAATATTTGATTAGAGTAAATTATGTGTTGTCAATTCTCCTCTTTCAGTTAAGAAAAGATCCCTTCGTTCTGTGTAAGCTGTATCAACTGCTTTTCGGCATATCATTAGCAAATCGATCAGACGTACATCAACAAAACTGACACTGACTCTTACATCTGTTTTTCACGTTTTTCATTATCTGCTCTGCACGGTTTCTATGAAGACGATTATGGTCGTCGACTAGAATTCTGTAAGATATGGCTTGATACATTTGTCTCCGATCCCCCCATTGTGGGACAGTTGTTTTTGGAGTGATGAAAGTTGACTAAAATTACCATGTCGAGAGACATAATTGTTCGCTAGCAAATTCCTTTTGCCACTGTTTTTTTTGAATTTCTGATGAATTTTCCAGCATTTAATGACTTCGAATACGCCACAGTTATCGCTCCAAAACCAAGCATTTTTATATTTTCCTACCTTTACTAGTATATGGGTATGTTATCTGTAGGTTACGTTATTATGCAATAAAAGTCGATACGGAGAAATGATCATTAGAGTATTTTCAATTATTTATGAACCACTCTGTATATATACAAACAAGGAAAAATATACTCATAGATTTATAAACTAATGAATTTTGTTTCCAGAGAGAAGTGTCCTTTTACTACTATAGTTACCACTTGGGAAGGCTGATTTTAAAAGAAGCACAAAACGAAACACTTGTAATCGCTCGCACAGAGTTTCCAATTTAAAAATATTTAGTACCTATGTAAAATTCAGGCTAACACCATAAATATAATTTGTTTTAATTAACTATGATGACTACCTAATTTCTTGTCGCGAGCCACTTCTCGCTAAATAGTCGCTGAATGGCTTCTGCCCACTTTTAGAGGTCAAACTGACTTTTGTCAAGCGACTCGCAGATTTACAAACACAATTAACTATTACACCATAAAAAATTTTAAACGTAAACACCGTTTAATGTTTTAAAAATTAAATTCAATCTTTTAATTCAATATAAACAATTTTGGTAGGTTTAGGTACGCAAAAGTCTGAACTAATTTTAATCCAGTTGGGTTTGAGGCCGAAGTATCCTGTCAGAAAATTACTTTTTTTTCCCTTTTGCATCTCGAATTAAATGTAACCGATGAGCACTTTGAGACACTTCCGAATATGTGGTTGATGTTTTCCTGGCTATAAACCACGCCCGGCCAGTGTGTCGGTTTACTTACCCCGCCGGCATCTATGTGACGTCTATATTTTAATGCTCTCAAGGGAAGCAACAGACTTTACACCATAAATTTTTAAAATATTTTTTCGCAAACATTTAGGCTGTTGATAGTCGCGGTCCTATTATCCACCGTAGCGTACAATTGATTAATGGGGGTGCCTGCTGGATGACATATTTATTACCGTAATTTTGCTGCAGAAAAACATAATTAAGTGTAAATTCAAAACCAAACGGGATAGCAATGTGCTGCTTTGCTACCTTCTTACATTGATCGTCATTTCCTTCCAACCAAATGCGGTGCTTTCTCTTTTTTTTGTTTTGATTTTTTTAAACCCACTTAATAAAGCGCGAGAGCGGAGTCTGATGAATATTCGGTGTCGATTCTCGGACTCCCTCCCCCCGAGTTGTTGGGTGTTTAACCCGGTTTTGCTTCAGGTCACTATAGATTGAACGGTTTTGATAAGACATCAAACTGAAACAGAGAGCAGCGTAGACAAAATCGTTGGCTGGAATGAAAACATAGCTCCGAGTATCTATTAATTAACCTCATCACAATTATAACGAAGGGAGCTCCCTCCCCTCTACGATTTGATTCTCAAGCTGAAGAATAAAGATGGATGGCTTAAAGGTGTGAAGAAATATGGTACTACCAAAAGAACGCGAGTAAGGAATATGGCAGTTAAAACAGGGATGTAATCAAGGGTTGTAGATGACAGATTAACAGCCTCAACCGTAACTGAAACTTGTCAACTATCTGTTTTTTCGGCTGAGAAAGTAAAAACAACAACAATAAAAAGGATCAAAGCTTTTCAATTAATTATTTAACAAAATATCTTTGCATGTGACCTAATGGAAAGGATCAAACCATTATTAGAACATATATTTTGTTAAAACTACGGTTATTAAGATTATGCCAGTTCGCGGTGTATCTTCTTGTTTTAGCTAAGAAATACCGTACAAATTTAAAGCTCGAAATCCCTGCAAAAGAAATCTTAGGTGCGCGGTTCAGTAGACTTAAACTACACAAGCCTGCCTACATTAATCTATACACACACACATATATAAGATGAAGACCATCGGATTTTCCATAGACATTTCCACTGCATAACAACTGGTAAAATATAGTCTTTCTTTTCCGGTATTATACAGCAGTATAAGTTTTACATCTTTCTCAACTGCATACAGAAAGTTGGATGTTGATTTGCGGTGCTACCTGCCATTCCTTGCGCAAAACCTTAGTCCGCTCAGCAAAATTTTGGCAAGACAATTACTCTTTTTCATACCAAGCCAGATTTTCCAATTCTAAGGATGTTCTATCGGGTTCAAATCCGAACTCATAACAGGCCGGTTAAATCATCCAATCACAATGCCCTGAAAATACTACACTACGATAGTCGTACCTAGCGCTTTCATCCGTAAACACCAGTCCAGTAGCGAGTGGGTAACCATCAATATCAGTTAAAACGATAGGTCCAAGAAAAGTTTCGACAAATCTGTTGGCTTTCTGGGAAACCATCACAGTAAAATTATCTAACTTACAGTCATAAGGCATAAGTTACATATGCCCTGCTCTATGGTGAACATAAATAGATATGAGATCCATTTACAAGCGTCCTGCAGTAAAACGTCTGATTCTGAGTAATAAAAATCTGAAGAAGATAAAGTAACAAAATTTGATAAGAAATCTCTGTGGCAGATGCCTTCAACTCCAGTCCAGCCTGAAAAAGAAAATAATTCTGTTCCAATTCAACCAGCTGCCATAGTGTGTTTTTCTTTAACTTTATTGATTATCATTTCTGTAGTTAATTCTATTCTTTCTGTTGCGATATACAGTGCTGTGACAGCGCAACTACAGAGACTGTCTGTATATCAGTGAATTCTGTAACATTGTTAGAATACATTGCACTGTATAAACTGCACTGTCAAAACAGTTAACGTAACTACCGAAATAAACTCATGCTGGAAGTTCTCCTTACCTATTTAAAACTCCTGGCGAATACTTTCGCATACGATTTCTCCAACCTTTTGACATTACTACTTGTGGACCTGATAGGAGACTTGATCCAGAAACTTTGAAAGTGCTTAGCCAACTTGAGAAACTTGTAATTTCAATGGCCGGTAGAAATGTTATTAATGTACAAAATAAAATTCATAATTAATATTCTGATGAATTTCCGTTTGACGGTCTCGATATTTATATGAAGATGCTTAAGTCTTTTATAAACAGTCATCTAACATCATCAAAAATGTTTCTCATGATGAAAGTAACAGATTGTGCTGATGAAAAGAAAACGCTACTTTTTGATGTTTTGATGTTGGCAAGCTCATACGTCATTATTTGACAATTCCAATATTAACATGAACATCGGAACAAATCTTCACCATGATGAAAAGAATTAAAACATATTTCCGTTCTACAATGAAAGAAGTGCCAACAGTCTAGGTTGTTTTAGCATGTCCACAATGACATATTTTACATCGTAGATTTGTAAAAGTTTCGAAGTATTTTTGTACTTACAATAAAGCGAGAAAGTCTATGTTGAAAGGTGATTTTTTTTGTTTTTAATGTTCAGTCCACCTGTTAGCATAACATATAATCACTGCTAAACAAAGGATTGCCCTGTTGACTGAAAATTACCTTTCAGAATTATGTATTTAATTTACCACAATTTAAGATGTTTAATTTAATAAATCTGCCATAATGTTTGGATAATATAATTTGTACTTATATCATGCATGGTATGGTAGTACAAAAAATTTCTTTTAGATACTTTAAGCGTGGAAAATCATGGTAAGAATTATGCAAATAACATAAAATAGGGATATGTTATGTTGGATTTATTCAAAAGATTTACATTGTTGTCTGCATTATGCTTTACATATTATCTTGAGCTACTTAACATGGTATAACTGTAACTTTAAAGTAACTAACAGCTTTAATTTTAAAGCATGGTAAGTGAATATTCATTAAGTTTTATTTTAAACCTTAAAGAATAAGAATTATTAATTATGCTGTGAGATCATCCTTTAACTAGATATAATGTATTGATTTTCGTACTTATGTTCTTAGGATTATGCCATGATAAAACATTTTTATTTGTATGTTAAAATAATATGGACGGGATATACTTATTAACAGTATCCAAAATGTGTTCTTTTAACTTAAATTCATATAGAGTGGTAAATAAATGTCACCAGTCATACGCCGTAAATGTGTCATTGACTTACTTCTAAGTGATTGCGTTATCATTATGTTTAATTATTTATTGTGCCACAAGGATGGAATGCATATATTGTACAAGCGGAACTACAATTAAATATATTTATTTTGTGTGTAGACTGTGCGCACTGGCGCCATGCATTTCTTGAATATCTACTTGTATAGAAATGTGAATACTTTTTCTCGGCAAAGGTTTCATTTTAAACTAATGAAGTCCCCACTGTTTGCAACCTGTTCTGGTGCTCCTGATAAGTAAATCCAACTTTTAATACCATTACTATGACTAGTCGTCCACAGTCAATCCCCTTCTCGTTGTTTCTGTTTGTCAGTCTTTCTCTAGAGCTGAAATTATTGACATGTGTATAAAGTGTGTGGCGTGTGCAGACACTGTTTCGTCAAATACAAAGTTACCTCCACTTGATCGTTAAAGAATGATGTAATAAACTTTAGAAATACCTTCACGTAGTAGGTGCATGAAATTCATTAAAAAATAAACTAAATACCGATTACAGTAATGACTTAGAATATTAAATTATCTTATGTTCAACAAAATACTGTAAATCAGTCAAAGTAATAATAGATTTTTTAACATAATAAAATCAATTAAGCAGCTTGGCTTTGAAATTCATAGTGCCTCTGTAGTATCAATTCTTAATGTAGTAGTTTCTCTGGAAATACAGTTGAAAAGTAACAAAACACTAAATTTTAATAAATGAAAATATATAATTTTTTTAACAAAATTAAGCAAACGATAAATCAGAAACAAAGAAAATTTTCTTGTTATGATGTAACATCACTTAAACAAAAAAGAATCAAAATTATTTAGGTCTGTTCATTAATTTTTGCCACTACTGTAAATGTCATGAAACACGATCTTTTGTTGTTGATGCCATTAATTAAACATCAAGAAAAATGTACTCGTCTATTTTTCAATTACAACAAAAAGCAAATGTTTACATTATTTATCTGATTTATTATATCTAAAAATAAGAATAAAAGAAATATATATATTTAAATAATTTTATTGCTATATTTAAGTTTAATGAATTGTGATCTTCTTCATATTAAAGAAACCGACGTCTAGCTAGAATGGTACATTAAACTCAAATAAAATGTAAACTGCAATCACAGAAGTACCCGTGTCCGGGTAAATGATTTAAGTGTGTGGTAACTAGTGAGGTGGAAGCCATTTTAATCAGCAAATTTAAAAGTACAAGTTAAATCCAAAATTTGAATTAAAACATTTTAAAATAATGAGAATAATAGGAGTGGACATTCCAAACTATAGTTGGTTATTTGATAGATACTAAATTGGTATCGAAAAATTGTGATTTTAAGCCCTTCAAATTGTATAGATTTATTACTATCGATTGAAAAGGAATATTCACTTTCCTTTCCTTTGAAGGGTGTTATATATATCAACCACCGTACTTATTTATTGACAATGATTAAGCTCGGCTAATAAATAATAATCACTTGCTAATTTTTATATTTCCGAATGAAACACTTTTATAGTCATTGCCGGCACTATGTGGAAGCCATTAGCCAACAATAAAGATGCTGTTACCATGTGAAGGCAACAGAATTGACAGGCATTCAGGCTAAACAATGGGAATAGCACTTCTGAAATGCACAACCTATGTAGACGTCAGCTGAACGGTCCGGTTTACTGAAATCGATAAATTCTACCTATTCGGATCCGGCATTTTGGTTTTCCATTACAAACGTCACATAACTGTCAAACGCGGTCCATTAGATTGACGTAGTTTTCCTTGTAACACACCTGGCTCTGTGGCGAATGTAAGGTAACTCTGGACGGCAAAAAAGGAGATGCCGTCTTTAGATCGAACTGAGTGGGCTATTAATTACCTTGAAATGTCAACATTCGTTGCATAATCTAGGTAAAACTTGCGCAAACGCTTAAGTTTTAGATGAGTGCATTTACTTTAACTGTAGAGTATATTTAGATTTTGTGTATAATAGAGCATACATATATTTGAATTCTCTCTCACCTGTAGCCATAAATACATAGCTATTTATAGAAATGCTGCAAACATATAGAAGCCTTCTTTGTTTCTCAGTATATAGTTAAGAAGTTATTTAGTGAACTGATTTAGTTGAAATATATCTCCAGATATTTACACTCTAGTTACATTTTTACGAAAAGGGGGCACAGTTATATTCGGTTATCTCTAAAACGTCAAATGATGAACATTTAAAAAAATACAGCGATAAATATGAAACTGATGCTAATTAAAAATACTTTTAAATATATCTGTATGATCCTTTCTCAACTTATGAGACATTTATATACAGAGTGGGCAAAATTATTTCATTCCCTTAAGTTGTTAAACAAAATATTGAGTATTCACATTTTGTTATAGTTTGTAAAAATACATTTTAAACATAAATCATCTTCCCGAGATCTCTGTTCTGACTTTTTCAGAAAACATCTCACAGCAGTGACTTAGAAGATGAAAAGTATAAAACTTCAGCTTCAGCCTTGGTGACCAAACAAGTAACCTAGATACTGTTGAGAGGTCTTCAGCGGTGGTAATATTGTGCATATAGCGAAGAACTCCTCAAGAATTCTTCAGTTTAGATGTGTAAGGTAGACAGACTGCTCGGAGGGAATTTGGCTGGCTGGTGAAGAAGACAAGAAAAATCTTCATCACTGGACGCCGGCTGCTCAACATTTTTTAATCGTAGTAATTCTCTACAGATTAAAACAGCACCATTCCAATAAACAAGTTTGTATAGTTCTGTGGTTTTTTCCTAACCATTATCAATAACAATAAAAGGTAAGTCCACTAGTCTACAGCTGGAACACCGCTGGCCCTTTTATCACAATAAAGTCAATTAAGTATTTTTTTACATTCACAAAACCGCTGTACACTGAATATATTAATTAATTGTGGAGATGAATCCATAGTATATTGTTATGATTACATTTTAAAAAAAAAGTACATAAAAGATTAATTTGAAACAAAACAAATAATTAAAATCTGCAGTGGTCATGGTCATATTGCACTCAAGAAGTTGGTATTATATCAAGTAATGCAATAATTTTGGCCGCCCCTGTAGTACAAATCTGTAGATTTTAAATAGTGGTTTGTAAAAATAATGAAAGAATTAAGCAAATCAGTATTAATACTTTTTTCTCGTGTGTAAATACAATATAATATTTTATACACTTGCTTTCAAAATTATGAGTCGATAATATGAAAATGCTACTTTTTAAACATTGTAAGAATTTAAATGCACTATTATATTAGGTCGTTACAAAAGTTTTGTCGGTTTATATTATGTTAATTTGTGGTCCATTTTTTTGCATCCTTGTGAAATTGTATGTAGATAAGTTATCTATCGTTTTGTAGTGTGTGCTTTGGCATACATTATGCAAACCCTACAATCTTAAAAATCATAATTTGGATATTTGTTCCAGGGTTCTGAGTGAAGCGAGGCAACTCGTGACGTTAAGCCGGCGTGGGGCGAGGACACAGCAAATGAGAGCGCAGTACAACAATGGTTTGCAAAGATTCGATCAGGAGACGTGAGCCTCGAAGATAAGGAACGTAGTGGACGTCCTTCCAGCTGTGATGACGACCGTCTGAAAGTCTCAGTTGCGGCCGATCCGAGAAAAACAGTGAGAGAAATAGCTGGAGAGCTTGACTTATGTACTGCAATTGTTTTCCGGCATCGTGACTGAATAGGCAAGGTTTAAAGACTTGACAAGTGGGTGCCTCACGAGTTGAATGAACAACAAAAAAATCGTCGATTGGAGATCTGCTCTTCACTTGTTATAAGAAACAAATCCTGGCGAAACCATCACAGATTAAAGGTACTGCCGTGGATTAAACGTTAATCAGAAACTCTCTCAACGACAGCTGGCATTGGTGAATCAAAGTGGCCCAATCCTGCTCCACAACAATGCTCGTCCTCATGTTGCAAACGTAACTCTGCAGAAGTTGAACAGTTTGCGGTACGAAGTTCTCCCTCACTCAGCCTATTCATTCACCAGACCTCTCTCACACAGACTACCACCTTTTCGAACACCTCGACAGCTTCCTCCGTATGAAATCCTTCTCCTACCAAGCAGCAATTGAAACTGCCTTCCAAGAGTTTATCGATTCCAGAAATGCAGACTTTTAAAAATGGTATAAATGCACTTGTAACTCGTTGGCATAACTGTATTGATTGTGATGGAACTGACTTTAATTAATAAACTTCACGTTCAGCAACGATATGAAATCTAATTTTTGCGTTAAAGAAACCGAAAAACGTTTGTAACAACGTAATAGCAAGAAATCAACAAATTAGATGAATCGTGTATCAGAATATACAGATTATTAATTGTGTTTTTGCGTTCACTTCAGGCATTTTTCATGAAAATAGCTCTTTTTCATGTAAGTAACTTCTGCACGTAATATGGGAATCCTGTTTAGTAACTTTTGAAATGATTTTCTTGTAGAGTAACCTCCATTACTCTTTCAAGTAGTTTCATAGCTGATTAACATTGGTTAGAATTTTTTTGACATCCCGATCTACTTAATCTAACACAACTTAACTGAGTTTTAGTTTAGATCTTTAGATTGAGGAGGCTAAATTATAGTTTCAAGAAATCCTTACGATTCTTTTCTAGTAAGGTGTTGTAGAATCAGCCTGGAAAGATTTTTCAGATAATTATCTTGTTGCAAATAAAAATATCACTTATTAAATGATGCTGTGATTGAATTACATGATTTATCAGAATACTGTGATGTCTCCCTTTTTATAGAATCTTATTAAATTTTAACAAGTCACCAGCGGGATAATCAGAAAAACACCATCATACTTTCAGATTTCTACCACTTACTTAATTGTAGGAAACGCAGCTCTGGTCCTTCGTCTAACATACTGTCGTTACATAGAGCCAAGTATCTCAAACTTCCTCTTATCCGACCACAATACATTAGGACGTTGATCTAAGACGTAGTCTGGGTCTGATACTGTATAACCTAGTCAAGTTGTTTTCCCTTGCTACTACGCCTAAAAAATAACTTTCTATCCGTTAATCAGTCAATCAATCGAAACTCACGTAACTATTTTAGTGGTAGAACTTGAGATGCTAACCGTTGCAGAGGAATCGTGATCATCAGTTAATTGACTATCTCTTTCGTGCTATTTTGTTTTCTTGGCGCGAGAATATTATAGCTTAGCCAGTTGAATCTATTCTATAATTGGTGGTTCGAACGTCACCAGCTGTAGCTCCATCTTGCTCACAATTTTTTGTTGCAAGTAACTAGCTTTATGAAGGGCAGTAATAAATAGATTGCCTTGTTCCTTATGAAATTTCGTTTTAGGCGCCATTTTATCTATGAAACAAAGCAATAGCAATCGTCATTATCGAGGTACATCAGCATTTACGCAACAGCATTATAAGAGCTAACAATTATTCAAATTACTAATAAGAAAAGAAACGACATCGGATGAACTAAATTTAACATTCGTAGAACTAACTGGTTAAGCCAATAATTGTGCAAAACAAACCACGTGCGAAAAAAGCTACAACTAATTGCTTATGTATATATTCTGATGCATGGTTCATTAAATTCTAAATTCTTTTTGTTTGTTAGGTTAATACATTTCCATTAACAATAAAGTGTTCACAAAAGCGTATAAGAGTATCTTCGCATCGCGCAGTCATACATGTAGACACCAGTTAATGTGGAATCACGAAAATTCATCTTGGTTTGAATTCTCGACTACGGTGCGCATCACCTTGAAGATTTGTCAGCTTCTGGTTGCCGACGACTGCTGTAATCACAAGTTCGAACCTCGTGAGGATCTATGTGATTCCACGAATTCCGAAAAAAATTACAGATAATTTCCCACTTTGTTATTAAACATCTTTTGTGGTGGTGACTTCAAGTCAGTAATTATTCTTTGACTGATCCTGTAATAGTCGTTATAATTTATTATTGGTAGTAGTATACGAACGGAATTTGCTTGTTCAATCTCTTCTCGAAACTCGGATCTAAACGGATGAAGCGCGCGCGCTCCAGTTTCCTCACTGGCTTACAGCGGCTGTCCAGACACTAGTTTTAGCGAAGGTGAATGCTCTTTATGGGACGGCCAGGGCTATGGTCAGGCGAACGTTTTGTAATTTTGATGAGCTTGCCTTCTCAACAGACTCGTTTGAAATTGATTGTCATCGCACAGCGTCAAAAGAATGGAAGTCTTATAGCGGAATATGCAGTGCGGGGTCTTTATAAGGAAAATCAAAGCGGAGCAATGTCGGAATTAGAGTCAAGGTGAGTTACTGTGATTCTGCCGAGAAGAATGACAGCTAACGCGGCACGGGGGAGAACAAGAAGCCTGCAGGTGATCGGCAAGGACAACCACTATGTAAGCTACGAAATGTCAGGCTGTACCAAAGCTTTTTAATACACGTGTAAGGATTCATTAAATAGGAATAATTTCTGGTAGACGCCTTAATACTTTACGCCAAATGAAACGAGAAACAATTATATAAATGCTTCTGTTGGTGATACTGCGGCGGTCACGCGATAAAAAACAAAAGTAAAATAATTAGAAGAATAAATTTAATGCGTTCGCATCAGGAACAGAATTTTAGTAAAGTTATCAAAACAGCTTTAAATAAACAGTTCAACCATTTAACTGAAAATGCTACTTTAATTGGTTTTAATAAGTATGACGCCTATTCCCGCTCAGACACGGTTACAGACGATGACTTTGATATGTAGTTGGCTCACTGTTAAAACGGTTAACATTCTTCGTGTAGTTTTTAATTTTAAATAATCCGGATTGCTCTCTCTCTCTCTCTCTCTCTCTCTCTCTCTCTCTCTCTCTCTCTC
Organism: Nautilus pompilius; assembly: GCA_018389105.1. Taxonomy (NCBI): domain Eukaryota; kingdom Metazoa; phylum Mollusca; class Cephalopoda; order Nautilida; family Nautilidae; genus Nautilus; species Nautilus pompilius. The sequence continues at coordinate 507,499 of JACATO010001103.1, forward strand.
TCCTGACCTCATTCCTCTATCTTGCGTGTGTTGGTGATTCTGTATCCTGAAGTTATTTAAGAATCATTAAATATATGTAAACCATCTTTATAAGATTATTCTGCTGAATGTCATGTAAAGATTAACTATAATTATGTTTAACGAGTTATTAAATATGAATTTCCCTTTAATGAATAACTAACAGTAATATGGCTTTTATGGAAATAAATTAATTTTAGGCGAATTCTTTCTTTTAATTTGCATATATGCAATGTCTATAATGTTATGTAAATAATGTGGAAACAATTAATTACATAGAAAGCATATAATTGTGTTATTACCTCTCGCTGCTTGAATGCAACAGAATTATAAACAATCTTTGCATGCATTGATCAACATCCGTAATTTTTCAGTATTTTATTTGTAAATATGTACATTTCAAATGGTTTCTTGCGCACATCAATGCTCAGAAACTCTCCTCGGGGTGGACAAATATTATGGTTGAATTATTAACCCACCATTCACCACCTCAGTTTATACCTGACTTATACCACCAGGCTAGAAGTTTTTATTTTTGTTGAACTGACTGCATATTTAGTTACCAATCTCATAATGCAAAAGACATGAAGTTGGAGCGATGTACGGCTTGTCCTCACAAAGAGTTATACTAATGACGAACGTATTACACGTCGCAGCTTCTATAGCTCAACCTGTGCTGAGTAACAATAAAAATGGTATACAGCGAGTTAGAAAAATAAGTTATTGTTAGCATTGGATTATTAACAAATATGTCAGTAAATAAAATAGTTAAGGATAGGTACGAAATACATTTTTTAAAATTTTTTAAACTGCTTAGCAAATTAAATCGATAACACAGTATAACAAAAATTATTTTAAAATAATACGTACGTTATCATAAAATAATCTAACGTATAATTTTACAAATACAAAATCGAGAAAACTCGATCATACTTTAATAGACTAAATAATATGACAAGATGTAGGCTCTCATAATGTATTGCTGCGAAAGCAATCTTTTCTAAAGTACAACAAAAGAACCAAACAAAGGTCAACTAGATAGTAGATACAGATAGAGCCGTTTTCCGCTTCTTTATGCTTTTTAAATTGCAAATATTATTGCATTTTCTATTTTTTCAGGCTTTGCATCATAACCACACATTTCGTAGCGACCAGCTTTTAGTCGTGTTCAACAGAGCTGAGCTGTATGTCATGTCATCTGTCTACTTCCGTTACTTTGCATTGTGGGACAACATTTTTTATGATTATCGACAGAATAAACACTTGTTTCAGATTCCATACACCTTACTTTAAGATATTAAAATGTATATAACAAATATTTAATTACACATTTTTCTGAGGAAGCGTATACAGTGTTCTTCCATATTAATTTGGAAACTCCGATAAATGCATGCACCTAACTGAAATATACATATTTAAGGTTTGATCTATGTATATGTTGAGCGTCTAAGTTCTATGTAGGGAAATCACTGATGTGTACTGTCATCATAGAAAGATAGCGGATTCCTCGATATTTTCCATTAATCTGAGGTCGTTACAAGCCGATTCGAGCGTCACCAGAGTGAATGACAAGATTTGCAAAGATCTCGACATTTCTCGTCGATCTGTGGTCAGTATTATTGCGAAGTTTATTGAGACGTATGCCACTGCAGTGGTAATGAAAAGTCCTTAAACAGTGACATCAGGATATGAATATCCCATCCCATTACTTTTCTCGTACCCAATGAATGCCAAAACATTCTTGTTGATATCGACCATGCAACAGAAATAAGCCAAAAACAAATCAACATTATGTTCCCTAACTTGAATACGCAGAACGTGCAGCTCATCAGAAATCACCTCTCCAATAGGAATAAACTCGTGGAAAGATTTTGTCAAAGGACATCTAGCAAGACCCTCGAGTTTCGGCGGTGGGTACTATTCTCCGACGAGTGGAGCTAGAGATCGAATCTGGTTTTGGAGAAGACCTAACAAAAAATGCAATTGCAATAGCATCAGTTTACAATCAAGTATAAAAACGAGTTTCCACCTATTTATTGCAATCTGGCATGGTAGAAAAACAATTGATATTTGTCGAAGTACGTTTTACTTATGACGGATACACTGCCATTTTAAAAACACATACTATTATACTGACAATAACTAATGAGATTGGAGGCTCATATTCTCCAAGCAAGATGGGGCTATATACCATACCTTAGTTGCGATCACATCACAGTGTGGAAGAGAAATAAAGGATGTCTTCCCTAACATTGAAAATATCAAAGAAAGATACTTTCACGATTAAACGAGATGGCAGCAATTTACCATATTTGGTAAGCCCAGGAAAGTAATTTTTAACAGTCACAATGAGCAAAAATTCTTGTTGAGTAAGTCAGTAGAGTTCACCCAAAAGATTACTTCACCGTGTTACCAAACATTGCATTTTCTAATAAAAATATTTATGCACATTTGTACCTCATTTTTTAAGTTTTATTTAATTATCTGATGACCATTTTCTAAAAATACAATTCAATGCATACATTTTTGAGAGAAAAACTATATTTATTCAGTGATTTCTCAGCTTTTTATTGTTTTATCGATCATTATTTAACGGTGAAACTATTTGTTAACTGTAACTAAGTAACAATTACATAATCGCTGAATTTCTATTTTTTCATCTTTAAGACGATCTGTTCTTTATGACAAGATAAAACTTAATTGCTAACCGGAAAGTATTGTTAGCTTCTCATCTAAAGAAGAAAAGGCCTTCATAAGAATAACTTATTTTAAAAATATATTAATTAACAAGCACATTGTCAGTTATGGTTGTCTACTTAAAATAAAAATATTTTCTGGCTTAAACATTTTGACTAGAAACGTAGTTTTCACAAAAGATTTTGAAAAAATACTAATAATTTTACATATATGGAGTCTCTAACAGTCAAATTCTACAAAAATATAGGATATTTCATTTGTATCAGCAAGTGTATGTGCGACACTTAATACATGAAGACAATTTATATTGTATAGAGTTAAAATGGTTAATGTCGAATTTTCAAAATTACAATACAAAAAAATAAAACTTAATACTGGGTAATTCAAATAACGAAAATCTTTTTATTTGTCTTTCTCCTGCTAACATCACCAATACCAGATTTGGACTTTATTACTGTAACTCACCATTTAATCGGCAGACCGATCTGCGCTTTTGTTAGAAAATGGCAAAATACGCAAAAATTCTTCCCAATGTTTTTTTAACCTTGATAAGACATTACTCCTGGTTTTTGATCCTTTGGCTAGAGAAGGTGTGGTTTGTGTGCCTGTCAACTACTCTTTCTTGTTGTTCAGGACGGAAACTACGAGAAATTTTTTTTTTTTTTCCATTGAGTGATGAATTGATTTTGTTATCTACGTCCTCTCTCCTATTTCAGTATGACTTAGTTGATTAGCTCATTCTATCTCCGACCTGACCTTCTACGTGACCACGGAAATGATGCCATTATGCGGAAGTATACATCTTAATATCATTTTCGGTCTTTGTCAAATATCGAGAAAACAAAGAAATTAATAGGGCCATTGAGGGAGACAAAGATTTACATGAACGGTTAAAGTGATTATAGAAACAGCTCTTTTTCTTTTGTTCCTGTTTTGCTACTATCTATAAGTTAGCAATGTATCTATGGAGAGTAACAAGTATATTAATTAGTAGATTGAATCCAGTTCAGCGGAAACAGGCATGCTGGTTACGTAGGTAACATCACTTTATTAAAATAAAATAAAAATGTGCTGCAAGCTATATAAAACACCTGTAATTTAAAAATAAATCATGTTTGCATAAATAAGCATATCGATGTAAGTTAAGGTCCGACAGATTTTCCTTTATATTAAGTATAATTAAAACGTTTTCAAGGTGGAGTCAGTTTGTATTTAAGCTTTGGCAGTCTTCTCTGGCTGAGATCAAAGCGCGCTCTCTTACAACTCGCAATGAGGTACATAAAGAGAAAGACCCCTGTGAGGGAGTAAGCACTTGGATAAATCGCATCTCTCTTGCCCCTCTAGGAAGGCGAAGGATGGCCGGCTGTATATAATCTGCCACGCACTTCCACAGGCGTAGTAGATAAGCCTCATTCATAAACAGCTACGACGGCTGAACGTGGAACCGATTTAGCTACACCACACACCCATAAAACTTTACAACCAACTTAGCGCTTTCTAGTTTTAATAAACTGATGGACACACAAAAACCCAGAGCAGAGCGCACTCTAGTTCCATCCAGGCCTGCTATCTTGTCCTGTGGGTTAGGGTTCTCTCGATTCGGCATTACAGTCTCCATGCGCCTGACTCCCTGGGGGGGGGCTTATCGCGTATTTCAGGCTCCCTAGCTGGCGGAGTGGTCTACCGAATAGTCCTCGGCCTCGTATCGAGGGTCATGAGACCGCCGAAGGGCATTATACTTTGGGGTCACGGCGCCGTCCGTAAAAAGAAACACACTTACACTTAAGCACACTTTACAAAAACCAGCACCACCACCAAACGAAAAGAAAGAAGTTTTGATTCAGTGGCTTGTGCTCTCATGAACGTTTCGTGCGTCTAGCACGTTTTGATCTTGCATGCATTAGGAGTTAGTTTTAGAAAAATAAGTAGTGACATCACAATCTAAACGTGAACTAAACAGAGTGAATTCGAGTTGTTCTGTGCGTAAACCTATTACTGCATATATATATATGGGGGGAAGGCACTATACAGCATTGAGGAGATGGCAGATAAATGGAATGAAAATTGCTGGGCGGTCTTTGCAAAGGCTCGAGACGATTTTGAATACATCACTCCGTCATGAGGTGTCGTATTGCCAAAAGCATTTCTGTCATTATTGCGGTTGATAGAGTAACACAGCGTGAGGGTCCGTAAGGCGATTCCTAAAGAAGACGGGGTAGTTATAAAGTGCCCCACAATCTCCTCGCTAACGCCAGTGACTCGCGGAGTCTCTGACGGACCAACAACGGGATGTATACCAGAACAGCGTTGAGGAGGCTGAACGACCTTGGTTAAAACAACTATTTTCTTATAATTTTCTCAAGGTTGTCAGATCGATCTAAGCAAGCTGGACTTAATTTGGAAAGTTGACGTTTTCTGTTGTATTTGAAGAAATGAAAGAGTGTACATGATACTGGTCCAATCAAACGCAGCTCCTCCTAAAAATGGGTTTTATGAACAGTAGAGGAACATGCAGTCGAGGAAACATTGCGTGGACGGTTGCTTATGATGGGAAATCCATCGTTGTGAAGGATTCCTATCGCTTTTCATCATTTTTGCGATCACTTGAAGACCAATTCTGACGGGACATCAGGCCATGCAATGATGCATTGTCTCCAGAATATAACGATTGAGTTTCTTGCTTGTCCTGCTGCTAGCCCTGGTTTGCACGCGATAGAGCTTCGTAGAAATGAGAAAGTGTGCCGCGCAAAGGAGAATTCTCCCTTTAAAAATGCTGCTGAACTGATCTTTTGAGGAGGGGTAGAGGAATACCACAGATGCGAATTGAAAGTTTCGTAAGCAGTGTGTGGAGGGAGTGGTCGAAAATCCTTGGTACAAAGTGAAGTTATACTTGAAAATGACATGAGATTCGTATTGCGATATACTGATAATGGCGTGTAGCACTACTGCACTTCTTATTATCATATCTCCCACATCTAAAATGTATAGTTCCAGTGGTGTTTTCAGGCGTGTGCTGGAGGTTCAGCGGGTAACTGTTGACCACCTTGCACGCTGGTTCACCAAGGCTAATATCTACATTGATACAAGAAATCCTTAGATCTCCGAAAGACAGCACAAAATTCTACCGAAAACAGGAAGTGAAAGTGTTACACTATTGTTTAGTTACCTCTAAAATATAAATAGGTAAAATGGGTGAACGAAAACGTTTCTAACTGCTGTGTCATTTTACACCTTACTGTACACCTAAAGGAAAGACAAAATGCCTTTTCTATGCGCCATTGACCTGGCGTACCATTAAACAATAAAGTAGTAAAAGCCGCACTGTTAACCTTTTATTGGTATGTTTCTTATATTTCATTTTTTAAAAGTTTTTTTCAAGAATGGCGGAATCGGGTCAGAGATAGCAGTGACCCTCCACCTTTCCAGTAAAAAGCACATCAGACATTCCAATTTCAGCGGGACAGTTATGCTTTTGAACACCAGTCCCGGGGCGCATGTACCGCTTTTCAAATTCTAACTTAAAAGTTTCATTAAATTTCAACCAATACGGCATTTCTTAAAATTAATCTTCGGCGAGACGTAGGCGCATTTCAAAGAATCCTAAATTAAAAAGTAAACCATAGGACGTCTGTTATTTACTATAGTAGTACGACGAAGATTCACTCACTGGTTATCTAGATTTTCCATTAACTCTGAAATAATATATTTTGTTCTTATTTTTTAGTTTACTACACTTCTCTTGTAGACACTGATGGAATTTGGATAATCAACCCAGAACTATTATTTCGTTTTACAAAACATGTATATTACCAGTTATATCTCTTTCCTGCGTTGTTTCTATAAAAGAAATAGAATTTGATCGATTCTGTGCTAACACATGGTGGCAATTTACATCAGATTGAAATGTTGAATTTTAAGAAACATCATTATACAAAATATTCTTCCAACAAACTGAAATATTTAATTTCGCTTTGAAACATTCTAAAACCTGAAACGTTCAGCCAAGTAAAATAAATTTAATTTCCTTTTTAAATGCAAAAGAAAGCATTTAAAAGAATGGTTTTCTTTTTTGTACTCGCTGCATTTGAAAATGCACTTACTTTCCCAAGCTGAGTGAAATGTTAATACAGGGCGCTGTATGCAGTACGCTAATGCTGAGGAAATTAATAGCTGTGCTAAGAAACAAGAAAGAAAGTATGGGTTAGGAAAGAAATATTACCAATGTCGTCTCCGAAACCAGCTATTAATGAAACAACTACAACAAATTAAACCTTAATGCTAGCGCTTCTCCGCTGATTTCTCTTATTTATTTGGTATTCTCCCCACATACGTCATTAACAAGACCTGGAAATTCCGTCGAAAATGTGTGTACATGTTATTAGTTTCATAATTAACTTATTAATCTAGCAGAAAATTATAGTGTAGCTTCTAAGCGTTCTATTTTATTCGTTTTGCTTTATACTACGAGGTAATAATATGGGTTAGGGTGGGAAGCAAACATATCTAAACTGTCCATCAACAACAGGACTAAAACGTGTTATGTTTTGGTTAAATAGTGATGTAAATATATGTACATGAGGTGTCTCTGTAAAATAGCACGTAGGTGGTACATTCTGACTGAAAATCTACATAATTTCCTTAAAGCAAAACTATTCGTAGAAAAAAATGTATTTAATTATTTTGTAAAAAAAAATTATTTACGGTGCAACTAAAACTTTTCTCGTATTAACTTTTTTATATAATTAATTTAAGTGGGATGTTCAGTAGATTTAAATATTTTGTACTTTTCGAACACGTGCTCAACTTCTGTCAAGAAGATACCAACAAGCACTGTGCATCTCTCGCGCTTACTGCAGCGGGGACTGAAATTAATTATGACATCATTTATTCTTTCGATTCTTCTAGAAGACAAGCCCACTCACCCCCTCAAAAAAAACGCAGCTGGCAATCTCCGATGTACCGATAAGAGAATATTAATTTAATTATTTTTAATTTGTGTGATCTTCTTGTCGAACCCTGTCATGACTTTCTAGGTCTAAGGACATGTCACACAACTTTAGTGAAATGGAGTTACCCAGATGCGGTTTGGGACTCTTTGGCGGTGATCGAAGTGCAAGCTCGTTAAAAATTACCCATAGAGTCGCCTCAATCAGTACTCAGTAAATCCTGGTAGAACTCTTCATTTTTAGATGTGGTTGATCAATAAAAGGAAAAAGAAACCAACTGATGGATCCTTTTCTCTTTGGCAGTTTTAGGTGATTCATTAAAACTAATTAATATTTGATTTCTAAATTACATAGATGATCTTGAGTATTTTAATACTACATCTGCTATCAATAAAACAAAAGATGTTGCCTAAAACATTTAAAACTAGAAATATTCTTAATAATTTATTTTTATTTTTAGCTGGAAGTGTAATAAACGAAAAGTTTTAAGAAATCCGATATGATCAAATCAAACCATAGATAATAAGAACTGAGATGATTTGACTGGTATAAAGTAAACTGGCAGTACAGCACATTATCAATTAAATACGGAATTTCTAACACGTTATCTCTTTAATATTAATATTTAAAACAATTAACTATCAGAAGTCAGCTAGTTCATACACTTAAATAAAAATGTCTTTTATTACCTATTCAGCGATAAAGATGTCATTAAAAGCCATGATTGGATTAAAGTATTTTCTTTTAAATTATGCATATGTTAAACGTCTTCGCGTAGACTGAATCAGATTGAGAAACATTTCCGATAAACCTAAGACTGATGCACGTTAAATTTGCGAAACTAACGTTTTATAACCGTAAAGTAGTTTTCATACTTGTATCCATCAAAACTGAATTGAAAAAAAAAACAAAACAACAGTAGATAGGTACTAATGAAGTGGCTCCTATGTTTTTATAATTAATTTTTTTTTGAGTTTTTCTATAACTTTCTTAATTTTTGTACGTACAGAACCATTCGCAGTGGCATAATTTCCAAGCTGGAATGTCTTACTTCTAAATGCAGGGGAAATAACATTGACTTCAATGGAAAAAGAGTCTGCTAGAATTGTTTATGACTAGTACTGCAGACATCCATGTCACGAACACAAGATTTTTTGAAAGAAGCACATAGTTGAGCAATTTGACATTCAATGGAAGTAGTCAGAGAGAAATCTTTAAGTCAGTGGATATTCCGCTGTCAACTGTTAATAGGGTGATTGTCAAGTTGGAGACAAGTCATTCGACAACTGTTCATCATAGAAATCTAAATAGCAGAACGGACACTTCGTAAAGTAAACATGAACATAATACTCGTATCTCAACAGTCAGCTGCAAATGTGGCAAACCCTATGCAAGTTTCCATGGGAACCATCAAACGTTATCTTCAGAGCTTGGAGTAGAACGGGAAAAAGGCGAGATGAAAATTGCTCTTGACCCACGCAATGCCATTTATCGACTTCAATGTGCAACGCAGATGCTACCCCACCCTTTTCTCCTTTGGTACACTGCCATTTACCTTCCGATTAGTCCAGAGTTTCACACTTCTCAGATCGTGGTCATGTATAAGTGTGACACCGTCCAGTAGAGGGACTGTCATCGAATCGTCTGGAAGCCAAAATCACAACAAAATATGACAATCTTTATGTTATGGCTAGGGTAAGGTTTACACCACTAGAACATGCAGCTGGTGATTTTCGAAGAAAAAACAATCACTGCCCGATATATTAACAATCTCCGAAAGGAATGTTGGTTTGTCTGTCAATGGATGTCTGTACAAAGAAGGCAGTATTTTTATGGAAAATGGTGTCCAAGTTCACACCGCCGGTGCATCGCAAGGATGAAAAGAGAGTCAGAGAATCACAATTTTCCCATGGTCTGGACAAATACGGAATATAATCCACATTGCACACGTGCGAGCTATCCCTTATAGAGACTTCCAGAAATATCTCCGTAGAAACACGCGCCTATAGTCTCTAACACAGATTCCGTTCCTGGAAACGGCAAGGAATTCTTTCAAACATGATTCTTGTTATTGTCAACGCGTTGCTGCCTTTAAAGGCTACGCCACAAAGTGTCATTCGCACTTCCAGAGAAATTTATAGTTTCAGAATAAAGGGTGATCTTTCAAATTTGACTATCTATTAACATGTGAATTCTGTGTATAAATAAATTCTCTTTCTGTAGGTTTTGCTATCTTGTTTATTTCGCACTTTTGTTTTCTCCCTTGGCAGTTGACCGAAAAACAGTGCAATAATAATGGATCACTACTTTCCTGAACATGTCTGTCAATTCATAATCATAATACATACTTTTAGTTTTATGGACATTTCACATATTTATTTCTTTAAATTTGAAAACAAAACATTGAAGAATTGTTTTTTATCATTGCAACAATCATGAAACTCAGAAAAGTTGTTTTCACTCGTACGGAATTTCATTGAAAATCAGGCCTTTTTTACTTTTAAATGGAATAATATGGAGAATCTGAAGAACTTACATTGAAGATTTCATCTGCTATAATTCATTGAACACGTCCAAATGGATACATTTGTCTTAACGTGTCCTTGGATACCACATGAATTCTTTTTTTAAAATGTAAATGACGTGCCAAATAAAGCTTTACTTAAAATCATTAAATTAGCATATGTTATCTCTGGATGACGATCAGCGAAATTTCATTATTTTCTCTTGTAGATCAAGTTTTTGGAAGGAATCGGTCCCTCCTCCAATATTATGTTCGGCTCTGGACGCAACGCTTAATCCATCAGCGTCTCTTCGTTGTCGAAGGGGGATGCGACTAATAAAAAGAAGGAGAAGCACCAAAATGCACGTGTTAGACCGGAAATAATTAGTTGCGTGTTTGTACGCACACACTAAAAGTTTTGCTTTCCAAAAATAAGATTAGTCTTAGACGTTTGTCGTATGTTTATAAAGAACTGTTTTGTACCTCGTTACGTCATTCATTTACAATTTACACAGAATTGCGAAAAAGCATTGCATTTCACTAGTAATTGTCCGACTGGGAAGATGAGGAATTCCTTATACAATCTCTGGGTTTCTCTAATGTAGACCGTAGGGTTACGTCCAATCTGCTGCGCAATACCTCAGAATTTATCACAAATTTGTAATATTTCATTGTCTCGAGTCATTTACATAGCACGTCAATGAAATCTGGCGATTCTTTTAACCTCTTAACATATATTTCGTAGTGCCGTGACATTTCCACGAAACAGGTACGGCTAGACAATGAAGGCGGCCCTATCCTCTAATGTATATCGCTCTTGTTTGTTGACAGAAACTGTTTACACGGCTAGAATCATTTGTCTTCGTTCTTTCTTCTAATAGCTTCGAAAAGTACAATTAAGCACATATCGCAATGGAGAAAAGACTCCGTATAATTCAAATAAACAGAGATAACTGCAAATTGTTTCTGTTCGATTATGTAGTTTGGATTACAATTGTCTTTCTCTTTGAAAATAAAGTATTACATAGGAGATAACTCGGTGTTGAGTTTCACTTTTCCTCCACGATATGGCTTTTGATTAATTTTCTTAAACAAATTTGATCATACTTTTCCTGTATTTGAACATACCATTTATTGTTTTCTTTATCTCGGTTTTAAGACCTTAATTTTGTTTTAAATATCTGGTAATTTTTGGAGAAAGCGACGAGTTAAAAATATATATATATGTATGTAAACACTATTTAAACAAAAACAAAACATATTCAAAGGGAGACAACTTTTCATTTTAATTTAGACGTTGTATCTGTTTTAATTTCTTTCTTGCTATTAAAAGAAAAACAAACTGTAAAGTCAGTTAAAAACATAACTAAACTTTTCTAAGGTTTATTTTAAAATCATAGACATTAAGAATCAGGGTCTACAAGATGAATAAGAAATAGTGCAAACAGTTAGAAATTTTCAATAATGCAGACGTCTAACTTGAAATGCGAGACTCACCCTGTTGACAGATGAGAAAATGAGCTCACGGAAATAACATGACATATATTTAATGAGTACCTATTTAAAAAAGCTAACTTTGGTGCAAAGATTTCGTGCCACCCTGTAAGAAGATTAAATATATGTTGTTAGGTTTAGAAATCGTACATAAATTCTTAAAGAAAATATAATTGATTACAATTGATGAGGCAAATATTTCTGTATGAAAAGGACTTCATGCGAAAGAATGATATGGGTTCAAGGGAGATAACCAAGTTTATATAAAATGAAAATAAATAAGTACAGCAGGAGATTAAAGTCGTAGCTGAATGTTGTTGTTAAGTAGAAATATAATAAATACATTCATTTGTCGTTTATATCTTTAGATAGCAATCAATTGTTCTTTTGACTGATATATACAGGATGGCGCAAAAGTCGCACCCCATAGGAACTTTGAATAATAGCAAGGAAAACTAAATGATATTCCTGGCCGTTCAGAAGATGATCCCGACCTGTACATCCACCTGGTCGGCAGTAAACATTTGACACACCCTCGCTTTTCTTACATTATGACGGAATTTCATGGCAACGAAAATTTAAGGACGAATCAAATATATTCCAAATTTTGTCATCCCCCAACCAAATTTTTAGAGATTATATATATGATAAACAGATCAAGGAAATATTAGTTTTTAATCGCTTGGCCATAAACCCAAATCACAGCCTGGCAGCGTTTACGCACGGAGTCCACAAGACGAATAGATTGGTCCATGCAAATATCGGCTTTAAGTCGACTGAATAATTTGGGAGATTTGATCAAAATTTCTCTACCTTTTCACCTTAAGAGTTGTTTCTGTATCGCTGCATGGATTCTCTATTGTAATCAAATCAGGGATTTAAGCCGACCACTTTGGAAATGGAATTTTCTGATCTGTGAGACGCTGCTGATGATGGAGGCCAAATGTTTGAAATCCTTATCATGTTGGAAAATCCAGTTGAGAGGGAGGCTACTGTTCTCAGAACATGATTCTAGTATATTGGTCGAAATGCGCAGGCAGACATTGTTCCCCAGATACGATTAATATGGGCTGTCGGTTTTCGAGAAGAAAGCCCCATAGTATAACCGACCCGTCCCCAGCCTTGATCGTCGGTTTGATAAACTTCTGGGAAAATGCTACACCGAATTTAATCGCACATAAAATTGAAATTTGAACAAAACCATGAAACTCTAAGTGTTCGAACAATTATAAGGAGCATAGACGGCTACTACAGCAAATTATAAAGACAACAGAAGGTCACATTTTTGGGGTTTAATGGAGATTTTCTTTGGCAAAACGATCCATCAATTCGACATCAGAAAGCCGTTTCTGGATAGTTCTAGTGAAGATGGGAAGATCTTCTAAAGCTTTTAAGTTGCCAACAGATGTCCTGTGCTGGTCTTTTGATTTACCAACCAGTCTGAGCATCTGTTCTTTCTTCCGCCCGCTTCTATGATGTTCGATGCAGTCGCCCGTGTGTTTGTAAAGTTTCCAGGCTATATTTCAAGCTGTTTTATTGCACTCGATCTACTCAGAAATCTCGCGATATCAGAGGTTCTCTTTTATCTCTGTGCAGTTTGCTGGACTAAAACTGGCTCTTTTATCCGCTGTATAACGCTACAATATTATACCCTGACTTATATATTCTACAGGTTGTCTGAAACATCACAACTTCGAGAAGTTGGCGTTGGCATTCTTACAGTTTGGCCGCCACGAAATTCTGTCGAAATGTAGGAAAAGCCAGCGTGTGCAGAATATTTATTACCGATCTATTTCTGTATATGTCAATCGAAAGAACAAGAAACCGTTTGTCTGTCAGTGTAATGCCCGTGACGGAGCGATTACTTCTACATACTGACGTGTCGATTTATGTTTGTCCGTTACTGTTAACAGCCGTACTGGCGGATAGGTGATTCGCAAGATCTTTACAGGGCCATCATCTATCACGTGTAGAACATAGCCTCAGGTACTTAGTTTCACTTTCGCAGAAATTTGCGCTTTGTTTCTCAACTGCGTCTATTGTCAGTCGGAACAATTTTGCATATCCTCTTCAGAGTCTTGCATAAGCTTCTTCTGGAACACGAAGTCGTGCTGTAATCTGCCGCGTGGAGCAACCTTCGCCAGCTAAGACTTTGATTTCTATTCGCTGGTCGGGTGATATTTCCTTTCTAAGACTCTTAGCATTCACCGCACTACAGTGACATCGCTTCCTGTGCTTCTTACAGGCTTCGGACTCTCTGGGTCACGTGTTATTTTGATTTTATGCCCAGTTTTGTTTATGTTAACATAATTATTTCAATACTATATACACAGACTTTAAATTTGCTCTGGAACACTGGATTTATGAGTACACGACGAAGAAATAATAATTATTAAACAACATTGGGAGTTTCCAGATTGGGAAACCTGGAGTGGAAATAAAATGAATTGCGTGCTTTTGGGAACCATATTTTTCTATCCCTTTTAACCGACTAATAAATGCTCAAAAACAACGTATTTTTTTCGACGAATGATGTCCTCTTACGAAACTAGTATTACCACCACCAAATACTACTCTTATAGCTATTAGATCCAAAGTGTCTCTTTTTCGCTACTTCAACAATACTAATATTACTATTAGATCCACAGTGCCCCTCTTCCTTACATCTGCAGCATCTCTGCTCCGCCTCATCATGAATAAGAATACTACAATAATTATAATCTCTACGTTGTCAGTTTTTCATCTCATTAATACTATTGCTTCTAAGACCCCTATATCTACAGTAGCTCTCTTCAGCCTCAAAATTACTACTACTACTAATAGCATAAATATTAGATCTAAAGTAATTTTCTATCATTTACTCATTACTAATACCAACCTTAACATAAATATAAGAATTACAGTGCTTTATCTCTGCTTACTCAGAACAACAACTCCTAATATATGTGCCTCTTCTCCATTTCGTCAATACTTCTACTACTAACGCTATAGCTATCTAATCTACAGTGTCTTTTTTTTTACTTATAGCTATACTAGTAACAGAAACGTCCAAAATCCTATGTAGCCGTGTTTCATCCGGAAATTTGATTGTTCCTATACTTTGGGGATTTGAAAAGAACAACAATGACCATTATTCTGACTGTTTTTCATGCGCAACTTGTTTTACGTTTCTTTTCTCTCCGGTAATCCGCAATGAAGAAAATAATTTTCTCTGTCAAGGTGGATGGAGCTGCTTTAAAATCTTATCTGATAGAAAGAAGATAAACAGCGAAATGACATGTGTTGTCTCCTATGGAAACTGCTTCATGCGTTAAAATGTTATTTTAGTCCAAGGGAGATAACAATTATTATTTTTACTGCGGACCTCCTGTAATACTAAGGCAGTTACCATCAGTTACTTTGTCATATAAATAAATGATTTTATTTATCCTCCATCCGCATTTATATATTTTGCTGTATCTTAGTAGCAACATTGAAGCTATTAATAGAAAATAAAATAAAATAAATAAATGAAAAAGATGTATTTATAATCTGCACATCCTATATAAGGAGAAATCATCCAACAGCTAATGACCCTGACTGTTTCGCAGACCAATAATAATTACATATTTTGTATTCAAAAGATGAAACAAAAATTGTAGCTTTTAAATTCCCTTTTCAGTTATTACGATGTTTTAACTGAAATTTAGAAAAGAAAGATAGTAGTCGGAATGTCCCTGCGGAGGTAAAGACCCCAGTTTGTAATCCTTTCTAGGTGCACGTGGGAGCGTCCTTGACCAATATCCCTTTTAAACTTGGTATTGTAATAGATATTTCCTTCCTTCCGTGCAGCTTTGGTAACATGTGATGATATATTTACCATACGTACAATATTCTTCGTGTATGAAAAATATTTTAAAATTTATTATACAAGGGAAATAATCCAGTTCTTAAACTGCATGAGTTTCTGTTCTATGTGTAAGCGCTTTAAAAATAATCGATGGATTAAATTACATCAGTGAAGTATTTGTGTTTACAGAAATACTAAAGACAAAACTACACAGTATACATGCAGATAATATGAGCACAGATATGTCATAAAAGTTCGTTTCATGAAAAAGGAATTGCTTTATAAAATACGGCGAGTTATCTTCCCTGGCAGCGAATAAAAAATTATGGATATGCCTATCAAACTGCACTTAATATTTACGTTTGATCACTTGTTACATTTATTATTAATGTAACAATAAACAAATTAATAATTAAAAAGCTAAAAGTACGTATATTTATATACCAATTATTATTACATTTTTAATCTATTAAATAAAATAACAAAATCACTTTTCTGCGACTTCATAGACGGACAGGTTTAAAAAAGACCGAACATCAGTAATGAATGAAGACTGACCAGGACGCTCCAGCAGTACCGCCGCTGAAGAAAACATTGATCATGTGGAGACATCTCTTAGTGATAACCGATGGGTGAGTATTGATGAGCTTGGTAATGCATTTAGCATAAATGCAGGCAGTATATCCATTAACACCAGTACTTTCTGATATTCGAACAAAAAAGCGTGAAGACTGACATAAAGTGTTCTGCTGAAGCGAGGCGATGTGAGACAGCACAATGCTCTTGCGACCATCGAAACTTTGAACGGGCTGCCCTTTTAACGTCTGCATTTTTACGCATCCAATTTGTATCTCTTTGGATTCCTGAAAGATGCTTTCTGAGGTCAAAAGTTTCCCAGTGATCTCGATGTTTAAGAGGTGGTGCAATTGTCGCTTTCACATCAACCAAAAAACGTTCTACTGGAATAGTATGGTGAAACGTGTGAGTGGTTGGACTACACGTGTAAAACACGGGGTCTACTTAAAGTGTTGTTGTCCAATAAATGATACCTGGCCACTTGTTTTATGTATGAATTAATTGCCTTTAGTTTCTAAACAGCCCCGTTCAAACAGTACTGTGCAACTTCATGCGAATATGAAACAAAAATAATTATTGTATTTTTATCAATAAGCAATTTATGGCATGCAAGGCATTATTATGTCATCTTTTTAAATGACTGCATCATTTGAAGACTATTGTATTTGTTATATTGGGGTTGCCATTCAGTTTATGCCTGAGTTATCATATTCCTGTCAGTTATCAGGGTCAGATGTGTAATATCTGTTCTTTTTTTGTGTGTTTAAGAGTTGACTATATTCATTACACCAAAGAAAAGAACTAAAATTGTTTCCTAGAATGAATACATCTGTAACACAAAGTGAAATTGCAAATAAAGTCAAAGTTAGCGTGAGAGCGGTGGATAACATTAAGAAGAAGCAAACTCAGGCTCAGTATCCCCGTCAAAGAGTAGAAAATGTAAAAGAAAACGGAAAACACCAGCCAGAGATGATACAAAATTAATGCGAATGAGCGAGCACGATCCAAGAAAAACTAGTGACACATAATCAGGAATTAGCAGCAACAGGTGGCCAGGTATCATTATCAACTGCGAGACATCGACTGCTTGAGGTAGGACGCCAAGCCAAGAAACCTATGAAAAAGCAATTGCTAACAAATATTATAGGGATGAACCGCTATCCTTTGGCCGAGAAATGTTCTGGTTGGTCGGAAGACTGGTACAACGGGTTATTTTCAGATGACAGTCATTCCCTTGTTCAAAGTCAACAATGGCGATTTGTACATTATCCACCTGTTGAACCAACAACCATTTCTCATTATAATGAAACTGTGAATCATCCAGAAAAAGTAAACTTTCTGGCATTGTTTTTTCTGTACGCGGGACTGGCTTATTAGTGTCTATAATAGTAAGAAATATATTGAAGTTCTAGAACTCTGTGTCAAACCAGGACTACTGAAGATATCCCCGAAGACAGATTTTCAAGCAAGATCTGGTTCCACGCCATACATCAGAATATGTAAAGGAGTATACTTCAGGAAGAGAAATAACAACTGTTTAGACGGCCAGGAAACTTGTCAGATCTAAACCCAATCGAAAATCTACGGGCTACGTGTAAGACTCGACTTTGGAAACTGGATTATACAACTAAAAAATACAAAACAAGGCGATTAGGTCTGTCACCAAGTCTGGTTTCATGATGAATAAATATAGGAAATCTATGAAAAGCTGGTGCATTCAAAGCTCAAGCGTATTGGAGAAGTTATCATAACTAAAAGTGGTCATGTCAAACATAAAAGTTTGTCCCAGACATCTACATACTGTTTACTACAAACATATTTTTTACCCTGTTCACGTTAATTTGCACAGTAATGTATATTAGTTTTCAATTTTTGTCCTTTAAACAATTTTGTTTCAAAAGCAAAACGTAACAACTCCATTAATTTTATACAGTACGTTTAAAGGTGTTATGTCTGCAATAATTATTTATTTGATCATGCGCAAAAATGACTAATATATGTATATAATGGTTATAATTTTTAATTGCGCTTATTGGAAAACTATAGCAAAGAATTCAAATTAAATTACTCCCTCTCATTGTAAAGTTTTTTTTTTAATTTAAATAAATTGCTTTAGAAGAGACTAATCAAATTATTAGCTGACTTTTATAGATACGAATAAAAGCATATAATAGCTAAATATAGCTCAGAACCTTCGAATATATCGGAAACAGCCGACAAAGGAAGCAGCTTTCCTATGATATTTACCCACTATTCTGGATAATAACATGTGATGACAAACTGTAAGCATCCGATATCACTTCTTGTTTGGAGAACAGATTGAAGATGTAAATTATTTTCCATGCACAAACGTTCTTCAGTAATTAATTAATTAATCTTCCTGACAGGTTCCTTAGAATATTATCATTATCCACTTTAAGCCTTTGGAAACCCTGACGCCAACCACATTTTTTCTGCCACAGATGCCTTTCCAGTGATAAGAAACTGCATCGATAAGGTCGATGGCCCGAGTTCGAATCTCAGTCGGAGTAGGCTCGGTTTGATGTACTTCCTTGCCATGGTTACTTCTCGCTTTTCTTTATTAGCATGAAGCGTGGGTAACCCCCACACAATTCCTGTCTTCGCACGTCTAAAAAATCCAAAGATTTAGTATGATTTTGCGATTACTTCGGGAGTTCTGAGTAGTAAGTTGTTTCGTCTTCGACGCTAGATTATCCTCCCTGAAAGTGCGCTTACTGCGGGGCAGCAGCTCTCACCTGCGATAAACACACTCAAGAGTTCGCGTGTGATTTGAAAACAAAAGCCATCAGTTATGAGGAGCCAACATTCGATTACAGGTATAACGAATCAAAATCCCATCTTTATATGAAGTTTTCTAGTTTTCCTACTTATTATTATAGAGAAACCCCGTTAAGAAGGCCTTCAGATCTATGTCAATTAGTAAAGATTAATTTTATCTAGCGTATTTATTTAGATAATAAACAAGTGAACAAACAAGGAAATAGTAAAGCAATTACAACACACTGGCTCACCTGGGTAGTTTACTTCAGGTCATGTGTGTTAACGATGTTATCTCTGTATTCATATATTTACAGTCGCATATCCATTTCTAATAACAGCAGTAGGTGGCGAAGAACATTTTATTTGATTAGAGTTCGCTTTGTCGTTTTCCATCACAAGAAAAAGACAGTCTAGGTCGGGTAAGAGGACTTTAAATTTTACAACCGTTCTGCGCTACCATTTGAGAACCGATGTCTGGTAGTAAAATCTTTGTCAAGAATGATAAGATGGTTTCGATTTTTTTTTTTTTTTTTTGATTTTTAAAGAGATTGCCAGAACAGAACCGCTGCCGATGCGGTAGACAGACGTCATACTGCTATCTCGATGTATCAGAATCAGCAACAGATTGGAAAACCGGCGCGTTGCTACATAGATCCGCCCTGCAGAAGATGAGGGATGAGACCAGTTTTTAATCAATCCTTTAACTCTCGTGTCACCTGCATAGCTCCATGACGACGACTTCTCTCATGCTGGGAAGTGAAGGAACCATGTAATATTAAGACGTTTTATTGATCCAGAACAGCTCCCTCGGGGCTTTAAAAGTATAAAAGGTCAATGCAGTCAATACACGCAGACAAGATGCCATTTAGGACTTTCTTATAAGTAATATATAATATCGCATTAAATGAAATGTGTTATTTTATGAGATAGCTTTGCATGTTAACGTTAATAAGTGAAGAGATTTCTCAGGAAAGATGGCGAATGCTGACTTTATCTCCTCTGAGTAGCATGTGTAAAATTAAAAAAATTAAAATTAACGAAATACGTATTAAAATGAAATAAAATTAATGAGATTAGTAACAATAGTTAAGAGAAAATAAATATATAAAAGAGTAAAATGATTAAACAGATTATAAAATTATATTCTTCATTGCAAATTATGATTTGCCATAAGAAAACACTGTCATCTGTTGTTTTATAAAAAAAACTTTATTGTTGATGAGAAATCATTATTCCAGCATTAAAAGCATGAAAAAATACGTTGTACCATGTATCAAAACATATGAATTATTAATTTTAGCGTTGTCTATAAAATGATGATTCTTGCATTATTGTGGATCTAGGAAGTTATTTTATGACTGTTAAATTTAGTTGATGAAAAAGCAGGGTGCTTTTATCTTATGATGTTTCTTACTACTAATTTGAATTATTGTGCTCATATTCGACTTTTGGGAAATGATAAAGTACCTCATTATTGATTACTGCTATTTCTTTCTTTGGCAGCAAAAAATTAGCACCTAAAACGAAATTCAATTATGAAATTAATGTCCTTCTTAAAGCCGACTACGCGCATAAGAAATTGTGGAGGAAGTTAGAAATATTACAGATGGCGCCGAAGCACCATTTATGTAATGCTGTCACCTGGGCTCAGGCAAAATATTCAAGAGCAGAGGAACAAAGACCAAAATCGGTGGAACGGGAAGATAGCTTGCTGGTCGAAATCTCTGAAACAACTCCTTTCTTGATGACAAGTAGCCAATAAATTTCTGATCAACTGATCAAAATTTCAGTGCAACAATCAGTATCCTTACCTATACCACCAAAAGACGACCAAGAACAGTTGGATTAATTGGCGGAGTAGCAACTGGGAAAACCCTGGTAACAAGAAAAGCGATTTGAATAAGGTACATAGCACCAATACTACAGCTGGGATCCATAGTGCTGTATATTTTGTTTCAAGAAAGAACGGTATGGTCGGAGTAACATAGGAGAAAAGTACAGAAAAATTAATGTGTCCTAAAATTAAGCATGACGGTAAAAATCTGAAAAGATGAGGTTGTTTTGTTGGATATAAGTTGATGAGATTCTCACAAAAATCAGATTCTGAATTATCTGCAACGCTATGCGATCTTATTAGGTCATCGCTTGATAAGTTTATATTACAACACACAAAGCTCTATTCACAACACCTAGCTAGCGAAAATTAGGGATTCATAAAACTATGGGTTGGTGTACCTCAATTTCCAGATACAAACCCCAGTGAACTTGTGGAGAACGAGATAGATCGGTTGGACCGTTTTTCCTGGATACTTCAATGTGAAGTCATCTTTATAAGATAAATGAGCAGTTAATTACGAAAGAATATTTATAAAAGTTAATCAATAGGTTGCCTAATATATGTCCAGCATTGTTTCACATGAACAATTGGTATTTTGAGGAAAACAATTTTGATAACAATAACTAACAATTATTGCTTTCCATGTTTTTTTTCATTTTTTTGTTGGAATAATACAATCATACCAACAATAAAATGTTAAATGGCGCAGTATTAGAAAAAGTTGTAGGAACACAAACAGATTATTCACAAATAATGAGTTATTACAACTGAGTGATGTATATAATACATTCACAATGTTTTAATACACAAAATATAGAAAAACAAAATGAATACGTACAGTAGCGCATTAATATTTTGTATGACACCTTGTTTTCATGTTTCCACAAAAGTTATCCATGTATGACTTGGAATGTTGTTCCAAATATCCTGTAGCAATTTCCAAAATTCATCCGAGAAGTTTGGTAACCTTTTGACATTTTAAGCAACCATATAACTTTATATAACCTCGGTGATGTTTATATTAAGACTTTCCGCAGGTCAAGGCATCTTCGAGAGCGTTCTATCAGACTCTTTCGGTTATAGGCAGTTTTTCTCTACTTTGACTGTATGACTTGGGTCATTGCTCTGTTGAAAGACAATTTCCACCAAGATGGTATTATTTTTAAAAAATGGCATAATGGATGAGAACCTGCCTGTTCCTGTCAGCAGTCAGTATACCTTCTATTTTATGGAAATTTTCGAAACCTTTTATGATATGCAGTCCGACAACTGTATATATTTATTCTTATATTTCATTGTAGCTGTTCTACCTAGATTATTTTCCCGTTCTTCGGTTCGCCTTCGAACAAACTGCCGTTGATTATTGCCAAACAGTTCAAACTTGGAATCATCTGTAAAGAGCACCTTCTTCCAGGTTTGATTATCCAAGTGTCTTATTTCTTCTGCCAATTTCAGCCTGGCCGTTTAGTTTCCTCTTCTCGGCAAAGATTTTAAAGCAGCTACACAATGACTGAGACCACTTCGCGCGAATGTGAATCCTACTGTTCTTGAAGAAACGTTAACATACGTACTGGTAGTTAGGCCATTTTCAAGGTATAGACTAGCTTGTCTAACACGTAGAGAACAGCCTGAAATTCTTAACATGACTTTTGGAAAGTTTGGACTTTTTTCCTCCACCGCGTCTATTGCCAATAGTATCAGTTTCCGGTATTCTCCTCAGAGTTTTGCATTCAGCTCCTGAAACGTGAAGTCGGGCTGCAATTTTCCGCATGGAATAGTCTTCAGTAGAAAAGATTTCGATTTCTATACGCTTGTCGTGGGATATTTCCTTCCCATGAGTATAGTATTCATCACACTAAAATGTTATCATTGTCTATACTTTTATAGTCTTTCCGCAGGTGTAGAATATTCTGATTACTTCGAAGACAACCAATCACATTGTACTATATCAACACGTGGCTGTACTATAAAGCATTTCATTTTCACACATAAGATGCGATTTTATCACATTTTATTTGCAATTCACACCTAGTTTTTTCTTCTTTTTCCATAATTATTTTCAATATATATATATCCCAATACATTAAAATTATTATTAAATGATGAAAAGTCAATAAAAATTTGTGAATTATGATTTTAGCACCATAGCTGCAGGTTGATGTCATAAATGTAAAAATTTACTATTAGTATAATTTTTTAGAACTTCCCTAAGCAACCATATTTTTATTAAATGATTTATTGTGCACTAACCGACATAACTGCAGACTCAGCGATAAAATAATTCATCAGCGTAATGAAGAATAAATAGTTTAATATAAAATCTTATAACAAAAGTTTTGGGATTCACAAAGTTTTGCATATACAAATGTTTAAAATTATGCTTATATATTAATTTCTAGTAAATTGACTTCTGCATGAAATATGAGATTATTTATTGAGGCTAAAATCGTAACCTTCAGTTTAAATTACTTTATTCAGCCGTGTGCATAATCATTATAAAAACACCCCATCCAATAATGCAGTTTTTACATTTAAAATGTTTACTAGTTGGTTATTTGGTAAGTTTATTTAACATATTATACTGCTCACAAAAAATAAGCAGCAGGTGTTTCCTAGCCTGTGATGTTTGTATGATAGGCACGTTTATATATGTTATATTCTTGTTTGAGAGGAGCTGTATACCGATTTTAAATCTCCATAAAGAAACTTGAGGACAATCGGAGTTAAATTAAGTTGTTGAAAAAACACTGAAATGAGCACGAAAAATGGTTATGACGTCAATCTAAAATGATCAGAAACAAATGGGCATTGTGTAGATGACTTTAATATCATTTGTGGACATCAATAACCCTCATTATATTGTTATCTAAATCTTGGTATTGACCAAATCAAACGATATGGCTGTTTTTGTGGGATGTTGTGTCATTCTTGGATCGGGAATATTTTCAGTTAACCAAAAATTTTTTTGGTGAGTTTAGCCACTTCATACATGCCTCCGTAGGATTTTCAAAACACGTTCAATCGGATTTAAATTTAGATATTTTGCAGGTTGGTGATGTTATGGACTGGAAATCCATGACTGTCAACGTGTACACGGTGACAACGTGTGTTATCGTCCAATAAAATAAAGTTTGGACTTTTCGTTTGGACCAAGGAATTACTCCCTCTAATGTTTAGAAAATCAGGGTCTTCGGTCAACTTGAATGCCAGCCCATGAAATTCGGATGCACCAACCAAATCCATCATGCAAGATAATGGAACAGTTAACATTTTGTTTTCCAGTTTGTCTGCGGATTCAGCACGTCCTTCATTGATGTCTAGACAGAATATAGTCTCTTCAGAGAAAAAAGGCGCTAATGGTTCAACCTCTAGTTGATATGTTGTTTCACTCAGTGTGTGCGTACCTGTAAATGGCATCATCTTGAAAGAATATGTAACAGCGGTGTGTCGACAGCGTGCCACTATTATGAAGCTTGTCGGCAAATATCTGTCGAAATTCTATGGTTGGTTTCTTTTCTGGAGGTCATTTTGGCAAGATCGTTCTGTTGAAAAGGGTTTTCTTTTGTCAGATTTGATAGGATAACGATCTTTACGGGAGGCGGACTACAACCCTTTGGAGGTATGAAGAAGTTTTTTCCATGAACTGACCAGTATGAAAGTACCTGTTAGTTCCTTGAAAGTGACTCTGACGAGCAGTTTACTGGGAAACAACGATAGTTTGCATCATAAATTCTTGTACCATCCAGATGGCCTGAGTTACCTAGTTTGGTATTAATTAAATGATGTCCAGGCATTTTTTAAATGACTTTTACTACATGTGTGGTCAGTTCAAACAAAAAATGGTCACAGATCTTGCGTAAAGAAGTGCCCAGATTAAGTGAAGGAGGTGATTTGCATGTAGTTTTCCTAGGTCACTCAGTTTCAGAGAAGTCTGTAACAGTGCATCTTGTATATGCAATGTCATATTTCGGTTTCTTTCCTTTATATACTCTGATACTAAAGATTTATGGTCAATCACGACAATAATTAGCCACTAATCGAAATGATTTTCAAGCAGCAAATATCGCTGAAGTGTTTCCGCTTGGACTCGTGATCCTCACCATCTTAAAGTTAGTGACAGCATTATTAAAAATTTTTATGAAATGGATGGATAATGGTTAAATTATATTATATCCACTCTACATATGTAGCGCTTATGATAGTTGATATGTCACTAGATATTTCTTTAAAATCGCTTAAACAGTGCTGGCTTTTTTTTCCAAATTTTGTCGGAGAAGTCTGTCACTGCTATTGTTAAAGATGGGTTCGTATTTGCAGGACTGCGTTAAGTCGGTCAGCCAAGGGCACCTGCACTAACAGAGCAGGTTGTGTAGAAGCTGAAAATAGATGCGGGATAAGTTGGACAGACTAAATATATTGCTAATACTGTTTATTGAAAAACGCAGACGATCCCAATAACATTTTAACGGCTATAAAGTAAACTTTTCAGATTGTATCTAAGTTTATTCTGCTTTTAAAATTTGCAGAAAATAAACGTGACTAAAAATCTGGAAACGAGATCGAAAGATGAACAATTTTCGATGTGGGTTGAAACTCACGCGGCTGGCTGGTACGGCAAAATGCCGATACCGGCCGACAGCTCAATATTATAACCACTAGATAACCTTCGATAAACATAAAAAATTACCACTGTTTTTCATATGTAAAGTCCAGCCATTCCATGTAAAAGTTACCTGTTGCCATATGTAACGTCCAGCCATTCCATGTAAAGGTTACCTGTTGCCATATGTAACATCCAGCCATTCCATGTAAAGGTTACCTGTTGTTTCTCATGGCAGTCATTGAAGAACAAATGAGATATTTTACCAGTTTATTAATAATTTAACAAAGACAAATGAACAAACAGTGCGATGTTAAACAAACAAAAACGTCCGACGTTTAAACAATGATGTAAACAAAAACAAAACAACCCAGAATTGATAATCTATAAAAGTCTTAAATGAGAAATGCGATGTATTTTCTCTGTGCTAATGAAGCTACCACTTAACTGGATCAATGCCCTGTATATCTAGGATAGTCGTGTCCATTTTTTTAATGTATACCCAGATTAAGTAAAGAAACGTCGTAACTAAGGTGCTTAGAGAAGCTACAAAAGAACTCTGCATTCCAAGTCATATGGAACATGTCAGAACAAGGCAGGCAGAATTGGAAACGGGCCAGTTTATTTAGCCAATGATAATGTGTGTGTGTGTGTGTGTGTGTGTGTGATATATATATATATATATATATATCTTCATAACGGAAATTAGTTCTGTAGCTGTCGGAAGACCAAAATTAAAGGCTACAAAGATGGCGAGACTGTGAGGCGGTATGGTAATATAGTAGAATTACATGCGCAACACAAGCAGCCTCTAAATGGGTGCTTAGTAACCAGACAAGAATGTACAATTTAACTACTTTCGTGTATCGCATCTCCTTCTGAACATCCTTCGTGAAATTACACTATAATGGTTTACTGAAGTATTGCAATCGTTTTTATTACGTAAGGATTATCATATCCACGGATATATACCAGTTTGATCGACTAAATGTTGCATGTATGTATGACATTTAGAGACTTTAAAATTTAGGAATAAATGCGGTTGAAGTATCAGTTCAAATGGACTTTTTGATTATTCTACATTTTTTTGGCTCCAACTAGCGTGGAGCGTTTCTCTTTATTTCCAGAACTGGTCTTTCGAAATAAAAGAAGGTGTCTCCGGTTTAATTGCGCAGTACGTAAGAATAGAGGCTTAAGCGTTTGTGATTGTAAACGCTGGAGAGAGATTGGCTCCGCCAGGTAGTAAAATGCCCTAGACACCCCTCTCGAGGCGCTCCAACGACCTATGGGTTAGGTGAAGAATGGTAAAAACTCGACTGCCTACCAACTGCCGCTTACACTCTTAAAAGATGATTAATTTAGAATTAATTACGAATGTTTTCTTTTCTGGCCCCGAGAGACGGGAGTGGGCGATAATTTTAAAGAATAACAAAAACATAAAACATTAAGCATCCGCAACAGATCACTTAGCATTTTTTTTCTTTCTTGCTGATAAACTGATTAAAGAAGAGTGAAGCCGTCAGTTTTAGAAGAGAAACATGTCCACGCATACCGAAGATGAGTTAAAGACTTTAAGGTGTACTTCCGTTCTGCTGTTTGTTTTGTTCTGTTTCCGCACTACGACTGAAAAGAAACAGCGCAATACGTCAGAGCGGGGAAGAGTGCAGCGTCGTGGTGCTTCATGCTTGAAATTCACGCCCACCAAAGTCGTGTGTTTGCCCGGTCGCAGTATGCGCTGTTATTTAATTCTTGCCATAACACCATGAAACTCAAATTAAACTTAGTGGTTCGATAATGAACGAATCCATTCCATCTTGAAAAATAAGAACAAAGGAAAAATAAAATGCCTTGGTTGAAGCAGAAAACCCGGGAGTACCTGCAGTCCGGCGGTAGACTTCGCTCCGACCGGCTGCCTCCCATAACTCCACATTCTAATGGATACTTAAAGATGATTTCAATACATAAACTAAGCTTATTATCTGATATCTCGCAGTTGACTTTTTAACAGTATTTTTTATATTATGAAAACGCAGTTTTTTTTTTCTCAGATGGGAAAAATCACCAAGAAGAGGAAAAGGCTAAGCGCGTTCAAGCGGGACAAATCCGATATTAGGCGGCCGGTGTCCGGTGAAGACCTCAGGAGGAGTGTCTGAGTTTGAATCCCCTTCGGGAGCGACGCGGTTTGGCGTACTTCCGTTGCATGTCTTCTGCACCAGCCGGCTATGTGCGTTTCATAAAGCACCTCAGCTTCTTCTCACGTCTAAAATTGAAGAGTTTTCGCAAGGTTTTCCGGGTACGTATCACGGATGCTCCGCGGGTAGGTCTTCACCGGCTCGCACCTTGGCCACTGCTCACGATTTTCCCAACCGCACCCAGGACACTGAAGCTGAGACCTCCAATGTAAGGATAGTCATCCGACAAAAAGTTGAATTTATTTATTTTACTGCATTATTTAGTTACTTAAATTTTTGTTTTCGTACATTTGGTTAGTTCTATTTCATTAGATTCTATTCGATTCCATATAATGTAAAAAACAAAATAACGCGTTTTTTTCTTTTCTTCAGCTATCTGCAAAGTGTTTTTTCTTACTTTCTTAAACATCACTGTTTTATAACCCTTTGTCTGTTCTAAAGCTGTAGGCAAAAATATTCTGTGTTCCTTTATTTGCTTGAAGAATTACTGAACAGCAGTAAAGCATGATTTGTAGCGTATCATCGCAAAAGAAAGAACTATTTTAATTTCCATAAACGTTTGTTTGCCCCAGCAAAGCACCTACACCGACTACTGAATTGTTTAACATTTACCTATATTTATATCGGCGATAACTCTGTGTAGGTTTCCAGACCAATGCGGGTGGCGTCCCTTAGATAATAAGTCAAATACGGA
This sequence comes from Nautilus pompilius, assembly GCA_018389105.1. NCBI lineage: Eukaryota > Metazoa > Mollusca > Cephalopoda > Nautilida > Nautilidae > Nautilus > Nautilus pompilius. The sequence goes on from JACATO010001103.1 coordinate 535,666, forward strand.
TAATCATAATTCAGCCCCACTTATCACATCGATCTCACCCCCACCTACATTTTTTCACAATCTGTTGCAGTAATGCGCAAAAAATATAGATAAATAAATTTTTTTTTTTTTACTCTTGTTTATCCATTTATTTGTGATTTTAAAATGTTCATCTATTAGCATCTGTCAACAACCTAGACAGTATGACATTTCAACGTTTCTCCGTTTGCCAGTTAACACCAAAAGAAAGACAAATTATCAGAGATATGTAAGCTTTTATGAATCTGGTCGTGAACGTGGAATGTATTCATGTATACAAGTTTATGCTTTAAAAAATTATTTTCTTTCACTGTTAATTAATATTGCTTAATTTAACTTCATTTATAACTATTCACTTGTTAACTCTTGGAATCGTTTATATGACTATCACAAATCTCTGTACATCAAGAAAACCAAAAATATTCGAAGATTATTTTTTACAAACATAGCCCAATAGATAAATGTAGACAAGGTGTCTTTCTAACTTTTGCGTCTTAAATTACATTTTTTTGGAAATGTTCAGCTTATTAATTATTAAGAAGTCACAGAACTCTTCCATAGCCTATACAAAAGCCTCCCCATCCTTCGTAAGATGAAATGCTTACTTATACAATATTTAAACTGATTAACGTGATGGTTATTGACATCTACCACTGGCAATTTAATCCATTCCACTACAAGTCTGTTACCTGAATTTTTTAACAATATCAAGCCATGTTAGAACTTTGACAAATGTATATTATGACTAATAAAGTTGGTAATTCTAAATAGTCGAGTGATTCTCTTACTCTGTCTATTTGCTCTTCTTCGTAGCAAACCAATGTTCTGACTTTCTATATCCAAGGGCATCAGGCAGCAGTGTGCTAGAAAGGGGAAGGTGTGATGCTCAAGCGGTTGGTCGGGGTGTATGCCATTTAACAGTAATCCTTGGAAATTCCACCACATTTACCCAGGAAACCCTACGTGGCCAGCTAGGGAAGAAGAAGAAGATACCATGGCACTTCATCAAACTATCATTTGGCCTTCAACCATCCTGTGCACATGCTCAAAACCCTTAAAGGAACAATCCAGTTTACTCAGATTTAACATATAATTATACTATATATGATTTCGTTTTAATAATAAAATTATTATTGACAAAGTAAGGAATACATATGATAAATAATTATGCTTCTCTTACCAGTACTACGAAGATATATTTAGCTCCTTTAAAATGAGAATACGAAAAGGCCACAAGTAAGATTTTTAGGTTTTCAAATTAGATGTAGATGTTGAGAAAATCAATTTATCTGCCGCTGACTCTGTCACAACTAAAACATTCGTGCAAACATTTGGTTGTAGTGAGATTTTGAAAATATATAGTTTCGACAAGATATTTCCCTAATAAGCTCTAGCCAATGTGTATAAACACAATGCACTGATAATTTATGAAAGGTAGAGTTGTTTGAGATTTGTTAGTAGAGTTATGGTGTCTTCTATACATTTGAAAATTTCCGAGGATGACATCTACTAAATTTCTTTTGAAAATAAGAACATTTGTAAATTATTACAAAAGAATTTTTTAGTTGTCGAGTAAAGTTAGCTTTGGATATCAACAGCTATGACACTTTCTCAAGACCTAAATCATTTGGGAATAGATTTATACATTAGATTTTAAAGCATATAATAATGTTACGGAAACAAACAAGAATCATTATTAGAAAATGCCATTTAAGCATTATTTAACATCTATTTCTTTCATTTTGTGCATAATTCTATGCACTACTGAAATTTATATGTAGGTAATCATTTTATAGTTAGAAACACTACACGTGAATTAAAAAAAAATTGATTAACTTCTGTCACAAAACTGCTTTCATTAAAATATCCTATCTATACTTGATGAATTATTTTATTAAGAAGTCCACAATTATGACCGCTAGTGTACGTTTGTGTGTACTTTAAAAACCACTGCTTTACGTACATATAGTTTATATTTTGAAAATTGTATTACTTGACCAACGAGACGTCCTCTAATCAAAGCATAGACGGCACTTACTAAAGCATATGGGTAAAAATAAAAGGTAAGTGAGAACCTCGTGCCTTTTAAAATTATAATCCATAGAAGTGAGAACGAGAAATATATATATCAAAATTCATGTAGACGAAAGATTAAATAACGATTACAATCAGATTTATTAGTGTATATAAAACTGATAAATCTATTTTGTACTTTAGATTTATTGCAAACATCTCTCAACAAAGCATGAACAATAATACCTTCAATTCCTTAGAATTTATTTGAATAATATTCCTGACAAAATACTGCTAACATTGAACTTTGGCTCAATATTTTCAATACGCCGTAAAATTTACATGGCGAGTCGATTAGAATTTGGACAAATGCTGATTTTGTTTTTAATGAAACTCTTTCGAAACAATACCGGCCATTACTGATGCGGTGTCGTGAAGCTAGGGTTAGTAAAAACTTTTCGCTTTTCACACTCTCCGTACAAGCTGGAGATAAGGGTGGTTATCTTAGTGTTAGTATGAGATTTGATCTTTAGTGATCAAATAAGAAGACCATCGTTATGGGCATTTGCTGTTATTCATGTTTAATGTCAAGGAAATACCACTTAAATATGCTTTTTGCGGCTCTCCGTAAGTCGGTGTAGATGAAGTATGAAAGACGTTTTGTCTACTAAAAGCTATTTTACCGTCACTGCTCGATCACCCGCACAAAAAATCAAAAATCAATTATTACATTGCATTCACATAAAATTTCTTTTATATTTGATTTCATCTAAATGTTAATAAAACTGAATTAAATAATTGAGTAGAAAATAAGTGTTACATGTTAGCTACGCATTATGTTAATTACTGTTACAGTTGAGCAGATACTTTTTGTTGCGTTACAATGCATTTAGATAAGATTTTAAAGCGTTTTGCACAGGAAAGTCATTTCGAGGCGATGATCTGCTTCTAAAAAAAATCTTCATTTCTACGCGATAAACTTCAGCAGTTGGTTTTCGTTCTTCAAATCCATCACAAAACACAGCTGTTTCTACTTTAAAAACTAAACTGAAGAACAAAACGAAATATTTGTACGTACATTTAGATGGCATTTACTATCTTTATCCTGTAAATACAATGCAAAAAGACTTGTTTTTTGGCAGTCATTACAGATATGTAAAGCTGAATTTTCATCCAGCGAGTCCTAGCAATTTGGAATGTTGCTGCATAGTACATTTTTCACTTCAGCTCAAAAAGCCAAAGACTCTCCTTGTCTCTATTACTAAATGAAAACACGATTTCGGTAAATATAATGCAGATTTCATTTTAATCCGTGAAATACCAGAAATGCTATGAAAAACCGAGTTTACTGATTTTTTTGGATTAATTACATACGTGACTTAGTTCAGTGGAATGGTTTTACCGTTGTTATTGTTCTGATCGTGATGCATCGGTCGGTCACAAATGATGTCTTTTCAAATTTATAGATGAAAGTATGCAAAGCCCTTTGCTTACATGGGTCTCGGTGAACTATATCATGTTGAAAACCACCTAAATACGTACCTACATTACGTTCATCCCCATAGAAATACTTCACAAACCTATGCCGTTTAAAGAGAAACTACGTTCGCAGGTATCTCTGTAGACAAACTCATACACTGAAAGCTCTTTAAGCTTATATTCAGTAGAAAAAAACCACCGGAGTGACGCACTCCGCAAGTGGCGTTCCCAATGGAAAAATCTGCAAACTTTGAGATTGCATTCTTAAAACCCCTTCTTCCAGTGCACGCACGAATACTTTTGTTAACATATATTTTACATTTTGGGAGTTATAGACAATCAACTGAAAAACCATGGTTATCCAGTATGTACATACATACATACCAGGTGTAGTCAAAACGTATCCGACCTTTGCCCCCCCCCAAAATAAGTAATATTAAAAACTCACCATTTTGATTTAGTCTCCTTCAAAGTATTCGCCTTGGGAGTCTACACACTTCTGCCATCGTTCCTGCCACTGCTGGAAACATTTCTGGAAATCGCTTTTTGTGATGCTGTAGAGCTGTGCCGTCGAATTTTGCTTAATATCCTCTATTGACTCAAATCTTTTCCCTTTGAGTGTTTATGAGCGGGTGCGTTGTCATGGTGGAGTTGCCAGTTCTTTGCTGCCCACAGGTTGGGTCGTTTTCGCTGCACAGCTTCACGAACTGACCCATGGCTGATTCCAACTTCGGCAACAATCTCCTCAATAGTCACAGGACGGTCTTCATAGACTATTCCTTGAACCTTTGCAATCATTTCGTCGTTTCTGCTACAACGTGCGGCCATCTTTGAACCGGTTTTACCACTCCTTTATTTGTGTTTTTCCCATAGCATCATCTCCAGCCTTCTGAATCTCCTCAATAGTCTGGGCTTGCATATCACCAAGTTTTTGGCAGAATTTGATACAGTATCTTTGCTCAATGCGCTCGGTCATCTTGATTCAAAAAGAAAAATCACACAGCACACTCTTTACGTCTGTACTCAACACGTCACTGCGGATGACTGGCGCCACCTACAGACACGAAAATTTTTTCGCATGCTCAAGAAGGACGTGGCCACCTAATACCCATGCGGATTTTGCTCATGCATTATTATTTAGTTCAAACAAAATTCAAGGTCGGATACTTTTTGACTACATCTCTTACATACATACATACATACACCTCAACATAATTTAAGCATCGACAGATTGTTCTTTACATTAACCAAAAGTAAAAAGTTGTAGCAGCAAAAGATAGGATTCAGTGAAATCCTGCCTATGACTTGACTGTAGCTCACACCATCACACAGGACTATAAACGTTTGTCGCATATGCAAGCTGGGTAGCTTTAGAGAATAATGTTATCACGATATATGCATGAGCTAGGCAGTATTTATCCGGGTTGTTTTTTTTAATATAAAATTGCGTTTTTTCACACCGGCAGATGCTACAGAAAAGGATAAACTTGGAAAATAAATAAATGAAAAATTCTGGACTTTCGTGCAAAGATAATGGGAGGCAACTTGACATACAACACTCCGTAATTAGTCGTCATGTTCCTGAACACTGTGTTCATTATGCTGTTATTCATCAAGAATACTGTGGATGCGTCTCTGTAGATCGACTCCTCGAGCAGACAGGACAAATCGTGAAATGCACCACAATCACCCTGCTACTGCTGGTGGTTTGGGGAACTTCTGGAATACCAACAGTAAGCTGTCCACCAGAGCAGTGTCAAGGAGCCTGTAAGGCGTTGGTTACCACGCGCCACTTTATGTAAAATAAGTTGTCAGACCGACCCAATCAAACTATTGTTAATTTAAACAATTAACACTTTCGATGGAATTGGAGACCATGAAAAGGTGGGTACATTGGTCGTGTGAAAATCAGTATTTCTTGGACTGTAATAACATTTGAATGAGTGAGAGTTTGGATACACACGGGATACATTTAAAATCAAGGAAACACTGCTAGAACTGTTTATGCAATGGTAGATCCTTCATGGTGTGGAAATATGCTTCTTATGACTGTAAATGTGATCTTCTGACCGTGCCTATAACCATGAATGCTAATGGGGTGCTGTGAAGAAGTTGTTGAATCTGTTGTTCTTCATTTTGACTTTAACCCGCTTGTTACTAAACTAACTACCTTGGCTATCATCATCAGACCTCGCCGCCTCCGAGAGCAATGCGATTAGGTTTCTAGTATGGCTCCGATGGACTCAGATTTTAATGAAATTAAGCATTTTTCGAATCAAATCCGGTGGTAGTGTGGAAAAGATACATTCTTCTGCTGAGAATATTACTGAGCTCATGCATTCGAAATAGAGTGGCAGAGAATATCACAGACACACATTCGATGTCTTATGACTATACTCTACATTATTATCAAAACCCTTCGTTATTACACTGTTGTCTCTAGCTGTTTAGATAGGATTGTTTAGTATAATGTTTACAAGATATGCCTTCTCATCTGTTCAGTTTTGTTCCAAATATTTTCTCATTTCAATTTTTTTTGCATTTACATAAGTACTATATTAATTAAACATCCCATTAATTTTAAGCAACTAATTGTTTATTCCAAAATAAATATATGAAAGGGATGTTTTTATCATGTTGCCTCACGTTATTCTAATTTACACTGAGTTACATTATACGACGTTATTCTATATGATTTTGTTGACCACTAAGTAATGTTGCGCCATGTTATTTTTGTCTTTATGTTATATTATTCCGAATTTTACTTCATCTTTCGTCAGCCATTGTTTGTCTAAGTTATCTCACGTTATGCTATGTAATTCTCAGTTATTGTGTGTTACCATCTAATATATTATGGTGCATTTTTTGTTACATTATATGCAATTATGCAGTTCAGAATGGAAAAAGCATCTGAAAACATTGGTATCTTATGAAGAAAAATCCGAGAAGATGGCTGCATATATATGTCAGTAATTGAGTAAATGAAATACAAATATTGTATATATTTGCGTATATTTATCGGAATTAGTATTTTTTATCATGCTCTGAAATATGCAGTAAAATTATTATGGAATCTAGCTCAGGAATTTGGGTGTGAATAGGAATACTAATTGCACAATGGAATGCCTTCGTTATTATTTCTTGATTTTTATTATTTTTTTCTTAGACACTAGCATTAATATTGGTTTCTCAAAGGCTTCATTAGCAGACTTTAGCATGACCAACGCTAACTAGTCTTATTTTCTGTTGTTAGAAGGCTCCTGCCTTACCAAATTAGCACATAGGGCGTTATTATTTATTTATTCATTATATTATATTTTGTTTTTACTATATATAACTTTTTTGTAAATAACCAGAAAATCTCTGTAATAAATGACAAAATAATAAAACTGCGATCTTCAATTTACGAATGAAAATAATTTACAATATCATTGGTTAAAGTATTAGCCTTATATGCAGTGTAATCTTTACAAACACATGTAAAACGTATTTGAATACCCGATTAGCTTTCGAATCGTTTTCGAATCTAATAAGCCAGACGGTTGTACCGCCATGTGTACCTGTTTATTTGTGAGATTTCTTTTTGGTGAAAGTACATTTTTCTAGACACAGTAATTGAAACTTTGATACTCTTTGCTAAAGCTCGAGAGAATTTACTTCGTTCTAAATAAATGCATCCTTGTAAAATTCGTAGATTTTCAGTGGTTTTTCAACACGCGAAATTACTAATATTTATTTACTGCTGACTTCTTTCCAATTCTTGTCTAATTGTATTTCCGGAGTGATATTAGTTGGATAACTTAGAGTTGCGTAAGCATGGTGAAAAGGATGCAAAACATTCTTTCTTGGTCCCCATGAGCCAGATGTTTATGATATATCGATGTATGGAAATGCTTACGTGGTTGCTGCTCTTTATTTATCCAGGTTTATGGGAAATAATTCTATTATTTTATTATTAGCACTGAAAAAAGTGCTGCATAAAGAACACATTTTATCTGTTCCAGCTATTTAAGCGTATTTTTACAAATGAAATGAAAGGCTTGTTTCTATCATACACAAAGACATTTTGCTGGAGTTTCCGTGACGTCAACAGATCTGAATACTACTATTTTACAAAAAAAAAATTAATGTATAAATTTAAACCATTTAATTCTGAATAGAAAATTGAAATGTCGATACAAATTTGCATTGTTACTCATAACTTTGTAGACAGATCTTTATAGTGATATAAACTATCGTGAGCAAGAAAAAAGAAAGAAAACAACGAGGTGAAGCAATTTAGTTTGATGCAATAAGTAAAATCTTTATGCAAAGCGAGCTCGATATAAAAAAAATTAGTAAAACTATTCCCAGATTAGCTTTTCATTCTCCTAAAAATCGATTAACATTTTTCGATTCGTTCCGGGCTTTAGAGAAAAGATACAATGAAACTGAGTAGTAAATTTTATTGCATGAGGCCAAGGTTCTTGCAGGGAAGAGATTTATCTTCATTTGTTTTTTATTTCATTGAAAAGTAAAAACTATTATGTTATTATTAATTTTTATTTAATTTTGAATTGGCGTGGATCTAGAATACCAGCGGAATGCCTTTGTTAAAAAATCAAGAAAAATCGGATTCACTATCACTATAAACCATATATGGAAATATCTTAAAACCCTATAAAGGTGCTTTTAGATGCTGTAATTTTAATGCTTTGTGAAAAATCCGATGTTGATCCGTTATCACTACCCTATAAACTGCCTTCTGTAGCAAGTTCAATTGTTATCCGCAATACATCGCGTATTTCATGTTTATCAAAATAGTGACAAAATCTCCAATACATTTTTTACTTTGTTTCCGAAAATTTCATTTAGAGATACACATTTTCCATTATTGATAGGAATTTTTATGAATAATAATTTTTAAGATTGTTGTCAGAAAACTTAATTTAGTTATGGTTCGTGCCAAGGCTTACTTTCATACAGGAACTACTCGGTTATTGGGATTTTACATAGTGTTTTTAGAGAATAAAACGAGTGAGGAGTAGAAAATAAAAAGCAAACTTAGCCTTAGTGCAAAAAATACCAACAAATTAATGCAAAACAAAACACGATAGATTAATTTCAATTCTATCTTATGTGTCTATGTAAGATCTATCCATTGATTAAACGAAAATACTAGATAGATCCTGTCAAACGTGAGCTGCCTTAAGAAGTCGCCAATCTGTTTTTAATTTTGACACATGTAACACTTATGGTTGTTTTCATAGTTTTGAACTGAAGTATTGCTGGGAGAATTACGGTACCTAATTATTTTAACGGCAACCCATAGTATTAGAAAAAAGAAATTCAAAATCGAAAACTCTCACTTTTTGCGAATGCTTTTGACTATTTTGCTTGATTTCCTTTTGTTAAAAATTTCCTTATATCAGCTTTACTTTTAGTTATTTTCATTATAAAATATTATAGTTTCTTAGAAGCAAGAAGAAATCCTGATACACTATTGATGGTAGGTTGCATGCCTTTAATAAAATAAAATAAAGAAAGAAATACAACGTAAAATTTTTGGCATGTAAGACATGCATCAAAGCAATATTTTCATAGAGTATTCCTCTAAATAGTACTTTGATTTTAATAATTTTCTTTTTATTACTTTCATCTCTGATTATTTCCGTTTTGAACATTATAAAATATGAAAAGTGTAATCAGTTTTTTAAATTGAAATAGAAAAAAATAATTATATTGTTAAATACATAAAATGATGAAGAGTTAAATAAGCAATTACAAATTCAATTTTAATAAATTGGAATAAACATGTAAATAAATAAAGCAAACAATTATGAAAATATTAGAAAATACGTAACAAAAATAGATAATAATGAGACCTTATCACAACATCTAATAATTTTATAGAATTTGTCGGAGATTTGTGGTCGACGACGCCCTTCTTATCGTAATATGTATACATACATTCCAATATTTTTCTAAATGTTATGTTAAAAACACGCACAAACACAAAACAGAGAAATTTCGATTTTTACTCTAACGTTAAATGCAGCCTCTTACTTAATCGACATGATTTCGCGTGTTTCTTTAAAAACTTTCTTCATGCTTAGCAATGAAACACTGAATTCGATAAACATGGCAGATAGTCGCAGCACCTGCATAGTGTCTAATTTTAAGACATCAATTATTCCTCTGTACACTTGGTTAGCTTTTTAAATTCCAATTAGTTATCAGCGTTTGGCTGGTTCCTTTCTCCCTTCTGCTTTATTTATTTATCTTTGAAACTTAATGCTTGCTCTAGACAAGATTTAAGACTATCAACGTAGCATTATATTTAAGTGGAAGACAAAACTTCAACATCTAAAAGAGTATTTGAAATCAATGTGCTTGAGCTCGAGTTTGGTATTTATTCAAATTTTAATTCTTTCTCAGATGTTTCAAGGGTTCAGTTTTTCTCTTTTTTTTACTTAGAGTGAAATTTGGTATTTCTTCCGTGTTTTCCTTAGAAACCAGCTAGATTTATAAAAGAGGGAAAAGAGAAAAAAATTAAAACCATTTGGAAAAGCTTGAACATCTAAATTTAATTGTCACGTTAAAATCCGTTTTTATATGCTACGTATTATTTTCGATTATTTATTTAATGTGGTAGCAATTTGCAAACATGTGGATACTATAGTTATCTCCACTGAACGGACCCCTGATTTTAATTTAAAACAAATACAGGAATTAGTTAATTTGAAGATTCAAATGTATTTAAAAAGTAAAACTAATTTAAATACAAGAAAGTGCAGTGAAAAGACAAACAAAATGGAACACCTTTTTATTGATAATTTTAAATCGTTGACAAGATTTTCTTGTTTTTTATAATTTAGAAGGGTTCCTCTAGATTGAATAGTCATTGCCTTTAATGCTTTTTTTTCTAAAACTGTATGAATTGGCTAAGATTTTATATTTTTCTCGATAGCTTTATTTGCACAAAAATGAAAATAGTATACGTTTGGTGTGATATTCACACAAAAAACTTTATATACAGCAGTTGAAAACATAGTTATGTAAATATTAATCTCTGTTTACGCATTTTATTTAAAATAGGGAAAACGTTTGCTGAAAATTTCTACATTATTTAAATTCTTTAAAAAATTAACGTGATAAGTCTCATTGTTTAAAACCGTAAAAAAATAGACAAAAATATAGTAATAATAAACAAATTCGATTTACGTAAATTGCATAAAGTTCTATTATACCACTAATCAAATATTTACTTAGAAATTCACAAACGTTTACTTTATTTTAAAGAAAAAGATTTTAGTTTTAAATAATATAATAAGAGTTGACATTTCAATAATAAACTATTGCATAAGAAAAGTAAAAAAATCAGATATAATGCATTCATGGATACTCTAATCCAGAAATGGCAATCTTCTGAGACGCAAGAGCTACAGTCACAACAGAGCACTACAGGTAATGTATCATCAATTCATTGAGACAATTAAGTATATACCGACAATATGTAAGGCTTGGTCATTCTGATTAACTATGTACATACATGCAGAGTTCACTTCAAGAAAATACTTTCACAAGAAACGCATAGTTATTAAATCCATTTTTATTCAATGAAAGCCCTGAGATTGCACTGATTCATTAAGGGCAGAGAAATTTGCGGTGTAATTCGATAGTGAAACTGGTATACAATCCTGAAAGTGGGCATCTGTAAGCTGAGACCTGAGCTTTGATTTGATGATGTTCTTTTCTGAAAAATCAGATCCACATAGGCATGTGGATCTAAACATAGATTTTAATTTCAAGACAGTTTTGTGAAAGTTTGGCTGTTTGATTGGTCTCCAAAGATAAGGATAATCCTTGTTTGTTTTGAGATAAAGGTCGCTCAGCAGATCAATAATTTCCTCTTCCAGAGTAGCTGCTTCATCAATTTGAAATTTCTCATAAATATTTAATGCAAGACTTTCAATATCCACTACAGAAAGCGGGAAGGAATAAAGTCAACAACTGGAGCGATTTTCTTGTATTCCAAGTAGCGTTTGGAGAATTCATTCTCAATGGTTGACAGCCCCTCCTTGTACTGAAGAAAGGCATGCTCGCTGTTTGGATTTGCACTGACACTCTAAAATGAATAAAGTGCTTGAAATCACCCCAGCTGTCCATTCAGTTCATTCAACTTGAAAGTCAGATCTATAAGGAAAGCCAAGTTTGTCAGCCACAACTCATTTCACAGATAAGGGTAAATTCATCATTTTTTGACTCCAAGAAACTCTTGATTTGAGGGAGAAGGTCCATAAATCTTTCCAAAACTCTCCTATTGCTGAGCCCGCTGATATCAGTATAAAGATGAAATCACTGTTTTGGTGATCAACCACATCAAGAAAACTCTTGAAAAATCTATGCTGCAGTGACCTTGCTCTGATAAGGGTGACAATCTATACAGCAGTTTTAATGATGTCACTGAAATTCAGAAGCTTGCTGCACGGTGCCTGCTGGTGAATGATACAGTGACAACTAAAAATGGTGGGAAATGTTAATCTTTAAGGCAAAGTGCTATGAATCCTGATATCATCCAAATTATTGCTGCTGCACTATTTGTAGACGTGGATACAAGCTTCATAATCAAGATGAAATGAGTTTCTACCAAAGCCTTAAATGCTGACTAAATGTCTTTTCTGGCACCCTTCTTCATTGGGGTTATTTTCAAGAGTTATGTTTTTATTTCAAAGTCATCAGACATTATTCTGACAAAGATACTCAGCTGAACACTTTCAGTAATATCAGTCGACTCACCTAATTGTAGAGAAATACTCGTATAGGAACAGTTGGTGATATCTTTCAAATAAGAAGTCACATCGCCAGACTCTCCTTGTAACAGTTCTCTTGAATAATTATATTTCACTGATTGCTCCAACTATTTCTTTATTGTTGAAGTTCTCAAACGGAATCAGCTGCTGCTATAAAAACTTCTTTAACCATCTTCCCATCACTGAATGACTTCTTCCTTTTAGCCAAGACATGGCTGACATTAAAGGAAACTACAGTGAGAGTTTTTGATTTGTTTATAAACTTAAACACAGACTTTTGTGTTTGTAAACGAGGCCTCAAATTCATGAAGGCCGTTTTTCTACCTTCTCATTTGAGGTTTTTAATTCTTTATCATAATCTGGCTGCATGGTTTTGAGATGTCAATTAAGGTTACGCGTTTTGGTATGGCTAGTGTTGTCTGGCAGATAAGGCATATGCAATTTTCATTTAGAGATGTGAAGTATTGCATCTCCCACTCTCTGTGAAGGAGATAGGATTTTACTTCATTGAATTCATCCCCCAAAATCGAATCATACTGTAAACAAATATATATATTAAAGCAAGTAAATTTAACAGTCAACAAACAGGCTGGCTGGAAGGAAAAGGAAACTTAGGCCATTTGAGATTGTTACAAAAATAAATCATTGGAAAGGGGTATATTCAAGAGAAAACAGGCTCTGATCATAAAAGTAATAAACTGCTTATCTAAAAGATGGGGAAATCTTTAACCCTGCAGTCAGCAAACAACATTCTACTCGAATTTGATTTGAAGCCATAGCTGACTCCTACCTGAAGTGAATTGATTCAACACAAAGGCTTTCAAAAAGAGTGAAAAGCTTGACGAAAGAGCTGGCAGGCGCACACACAAATTCAATTTCAAATTAAAATAGGATATGGTAACAGAGGATCTACGTTTCTGTAAAGGGAATGCATTCATCAGACTTGTTAAACTGCATTTGGGAGCAAGTAGCGTGGGCTTGACCAGGAAATTGATCAACCGCCAAACTGAAAAAAAGACTTAGCTTGATTACCAGCAAATAATATGATTTACTGCAAATTCAGTACTTACCAATATTGCAAACTCAACTTTACAGGAAGAAGGAGCAATAATTGGCACATGTTTGTTGAACTCCTGCGGGAAAAACGGTGCAGCATCAATGGAAAGGCAGAGTAGACGGCTTTCCAGGAACGTTTTGAACTCCCTTCTAAAGAAGGCTTCTATCGCGGATTTGACATTTTTATTCAGATGATGTAGGTCACTAAGCCTATGTCTGGCTGGGGCCGAGTGTAACAGTACTACTTGGATAAGTTAGTTTGAGCCTTTTCGTTCAATTTGTAAAGTTTACATTAGGAATTTTTTATTTATTTCTTAAAAAATAGTTACCCACCTAAGCTCAAGATTAGCTAGTCGATCGTCATCAAATGGTTGCCCATCCCTGCTCTGATCAAACACTAATATACTGTATGGTTAATAAATTTTCTGTGCAGGAAATAATAGATGTTTCTTTGGCAATTTATTAATTAAAGACAACAGTGAAAAAAATATATATATACACAGGATGGCGCATATATCGCGTATAATAAGTGATTTCATAGTGAGGGTGGCGATTTAGAGATCGGTTAATTGTTTCTTACTTTTTGAAAGCAATTTAACAGGTATAAAATATCTGTAAATGCTGCAGTATTCCTAATATTTAAATTCTTGACGACATTCCAGTGGCGCAGTGGGCAAATCTGGTTCCAACGGGATGGTGCACCGCCACATTCTACAATCATCGTTCGTGACATTTTAAATACAAAGACATTCCGAAACACATACGTTGGACATTTAGATCTTGTCGAGAGGCCACCTTGGACATTGGGCGCCACGCCTCTTGATTTCTTTCGATGGAAGCATTTCAAATCGGTCGTGTATGTTGACCACCCCAGAGCGTGAAGAAATTGAAAGAAAAAATAATCGCAAACCTGTGTGCACAGCTTAACACCGAGGTATTAAGAAATGTTCAAACATCATTTTACAGGGAATCAAAAAGCAAAACATTCACTAAATTACTGTAATTTACACTATCATACCCGATTTCTTAGCCACTCTGTAAATATACAATAGGATCATTTTAGTCTGTTCCTCGGTTATACGGTGTTTCACGTAATTTGAACGAAATACTTTTCACGAAACTGAACAGTTTTGACTACATATACGTTTCTAGAAAGTGAATCACAGTATATTGCACGCGCGTGCGTGCGTGCGTGCGTGTGTGTGTGTGTGTGTTCCGTCACTCGTGTGTTGGTCTACTAATCAGGTTAGTAGTGACGTTTAGCATGCAATTGAGGTCCGTCGTGCCTAGCAAACGAAAACACTTTTCAGTAAATTTCGAATTAAAACAATGTATTGAGACTAAATAAAGGACAATTGTAGGCTAGATGAAAAATGCACTCGAATTGAAGCTTAGTGTTGCTAAAATGTTGAACATGATGCATTGAAAAGGCGATTTAAATTTAAAACTCAATGAATATGAAAACGCACAATTAGTAAGATTTTAAAACGCCGGGAAGGGGAAGAAACTGCGGTGAGTGAGCCATTGATAGAAGAAACCGCTGTTGAGTTAAACAAAACGTGCTCAGGAGAAACAACTTTCCCACCAGGTAATGGATAATTTAACTGGTAGGATATAAAGCACGCCATACGTCAGCGTATAATATGCAGTGAAAAATTATTTGCAGGTTCAGCAGCAAAGATTAGGTTTTGTGAAAATCGGCAGGAAATAATTAGAGAATAACACTTGCCTAACCCTTTTTTTACATTTGCGATGAAACAGCTGATTTTCAATATGTTACCAACGGAAACATTGGCATCGCACAATGAAGTAGCTGCACCAAGCTTCAAAGATAATAAAGAACGAACGTATTATTTTGCTTTAGTGTAACGATGCTTCAGGTTTTCATAGCTGCCACGAATGGTAGCCGGCAAATCGTGATAACCTAAGGAGTCCAGAACGTAAAACGTGCACACGTTGCTGGTATTTTACGGAGCATAAAATAATGATTGGGTGGACTCGCTAGTATTCCAAGAATGGATTGTTAAGCAATTTCGAGCCACTGTTTCCGTTAGCTCAAAGCCAAAGATGTGCCTCAGAGTGCCATTCTTATTTTGGATAATGCGCTGTCCAATCCATCTCAGGCTGAGTTACAATGTGGTGAAATAAAAGCTCTGTTGCTCCTGCCAACAAACCAACCCATGGGCAATGGAGTTTTTGAAAGCCTAAAGCGTCCGTAGAAAAAGCACCATCGAAGTTATCTCCTGGACGCGTCTGATGCTGAAATTTTTAGTAGCAACAGATTAATATCAATTAAGATGCAGATTTACCAGTTTCTGAAAGTTTTGGTAAGCATTTCATTTGGTGCCCTAGTAAAATGATGGAAAAATGTGGCTATGATTAGAGGTTGAGGTAAAGAACAACTTCAGATAGCATGGAAATAATATAAAATAGCAAACACATTTCTGTTCATATTAAAATCTTTCTTTTTCGCTATCGCCGCTGGTGATTAAGTATTGATAGATAACTGTTTTTTTTTTCTTTAATAAAAATTTTAATATTGAATGATCAAAGTATTTAAAATAATAAACGATATATATATATAAGAGTCGGTTACGCCTAACTGCGTGGTGTGGTGTTTGGCTGAAGTAGCTGTTCATGCGTGGGGCCTCTCTTAACCCTGTGAACAATTTTGTGTTTTGTTATGTATCTGGCCAACCAAGTACCTTTTGAAAAAGTGTTGTGCGGTTTATCCAATTCTTTATCTCAAAAACAATTTTTTTTATCTGTATGTTCCCGATGAAATAAAAATAGAAAATGGTTAGCTTTGGACGTTGGAGTTATTGTAATAATTCTCGTACAATGCTTTCCGGGGTTCCATTGTCTTTTTGTTGTGGAAGGGATTAGAATTACAAGTTATTGTCTACCTAGGGTAAGTCGGACGTTTATCTCGTTCGGAGGCAGCTCGTTTATTTTGGGAGTTAATGTCGCCTTATAAGTTGTTGATGAGCCAGCGATCTGAAAAATTGCTTTAGCCGATGTCACTAGATTCCTGAAGTGAGTAATTTTATCGCCGCCTTTTTCGCGAATAATGTTTTATCAACAAATTCGGTTAGAGTATATTTCTCACCTTTTAAAGCCTTATGAATTCTCCAAATAGCCTGCTTTCCCGAAAAGATCGAGAAGTTTTGGGAGGCCAAAGAGGTGCCTGAAAAGACTGTTTGGCCTGATGAAGTTTCATGCAATGCGCCCAGGTGTTCAAATTGGATGCAAACTGCTTGTTCCAGCGGACAGAGAGAGTAATAGTTTCCAGTTAAACTTGCCTTTCTTCTAATCGCGACTACTTTATGCATTACTTTCTAGTGGATATCTGAAATAAGGTTTCAAGCAGACAGTTTTGCGTATTTTCCATAAGTAACGCTAGGGTAGAAGCCAATAGCTTGGGTACTCTTCCCACGCTAGTTTCTAATAGAGATGGAATTCGAAAAAACCAAAAAAAAAAATACTTGAAATTTGGTTTTCTAGTTAAAGGACAAATGGCAAAAAGCAGTTGATGGTTTAAAGCAGAAACTAAAATCTTTCTAGCGTATAAACTTAATTTCGTAGGTAAGGGAAAAAGTAAAAAAGCCAACTAGTTACTCCCTCCCTGTGGTATAGGAAAATGTACTAGGAATGTCAGAATAAGTCCGCCTCGACATTGGAATCGAGCTTATCGAATTCATATAACGGAGAAGAAAACACTTGGTGAATTTGTTCTACATTCACCGGGACCTAACAGGATCAAATATTAAAAACGTAGAGAGTAAAATATGTGCTCATCTAAACAATCCTGTAATTGACGTTATAAGCACAGGGGTAGATTGCAGAAAATATGGCAAATATTGTAAGTAAAACAAATAGAACAACTTTATAATACGGATAAAGAAAAGGGATAACTTGCGCAGTTAATTTGCTGTACACCAAAATTGTATAATATTAATAAACTTCACAAAGCTAGCATAGAAGCAAGGAGAAAGAGTAAATTTACCATAATGGGAAATACATTTACATTTTAGAATCGCATTAAACGATTAACGAAGGCCTCACAACGAAATATTGATAAGGTTTTAATTGAACAGAAAAAAGTAAACTCTGAGACTATCGAGGTCGTATTTTGTCCTACAAGGTCAATAAAATTCGCTATTTCGGTCTTGGATTTATTAACACGGGCAGCAACCAGATGCATCATCGTTAGCTCTGAGCACAGAAAAAAACCAGAATCATTGCTGCCAGAGTTACGCACTTTCATTGGAGTAGTGAAGTATTTTATTTTCTATTTCATCGTGTATTCTAATTCCTGTTATTTTCTTCTCTTTCCGAATCATACATGAGAACGTCGGCAATACTAGTACGTAAAACATGGCACTTAGAAGGACAGGCCTGTCGTATTTCTCTGGAGAGTTTAAAGTGCGCGGACGACGCATAAATGTACTGACTAATATTTGTCTAGGTGTGGCTATACCATAGATTTATCTATTTAATAAAGTCTCCGTCGAAGTTTAAAATTTTAAGGTTTTAACAGATAATACCAATGTACTCCATTCAGTGCCTTTGATTGGTATATGGTCATAAACAAAACGGGGGGAGCTATCAGTGTTTACGTTGTGAAAATTTCTCTATTCATCTGTTGGGTGTCTTGTAAAGAGCGTTCTCGAAATAAACATTTCAGGTCTTGATTTATTGACTTATCCATTACTTTTGCTATTTTATTCTCTGGGGCTCAATTTATTATTTTATAATCGTAGTTAGCAAACTAACTGGCTTTCAGTTATCCAAAATTCCATTTCCTGTAAAGGTGGTGATCGTGGCACTGCGTTGGGTGAGAGAGCGAGAGAGCTCCATATTTGATTACAAGTTAGCTACCCATGTCAGGCCTTCTACTAACAAGTATCCAAATCATTTTTAGAATTTCATCGTAAGGTCGTCACTCACCTGAGTTATATTGTTATTTCATTTGCTCATACAGATTTCCATGTTCAATAGTAAATGGTTCTACAGGTAGTGAATAATTATTTATAACACTCAGCTTTTTTCCTAACTACATCTTCCATCTCTGTGTCAGTGTCACTTTGTTTAGTTTTCAGGCTTTACACCATTATACAGTTAACCATGCTTTTCTTTAGTCCACAGGAGGTTTTATTTTGATTTTTTATGGTTATCTTTTTCAAAGCTCTGTTTAAATTCTATTGGTTTTCTCTACGTTGGAAACGCCTCATGATAGATTATGTAACTCTGTTTTTAAATTCAAGATGATGAAGTGTTCTCTAGCCTGCCTACGCATTTCACACCTGAGAATATTCTGTGCTGATGTCCCAGATATTTTTTTAACCTTTGTTCCACCATAAAAGTAGGTTTGTAAATCTAGTTTTTTTTTTTTTTTTCGTTCTTCAACATTTCCATATGTTGAACTCCATGCTTATGTCCTGGAGAAGCGGGATACGTGCATTGCTTATGTACACTTTGTCTATCCTAGTAGCTTTTCTGTACATGTTTGAGAAATGAGTGTACAATTTAATTTCAGGTATGCCTAAAAAAATTCGTAAGTCAAGTGCTGAGTACAGTTTGCATTTGAATCTGTCTGTTGCCACAATAGTTTGCACTGATTAATAATAGGCCCCTGCCTATCAGGTCTGTCATTGGTTTAGGGTAAAATACTCCTGCTATTATGATACTATCTGCAGGGAACTATTCCAGTTATTCTTCTAAAATAATTTTCAGTTTATCGAAGGTATACTTTCTGTCGGAATGTTTGAAACGTAATTTGACTCTACGAATACATGTATTTTATCTTTTAGCTTCAGTTTAGATAAGGTAATATTTGTCTTTTTCTATCATTATGAGATTGCGTTATCTGCGCTAGGCATTTAAAGTGAATGAGCTTGGTTTTAAGGTGGAGATCAAGCAAGCAAAGATACCAATTTAATTTTTAGACAAATCTTCATTAAATCAAAAATAGGTTCCTAATCGATTTAGGAATGATACAATTAAAAACGCAATTCCAATTGGAATCATGTCTGTGGACGTTATTCATTACGGTAAAACAGGGAAGAAAGTGGAAAGTAACTAATCTAGGCATCCTTCTCCATTCTACCTGGTCTGTCAGGTCAGAGATTTTATTGATTGGTACAAACTCGGTCTTGGGTGAAAACGGGACTTCCGTGACTCGAGTTCCGTCTGATGGGTCATTAACAGAAAGCTTTTAGTCTCTATATTGTTGTACCATCGCTAGCTTTGGCCCTACCTTGGCCTTCAGGATATATTTTTTTCAGAATTCTTTTCTCAAAAACGGTTATTTGAAGAGGATTATCCTGCTGCAATCCTCTTTTCTCTTTCTTTCCCGTTTTGAGTCAACAACCATCCAGGTTCCGTCTGAGGAGCCTGTTTCAGGCTCGCTTCTTGCCACCGTTGGGCTCGGATTTGGTACTGCCACATGATCTCGAGGTTTGGCCTTTCGTGCTTCTTTTCTCTCTTTTCCACCAATGAACATGGGTCTAGGATCTGACCACAACCTTATACTCTTGGGAAAACGGGATTTGTCTGAGTTGATATTTATATAGAAGCTGGATCCTATATGTAGATCAGTTCACCATTTCGTGAATTTGTCTCGGAATTGGTTTGGTGAGCGCCAGCTTCGCTGATCAATGTCCAGATTGCAACGGAAGGGGGAAAGCTTATTGTATTTTAAGTTTATCACGATCCTTCTATATTCTCAAAGCAATGAAGCGAGTTTCATCTGTGACTTGTTTGGTAGTTCAAAAACTTTCACCTTGTTCATTTCCAGTGGAATCCTGGTTAGCAGTTCGGCAGCATGATCGTCCAAGTACCACCTTTCTTGGTCTATATAGCACGGCATATACGCTGTCTGTATGCTCTGCACCTGCTTCACCTACCATGACTTATTTATAGATTTCGCAAATCCCTTATCCAAAATTTCCCCCTAGGCAATCTCGCATCATAATGACCCGGTCAATAACGGCAAGTTCTCTGAATGGATTGGTGTTTGCCAGCTTCTTTGCCCATGATGACGTTCAACAAAAGTGTGCCTACCATAGAGACCACGATGCCTTTAGCGTTTCGAAAACTTTGCATACGGGGTGGTTTAGCACCAGTAGTTCTCAAGGAATTGTGTGGTTATAAAGCTTTTACTATCGAAATATAATCTCGTTTGAAATTTTAGGCATAAATCTAAACATTTAAATAAAGATAGGGTGAGTATCAACTCTTTCCACATTCGGACCTCGAACAAGATTATGCGTAGAAATACGACACTGACTTTTTTACTGGAATATTTTTAGCTGTGTTGTAAAGTTATAAATGTATGTGATGTAACCATATCTACTGCGTGTTCGGCGGCCATGCCTATTTATAAGTGAAGCTTTTTCTACACCTGTGAATATATTTGGCTATGAAATAGCAAGCCACCCATCTATTTTCTTATGGGCAGGAGAAGTGTGATTTTCCATGTACTTTCCTCATAGAGTTTTTGTTTTCTTTTTGGATTCCATATGAACTGAGAAAATAAGGTATAAACAAGTTGACAAACATAGAGGTATTCCTTCTCTCTCCTCTGGGGTTACTTAACAGTCAGTTCAGAAGCACTATTTGATTGTGTTATAAGTTACATAAGAAGTCTTATTCCATACTGATATATTAACCATATGATATTTTAATATCTTACACTGTGCCTATGCGATTAGTGAGCGCACGATATCTCCAGATTGATAAAAGGTCGAGAAGCGATTTAGTTCAGTTTCGGAAAAAATATTTCTTGTTGCACTTTGGTAATATTGAAAGATACCATACATATTCTCTTTATTTTAGAATAATAAACCAATTAAATTATTCAGCACAAGAATGTACAGCTTTACTGAGCAGTTAAATGTCAGACATACTATTTTTAATGTTATTTTTTAAAGTTTTGTTTAAAAAATGCATTGTTTAGGGAAATTCACACTAGATTCTTTTTTTATGTCGTACATGTTTCAGTCTTTACTGTTTTTACGAAAACATGTATCAAAAGTAAATTTTTCCTCTTTGAATGCAGGTTCATAAACGATTCCATGTCATGTTCTTTACTTTCTTAGGTGCTAAAACTTGTCCGCAATGGAAACCGGCTAAAATGGCTTTAAAGCCATTTCTTAGTCAGATATTAAATCTCATTTCTTTTTAAGAATAGGGCGGATTATCAACTTTCATTGCTCTACTTAAGATTACATTTTATTTGTAAATCTTTTAACTTTGATAATATGCATTTTTAAAGTATTACTTAAAAATTTTGTTTCATAAATAAATGATTACAATCTATTTTTTAAGCATTACATTTTGATGCAGTGAATAAAACATTAAATAAGAGATTTTGTAGTATTACTTTATAAGTTGTGTTATGCAAATATATTATATAATTTAAAATATGATACGGAGAGAGAGTCATCTTTACTGACAAAACAAGAACTAAAAGAGCATCTTTACATGAGATTTACTTCAATTAATATTCATTGATATGCAAACACCACTTAAATAACTTAAATATAATCTTATAAGGGGTTTTGTGAGTCATCAAAGATAAAGATGTACTTTTTGTAACGATACTTTAGCTGATCGTTTCTCAATGCACTCTAAATAACTACGCCTAGCGTATTCCAATGCACCTTTAGATTATTTTCTAAAGAGTATTCAATGGATCATTTAAAATCTTTTAATGGCGTCATAATAAAGCTGCAGAGAAATTTACTTTGTCTTTATGTAGAATTTTAAGTAAAAGGACAATTTTTTTAAGGTTATGAAGGTATGACTTTTTTCTGCAGAAAAAGAACAATCTTTGACGGATAACCTTCATCTGTAGATTTGGAAGCTTTCTTCTCTTTATTTTTTGTCCGTTAGTCATTTAATAATGAATTAATGTGACCTACTGAAGTTTAACAGCAGCTGACAAGGTCTTATTATCTGGTTAGCGCGAAACCTGTCAAGTTTCTAAACAGAGTTGACAAGTAGATTGTTCGTATGGCGGAAGACTGTTCCGCTGGGCCGGGGCAAAACTGACTGCATCAAGAGGTTCTATTTAAGCAGGCACTTTATTCATAGCAAAGTCTTCGTTCGAATTGATTTGTCTTTTCACGATTCGGTTTGCGTAAGTCTTTTTTCCCCAAGAATGAACTAACTGAGAGTACTTGATTACAGAAAATGTAGCCTCTTATTACTTTCAGAAAGAAGTGTATACAAGTCTATTTGGCAGCGCAGTCACTGACGCTAACACAAATCACTGGTAATTTTTAGAACTTTGACTAAAGGAAATTGGAGGTTGGCGTTTAAAAGAAAAAAAATCGACTATCATATCGCTCACGTGCTTCGGCCTGAAGGTGTCAGCCATGAGCAGCACGTGCTAGCGAAAGTAATTATAGCCAAAGAAAAAAAAAAGATTTATCCTTTTTTACATTTGCAAAGAAAATCAATTTTTATCTTAAATTAATTTCATATTCAGTTAAAAAGAAGGACAATTATTATCATTAGCGCGCACGTGCAGAAGTATTTTACTAAAGTGATAATATTTACTTGATATTGTATTAATTTATCATAATTACAAAACATGAAACCGAGGCCTTTAGAGTAACATAACAAAGTGTTTGGCTGTAGTAAATACAAATTTGTACAACGACCGCTGTTCTAATGGTAAATCGTCGGGTTAGAATTCCAGTCAGGACCAAGTTCATTTTGGCGTACTATTAAAATGGGGAAATTTCACTCTTGATATATGCTTTTGTAAAATAACATGGTTTATTTTCGATCACCTTCGCCAGCCACCCGCGTGAGTTTTCTCCGGGATAAAAGATGAAGATTTTAGGGTTTTCCATTTGTATGTGATGAATGTTCCGTGAGTAACATAACGTTTTACAGGCTTTCTCTTTTACCACTACTGGCGAAGCTTCATTCGTACCAATGGTAATTTTCCTTACCATCAAGACTATCATCACCCTAACCCTTCTAGCCACTGCTGTAAGATGTCCTTAGATCTCTAAATCAGAACAGAGATTCGATAGGAAGAAGAAAAAAAATACTCTCAGTTTGGATGGAAATTAATGACTTTAGAAAAAATCGTATTATTTCTTAGATAAATACTTCTCAATTGATAAGTTAACTTTAAAATACAGATGCATTTATTTAAAGTTGTCAAAATTTTATGAATTAAAATAGATATTCTAGGAAATTCAAATATTCTATTATAATTATTTTATTGTATTTTTATGTGTTTTACAAAGGTTCTATACACTTGATTTTGTGATTAAAGATGTTAATCACATCGGTTTATAAATATGAGGCGTCAAATATAAACAAAGTCAGGAGGGAAATGAAGTTAACGAATGCCGTGGGAGCAAAAAAAAAAAGAAAAATTTATTTTGAGTTATAATTTTCACTTTAGTAAAATATTAATTGTGCATTAAATTTTTGCGTACAAAATAAAACATTACATAAATATCAGTATGTTGAATAGCCTTTTTCTTTTACAAATTACTGTTTACGTATCTGCAAGAAATGTTTTTCAAGTTTAATTACATTAATTACATAATTTGTAATGTCGTCCAGTTAATGACTAACGTTAAACACTTTACTTTCAGTTGATCAACAACCATTTCAGTACAAAGTAACAAATTAAAGATGTAAATGATTATGTGCGAACAAGAAAAGTACAACATTTTTCCTACGATTAAAACATAAATACACAAAAACCTAAGCACTATCATTTCGTTAACAAAACTGCAGTTTCATTTACCATTATAAGAATCGTTAAGTTTAAGCTCTGCAAAACAATAATTGGGCCACTTCATCTATTAGGTACCTGAAGTATTTTCAGCGAGTTCATTTTAAACGAAAATGATAATCTGCCAATTATATGCTTTTTATTAAATAATGACGTAAATTAATCTGTTGCTACTAAAAATTTCAGCATCAGACGCGTCCAGGAGATAACTTCGATGGTGCTTTTTCTACGGACGCTTTAGGCTTTCAAAAACTCCATTGCCCATGGGTTGGTTTTGTTGGCAGGAGCAACAGAGCTTTTATTTCACCACATTGTAACTCAGCCTGAGATGGATGGGACAGCGCATTATCCAAAATAAGAATGGCACTCTGAGGCACATCTTTGGCTTTGAGCTAACGGAAACAGTGGCTCGAATTGCTTAACAATCCATTCTGGAATACTAGCGAGTCCACCCAATCATTATTTTATGCTCCGTAAAATACCAGCAACGTGTGCACGTTTTACGTTCTGAACTCCTTAGGTTATCACGATTTGCCGGCTACCATTCGTGGCAGCTATGAAAACCTGAAGCATCGTTACACTAAAGCAAAATAATGCGTTCGTTCTTTATTATCTTTGAAGCTTGGTGCAGCTACTTCATTGTGCGATGCCAATGTTTCCGTTGGTAACATATTGAAAATCAGCTGTTTCATCGCAAATGTAAAAAGGGGGTTAGGCAAGTGTTATTCTCTAATTATTTCCTGCCGATTTTCACAAAACCTAATCTTTGCTGCTGAACCTGCAAATAATTTTTCACTGCATATTATACGCTGACGTATGGCGTGCATTATATCCCACCAGTTAAATTATCCATTACCTGGTGGGAAAGTTGTTTCTCCTGAGCACGTTTTTGTTTAACTCAACAGCGGTTTCTTCTATCAATGGCTCACTCACCGCAGTTTCTTCCCCTTCCCGGCGTTTAAAATCTTACTAATTGTGCGTTTTCATATTCTTTGAGTTTTAAATTTAAATCGCCTTTTCAATGCATCATGTTCAACATTTTAGCAACACTAAGCTTCAATTCGAGTGCATTTTTCATCTAGCCTACAATTGTCCTTTATTTAGTCTCAATACATTGTTTTTAATTCGAAATTTACTGAAAAGTGTTTTCGTTTGCATGCTAAACGTCACTACTAACCTGATTAGTAGACCAACACACGAGTGACGGAACACACACACACACGTTCAGGTGTACACAGCTGTTTCGCTCAGGTTATGCAAAACGCTAGATTACTGGGATTTTGAGCAGCTGATATATATGTACTAATTTCTTTATTTTTAAAGCCATAACAGTGCTACGTCATCCTTAAATCTCTATCCGTTAATTATTTTTGGATGCAAAATGACAAATTAACAATGATATATATAAATAAAACTATAGATTTTATAAGGGTTCAAATGTAATGATCTCATTTCTTCTTTTCGACTACAACTTATCGCGTGTTCAGCTGTTTTTATTAAATATTAAGGCGTTTTATTGCTCTTTTTCGTGAAATAATATCTGGCAATTTAAAAAATGTTTCCCGTCATGAAAAGCAAACATCTTAAGTTGCATTGTATCACTACTATTTTTTTATTCTCGTTTATTGTTTTGAAAGGCTAGCTGGAGAAAATCATAGCAAGGGCGAATGAAATAATTTTGTATGGGCAAATATGTAGTCTTTTAATAATGACTTCTTTTAGAAATCCATACATTTATCTTAAAGATAAACAAAAAATAAAAGTTTATAAATTTTCTAGCAGTGAACGTCTGCTATGCAGAAACTAATTGTAATTTTGAATGTCGAATACTCACAAAATTAATTCAATTTTCTGTTTTATATTTAACGCAAAACGAAAAGAGGAAAACTAATCCTTTTTAAACCAATATGAACTATTTAACTATATTTTTCCTATATTAAATTATTTAAATCTTGAATACTCATTTATCCGCGAACATGATTACTGGTTTACTTACAGAGATCCTTGCTCTAATAGATTCACAAATCTATATTTATTCTTCTATGTACATATAAAGGGTCAGAAAAGTAATTTTGTTGCCTACTAAAAGCATCTCTTGTAGTTTCGAGATTGTAGATGCCTAGTTTCAGCTGTGAATTTAGGTTTGGATGTTTGGTCAGGGGTTGTCTTTTAAGATGCCTTTCTAGAGGTGGTATTTCTATTGATATCTTCTTTGTTTTGTGAAAAGTAAAAAAAAACTTTTACTTTTGCCCCTTCTATACGATGCGTTACATTTGGATGCATGATATGTTGCTCCAACTTTTTGTAGGATATATTGATTACTGCAGAGAATGGCTCTATTAAACACAGACAGACATACTATGAAGATGGCTCTTTAACCGTCAGATTTTAGATCTCTAGCAATAAATATAAAGTTTGTTTTCCTCCATTTCTAAGTTTGTGGAGGCACCATTGCTCCAAATTCGCTGTGCTTGGCGATTAGATATATACACTTCGGGTAAAAAGCCTCGCCAATCTTTCTCCAGACCCGTATACATTTAGAGGAACTGAACTGGTAGAAATATGACTCATGTACAAAGATTATGGAGCGCTAATATGTAAGGCAACAGGCGTTATTTCTGTCTCGCAATAATATCTTTGAGCGAGGTCACTTGGGCTCGGCCCTGGAGGATGGGGCGGCGAGTACTCTGCTTTGTGGCTATTGTAGACGGAAAGTCCTCTACCTGAAAAGAGTGGAGACGAGGGGCGCTTTTTGCCTTTGGCCTGCCTGTCTGGCTGGAAAGGTTAGGCACGTCGAGACCGATTTTGGGATATGACGTGCTGAGGCCTTTTTTTCAAGATTGGTTTTTGGCTGGGGAAGCGATTACTCCAAACTAGAAGCTTCGGTTTCACCTAACATGGGTCGCTTATGCGTCCCTCACCCTGGTCGCTTCGGCGGCCAGTTACACGAGGTACTTCGGCGCCTCAGGACGGCCTTTTAGGCCTACACCAGGAGCTTGCTCCACACACGGCTTCGGCCTCCTCCACTCCCTTCTCCTCGGAGATAAACACACATACACGAACTTTACACCTGCACCTACAAGCAAGCAACACACAAAGATTTAAAAAAAGAAGAAGACTTGGGGCTACTTGTTATATCAGTATGTTATTACAGCGCCAGTAATTCTTAATTAAACGAATTTGTTAGCTAAAATAGACGTCATATGCGTTGACCTTCGAAAGGCCAAAACACCTGATATTAATTATAGCTCACATGGGTAGGATATCTTGGACGTTGATGTGCAGTAGTTGCACAGAAAAACATCAGCGGCAGTAGGATATATTGAGTCAGCCCTAACAAACACTCCCCTAAACACCGCACAACACAAAAAAAAAAAAAAAAGTATCCGATCCTGTTAAATTTGGGAACTATCCCGCGTACTGGTATTTCGGCTTCACGCTCTTTACAAACAGAAGTCTGCCTATCATTTCCTTTTAAAACAGTGATGATAGTCAGATTTGTAAATTATTGGCAAACTCACTCTTCGGAGCATTCAAATTCTGTACCATCCGATAAATAAAGATTCGATTTTCATATTAAGAAACACCGAAGCGTGACAAACAAGGATGTTTTTTGGAAAAAAATTACCCACGTTGATTATCTGGCTGTCTTAATAATTTTCTCCCTTGGAAAACATCGATATATTCCATTAAATCATTAAATGTATTATGAATATAAAGCATAAAATGTTAACATACTGAAAATTTGCCTTCCTTGGCTGGTGAAAAGTAGATAATTATCGATTTTTTCTTGGATCTAACAAATATAAAATTCGGTATTGCATATTCATTACCTTGTTATCATCTTATTAACTCATTTTTCAAAATTTAGGAAAGTTACGTTAATATTTCTGTGCTTTCAGAATCAGAACAGCTCATCTTTATTTGCTTTCTTTATATTCTCCATGTTGAGCCTCCATTTTGCTGGAGCACATTTTCATCTGCCTTTAAATTAAAAAAACATAACTTGTGTTCAGCATTTACAATATTTTCTTTCATAATTATTATTTACTTTTAATGATCGACTAGTTAAGTGACAAATCGATTTTTTCAGTTTAAGCATCTTCCGAAGTTATTTTTATGAAAACATAACGAAAAAGTAAAGAACAAACCATATTGAATCACTGTACATATAGAGAATTATTTGTAAATACTTAAATATGCAAGCTTGCTGCGAGCGAGAAATACGAAGAGGTATTTTTAATGACCATCTGTCAGTGGCTCGGCATTTTTGCCGATGACAGATGGTTACTTTTTAAATTCATTGTTCATATTGAGAACTGTAGCAACTGGGTTTTGTTAGTTTATGTTGAATTAAAACACACACCACACACACACAAACACACACACTTGGCATGCATATTTACTAGGGCAGGTCGATGTTGACACAGGAGTGTGAGTAAGCAATCAGTAGTTGCATTTCCATGTATAATACGTTAAAATCACAAATATATGAGTTTAACTTGAATATCTTTTTGCGGATTTTGAAATAACTGTTTAATTTTACTTTTTCACTAGTGTTTTTCGGTGCATGTAACCATTTTTTTTTTCAACTGTCCTTGTCTTGCTATGCTTTAAAAGTCAATGTTACGGACCACTGCGTGTCCAGCCCCCTATTATATATATATTTATAGTTTAAGGACGGTTCTCTGTGTTTATTTTAGAAAATATACTACGGTGTATTGCCTTGCGCCGACGGCGGACTGGAATCTTGCTTATAGTGTCATTGCGAGGCCGTGTTTTTGCATAGTAACTTACTCTGTAATAATAATTATTTTAGTGAGTGTTTCTATTATTATCATCGGAAAAAGGGGGGAGGATTATGAGTATTACAAGCTGAAGACAAGAGTTTGTAACATCATTAATTTATATATCAGATTTTAATATTGAATTTAATTACATTTAAGGTTGTCTGAGATATTTTTGAAAAATGCCGAAAGTGAAAACAACGCCGCTAACAAGAGAGAGAAAAGTGAAGAGAAATATGGCGGTGGTCCTTGTGATTTAGTGCTCACAGATCCCAGCACCTACAGACAATTGATTCAATATTATTATTATCTAGAATGTGCCGATCCCTGTGCAGATTTTGGGCTAAAGTGCAGCATGTTACCAGGGACTTGAAATCAATTTGGTTGTCTGTGAATCCAAGATTACCATTAATTCATGAAAAATCCATTGACAGAAAAGTTAAAGATCTCTTTGTGACTGTGAAAGACATATCGCAAGCATGCTAAAGCAAATGCTAAGCGTAATCTGGATTCTAAGTTGGACAAACTCTTTGATATATCAGCCTGTTCCTGTCCTCTGGAAATTGTGCCTTGCAACGATTCTAGGATATATTGCAAAAAAGACAAATGCACAAAAGAACACATCATCTGCGTTTGTCCAGCAGCTGCAAAGGTGCCAATTGAAGAAAGAGCATATCTTCGAGATCAGCGTTCAAAAACAGGACCCAAGGGAGCATTTCAGATGTCTTCGGTGGACATATCTGCTGCCAAAAGAGATAGGAGAGCTAAACTGAGAGAGCAACATGTCTTATCTCAGGAGGACATTGAATTAGCAGGACCTTCTACACAGCCTACAGATATCCCTGAACAATCAAATTCTGAGGTTCGTGTTTTTTTTTCTTTGCCTTAGTATATATGAACTAAACGATCATTACCTTGTATGCTATGTTAGTATTTCGAATCACAACTACTTCATGCAAAAATTAATGCATTTTTTCTTGTATCTTAATCTGCTGAAGAAGTAATATTCCCTATCTAATCTTTTGTGATTCTTATATTTTCAGGGAGATGAATGGCAGCCTAACAGGAGGACTTCAGGAGACTACAACCTTCTCAAGTTTCCCAGATATGCTATGGAGCTTGTCAGAGCTGAATGTTCCTCCAGTCTTGGGGCAGCTCTTGGTAATGCCTTGCTCTATGACATCAAACACCTATTGAGGCCAGAGGTTGACATTAATCAAATCTTAATTGACAAGTGTAAGTTAGACAGGGCTAAATCAAAAGTAAGAGTAATTAGTGAAGAAGTTGAGTCAGAGACGAAGACACACCTCGTTTGCATGGGTGTAGATGGAAGCTTGATGATAAAACCTTGACATATAAGAGAAAAAAAGGCGCAAGAAGGGGGAACAGTTCTCAAAAGTGAGTGTTAGTTGCAGACAGATCATCGCACATCACATTGTGACAGTTATATATGAAGATGAATCTCTCACAGCCGTTTGAACTGAGAAAATGTAGTAGGTAGGATATGTTTGTACGAGTCTTGTTCAATGAAGCTGCGATGCAGAGAACTTTCATTTCAGCAGGACAGCATCTCAGGTTATCTCCACAAGAACATATGCTACTGGCTTGTGAAGCAAGTGTTCAAGAATATGACACCTTGAGAGTATACTGCTTTCTTACATACAGCAACAAACACTGGTTCTAAGAGTGGTTTGGTGGTAAAGCTAGAAGAAATTCTTGGGAGGAAGCTGCACACAATTGGCTGTGCCCTTCATCAAAATGAACTTCCACTAAGAGCCCTATTTAAAAAACTGGATGGAACAACAACTGGCCCAAGAAGCTTCAATGAACCCCTTGGGAAAAGGTGCTTAGAAGATATTCATGGTGAACCACAAGTACAGTTTGAGCCAGTTCAAACACCAATTACTGATGAGTACATTCCAGATGAGGTACTGAAGGATCTCAGTCATGATCAAAGGCTTCTCTATGAATATTGTAAGGGTATCGGAGTGGGAAGAGTAGATGATAGATGGGCAGCCTGGAAAATAGGTCCACTCAACCATGCACGATGGTTAACACTTGCTATACGACTTCTTTGTCTATACACACGAGACAACAGTCCAAACAAGAATCTGACAAAATTAATCCAATACATCGTCAAGGTTTATGCTCCCTCATGGTTCAGCTTAAAGATGTCCTCTAAACTACATGATTCACACTCGCATTCTTTTCTCTACCATCAACCACTTGAAACTGATTCGGTTTGATGATGTGAGACGCATTGTAAAACAAAATATTCAGGGGAATGCTTTCTGCCTGCCACCTGCAAACTTCCTTTACGCCAGGGTGAAAGATGATGATGACCAGATCAGAAATCTTGGACTTCACACAATTCTTACTCTCAGACGCAGGTATTGTTTTGCAAAATTTGTTATTCTAGATATTTTTATTTTCAAAATAATATATTAAGATTTGAACAGAATACTTAGGCAACGTCTGTGGAATTTTTTATATTTCGAATTTTCAGAGCAAAAATAATAAGGAAATAGTTTTGATTATTAGGCCGATATTATTAATATACATTTTTTTATTTCCAGAATGAACAGCAGCAAAGAAATGGAAAAGAAAATTCCTCCAGTGAACTGGGACGCTGACACCTGGCCAGAGCTTATTGACCTTCCTGACGCTGGTACAATGGAGCCACCAACTACACAACACTTTTCTGATGAGGAAATCCAGACCTTCATCAACAAGAGCACAAAGCCGGATATTCCAAACCTACCATGTCATTCTCAGAGCGTTGAAAGGAGTGTAAAGTTAGTGACAGAAGCTTCTCATTCAGTGTATGGGTTTGAGGCCCGACACAGATCTATCCTTACGAAACTGCTGAGCAGGAAAATGCGTCCAGTGTTTATGTCAAAAGGACATTATTCTCAGTCATATGATCATTTATATTCCTAGTTTTATTGGGTCATTATGGAAATATATTGTTCTCTTTTCCAAATGTTATGTAACTTATGATAAAAAATATAGAATATGAAATAAACTTGAAACACAATTAAACTTTAATCGCAAATCCGCAAGCGGAACATTAACCTAAAAGCCTAATTTTTTTTTTATTGTGTACTACTTGAATAGATGCAACTACTGTATACTTACTCATATTGCGATTTTAAAAAAAGTTGAAAATCGACCTGCCCTAATATTTACAGTATAACTGTATACCTTTCGTGGAACTGTATTTAAAGCAGATACACTAATTGAAATTGCATGAGTTTCTGCAGAAAACCTATTCAATAAAAAGCACTCTGTCCATAAGAAAATACTTTGACAAAAAGATAACTTGTGTAAAAACTAATTAAAAATAAACTTTTAACAAAAATAAATATCTGAAGACCTTTCTGTAACAGAACCGGGTGTGAGATGATCGGTCCATAATGAAAACTTAATTGAATTATAAGACTGCAATAAAATGAAGACTAAACACGGGACGGCAGTCTTGGGACAAATGAAATCGTGTTAGTGCACGTGTTGGTGTTATCTCCCAAATCTAGAACACTAGCTGGACGTAGAAAGGGGGTGCCTACAACGGAAGCTATGGCCAGCGAGAATGCTTCTGGTGGGATCCGACATAAACCGACTTCGCGAAAGATTTTAATAGAATTATTCCTCTTTAGGTGTGTACAAAAGGCCACGCAACCCGCTGAGAAAGTATAGGAGAAGAAATCAGACAAAGAAGGGAAGTTGGCCAAGCCGCAATGTTCTAGGAATAAATAGAACTAATCTCAATTTTAGCAACTATCTGCTAGACTACCGCGCCTCCTAAGAAACAAAATTAACATGGATTAACTGCCTATAAAAAATTTTAAAATTCAAGGGTTTGTCGCAAAAGTAAACTTATTTATGTCCGTCTATAATTTTTTTTTTTAATTTAGGAATTTACTGTACCAAAAAAAAGATAAATCCTCAACATACCTGCCTATCATATCGGATATCTTATTTTGCTACTTATGTTTAGATGCATACTGGAATGAAATTTCTGACGAGTAATTTAACTAGGTGGATAGTGTTTGTCTCTGGGAAACGTGTGGACTTGGTAACTGCTGGTTTATAACCAGTGCCTGTCTTTTGTAAACTCTTGTTACGATTAAGCGATTACTTGTCTACAAGAAAAGCTTGAGCTTTGCTGACAGGAAGCTCTGCAATACTTATTGAGCAGTGGCCTGTAACAAATATCCATGGCAACCGTTTGTACTCAGTTTATATTACTTTATTACAATTTTTTATTTGGATTATAGCTGAAAATCCGTTCATTTGTTCTATTTAGTTTTTCAAATGAGATTTTATAAAGTCAACGATTCAGAATTGTTTGGAAACACAAAACAAGATGTCAACATAGAGATTATAGTGGAACAGTACAACGTCGCACCAGCCAGGAATAATAGATGCCGGGCGGAGTTATGAAAAGGGGTTCTAAAGCATATTGGCAAAAGTATTTGATGCCAAACAACGACGCACTTCAACCTAGCGGGTGGCCGACCACGCAGACATCTGTAGGCGGCGAACAGCTTCGCCTGTTTATCACAGCGTTGGCAGGGTGCACCCAACTTACTGCGCGTATCGTTTGCTCTGCGAGACATTGACGCCACTGTATTGTCGGTAAATCTGAAAATAGAAAACAAATAACATAATAATAATAGTAGTAGTAGTAGTGTAATACAATAATAGACGTTTAAATAAAAGCAAACCAACCATTTATATCCTCTTATTGCTCCAGTTCCTTTTTAAGCAGAAAAGAACTAGATTTGGAATAACCGTCAAGTATTATTATAACATCGTGTAGAAGTAGAACATTATTTCTGGTAGTGTAAGCAGGGGAAACCTAATTAAAAAGATCTTTTATTTTTTTCTGTCATTTGCTTTCAGCTGAATTTTAATTTCTATCTAGTTAACGCAAGTATGGCACCTAACAGGTTTAATTAAAGCATCGACATTTTGTTTTAAAAGGGTCGCAGTGTGTCATTTTCCGGTCATTAATGAAAGAAAATTCGAATATTACAGTGATGTCATAGAAGCCATAAAATTAACCGTGACGTCACTCAGGTGGGGGAAAAAACCAATACATGTGCTCAAAGAGACGGGAAAACATTCGGTGACTCGATCCAAGGTATCCAGTTGTAGATCTGTGGAATAGCAGTGGACGGCTGGAGGCGGCCCTGTCAAACGCCGTCAGGTTCGCTGTCTCACGAAGATCAGAAGCGCAAGAACAGAACAGAACAGGAATTCTATTCAATTTGACATTTTAAAAATTCTTTTGTTTTGCTTGCTTTGTTTACTTATTTCCTCGTTTTGCTCTTCCAAGAAATTTCCGAGTAATTAGTTCTCAGTTCTACTTAGTCGATCAAATGATTTCAACATAAAAATGCAAAAGATATGCGAAAGGGAATAGGATTGAAGGTAAATGCTTCCTCAGCATGCGATCCGATAAAAACTTAAAATCAAACGGTCACATATAAAATTAAAATCTTCAGGGATGTCTGCAGATCACTTTTATCGGTGTATGCACATTACCTCGGTTCAGTTAATGCCGTATTAGCGGTCAAACAAACTATTATAGAAAGTCAGGCACTAGCAACGATCAAAGAGTCATTAGCAAACAATTCACAAAGAAATAACGACGTAGATTCTGTTTTCAAAGTATATTCCAGTATGAATATTTTAGATTAGCGATACACTGAAATCGTTAGATGAAAAGGTGAAGAGAAATCGTAACATTAAACGTTCGTGCACTAAGTTGGTCAACGTAAAAGTGTGTAATTATTTATGCAAGTCACCTTGTGTTTGATGCCACAGTATTCTAACAACAAAATGAAATTAAATTTCTTACCATATCTGAAACAATACATAGCTTTCATGAATAATATTAAATCTATCAACACAAATATTCTGTTTATCATTCATATTCCTAAATGCTCACACACTTATAAAGAACAGTTTCTACGAAACTTAACTGCGAAATAGCATCTCTCAACCAAACAATGCGTGTAAATTATAATGTCATGACTAATTCAACCAAATTAAGTTTAAAGTTTACGTGCACGCGCAATTAAGGTTTCCTGCGTCTTCGAGTTAATTTAATTGAATTTCTTTTAAAACTTTATTCATAGGAAAATTTATTTTGGTAAAAATAAGATGAGAAATTAAGCATATTTTTTTTAAATGAAAATATATCTTCGGTTTCTAATTTGCCCTGAGAAATTTATCAAAATGTATAGCAATATACAGCTCTGAACACGCCAAGCGGAAGAGCTGCAGAACTCACGTCATAACCCTGTCGCGCTCATGCGCAGCAGGTGAAAACATTCCATACAACATCTATTTCCCGCCAACTACTACAAAAACTGAATTGTCTGTCTGCAACTTTAACGAAAGTCCTAACATCAAGCATCTAATACCGAAATATGCGATTCTTAGCGTGATCTATAATTTCTTAACGTAAACTTTGATTAATTATTATGAAAATAATCGTTTTAATATTTTCTATAATATTTTTCGTAAATTTAATAATTCTCTGAATATAACGGACATCGCTCTAGCTTTGCTATAGTTTTGTAAAATCCATATATAGTAATTATCCAAAATCTGTAATTTTTAGTTAACTAACACTGCTGCAAATGCAATTCTTGTTAACGAGAGTAGAATGGAAAGAAAATTATATTTTTTAATTTGATTAATTAACTGTTATTAATTATGCAGATAAATAAATACAGTAGCAAATGAAAAATAAATTGCACCATGTTTTTAAATTTGCGCTTAATATTTTTTTCTGGAAGCATTTTTATTATTATTATTTTATTATTATTATTATTATTATTATTATTATTATTTTATTATTATTATTATTATTATTAATTATTATTATTATTATTATTATTATTATTATTATTATTATTATTATTATTATTATTATTATTATTATTATTATTATATTATTATTATTATTATTATTATTATTATTATTATTATTATTGTATTATTTATTTATTATTCTTATTATTATTATTAACAATGATAAGACTGCCTAAAAATAGTCAAAGTGCAAAGAAATGAATTAGTAAAAATGTAATATCTAGCTGCTTGGAAAACTCTTTAACAAAGACGCCTTCCCGATTTCACTCTCTGCTCCAGCCGTCTACGTATTCCATGCCGACATCCTTTTGCCAACCTATCCTGCCATTTTCAAAACGTAAGTGAATGAAGCCTATAAAAAAAAAAATCTAATTTTCCGGACTGATGGAAATGTTAGAATCGACTAAGTCGCTTGCCGACTTGCCACATGTTTCAGTTACATGAAGATTTAAGTTTGAAAAAGAAGCCATTAAATTAAACTTACAACACACGTTGGCCAGCAAAATCGACAGTACTTCCCCCGGAACAGTCACTCTCCAGTCTCTTCCTGAGGGTTCAGGTCGGGTGGATCACAAGACCTGGCGCCTGAGTACTGGATATTGTGTTCGAGCGGACGGAATGATATTTATTTTATAGGGAAACTCTAAATACGTGGCCATTCAGAGTTAACTGTTACTATGTTTTACTTTATAGCAATTATTGCATCTGTTCTGTGTGCAAGATAACAGCTTTATATTTGTAATGAATTTAAATACAGACAATTTAGATCAAAGGTAAATGCTAATTTAATGTCCTTTATAAAAATTTCAAATGGGAGTTGCTTTATTAAAATTTCTCCCCAAAATTAAATTTTGTAAAATCAATTATATAAAATTTTCTTTAAAAATTAAAGTTTACGCAAACTGCTCATCAGAGAGTGCGAATATTCTAGAAATTTTTCTTTTCTCTTAAAGAATTCCAAAATAAATGTTTAAATCTTTTAGCAACGAGAACATATTTTATAGGTAGAACTACAGAATATTACAGATGAAGCGCCAGTTATACAGTAAAAAGTTATATATATACGAAAAAGGTATTATGATAAGTTCATGTTGTAACTTGTATCATGCAAGATGATTTCATCAAAATATTCTCCTGGAACCTATTATTTGTGACTAACCAACTTGTGATTCTGAAACAACAATGTGAAATATTTTCAGATCACTGCGTCCATGTTAAATAAAACAGGTTATACATTTATCTAGCCTTACATTTGAGTAAATTAATATATACTTATTATACGTTTTATTTTATGACTGTTGCTGTAAAGTTTCACACAACTTGTACACATTTCACATAAGAGGACACATAAGTTTATAAATCTGTGAATAAAGAGACATTTCGTGTATGGTTTGCGCTAGTCAGCATAAAAAGCTATCCAAAAATCGTATAAAAGGGGATTTAAAAAATAAAAAAAAACAAATACAAGAAACAAAGAACATTAATTAGACAAGAAAATTATATGGTTTGTTTAATTTTACGTTAGATAAGATATGAAAGCACTTTGGTACATATAAGTAGAATTCGGTGTTTAATTTTTCTCAAAAATGAAAATAGTTGCCATCCTTTTAAATTTTACTTTCTTTTCGTTTATTTTCCTTCCATTAGTTTTATATTATGTAGAAATCACATTAGTTAATTGACATTTAAATAATCATGACTTTATGCATATCTAATTGTAATTTGTTAATAGTAAAATAGTGAGGCGTATCTTCAGTAGAGTTTAATAGCTTAAGTGCATCACACTTACATTTGCTATAATTTAACATCGCACACTACCGACGTCGATTTTATCCGTTTGATTACTGTCTGAGTTTCTTAGCGCCTTAGTTTATTTGTGTTGAACTGGCCGTATATTTATTGAACACAATCTTAATGCAAACTACGTAGGTTCGAAGCGATAAGGGTTATGCATTTGTTCTTACAAGGAGTTATATTAACGAGAAAATTACTGCGTCGCAGCCCATATGGCTCAACCTGTGCTGCATAATACAGATTGTATTTGAAGGGTAGTGGTGAAGAAATGCACACCTGATAGTATACAGAGGGTTAAAATGTTTTACATTCTTGCCTAATACGAGCATGTTGGTTCAACAAAAGATAGGAAACAAAATAAATTTAAATAATGTGTATTACTGCAATATTAGCAAACTAGGTTGTCTATTTAAAAAAAAAAAAACAAGTGTAAAATAAATGTTTTGATGCCTCACTATTTGGTTATCATAATGGCTCAGTGTAAGTCGAACAACTCAGTTGTTTCACTTTCTCACAATTTTAATAGAATGTTTACTTACCATTTTGTAACTATTGCCAATCTACATATTCATTTACTTATAAATAATTTCAACTAATCTCATAAAAAATCTTTATATTCCATTACAATTGCAATGCTTTCATGTTTTTATTGGAATTTTTAATTACAAGGGATGCAGTATTTGGAATTAAAACACGAGTAGCAGTATTCTGCAAACTAATTTTTACGAGTATATAGAATTTATAGAGAAAATATGTTTAAATATTGGTTTCATAAAAAATTAATTAATAGTTACAGTATGTTGATTAAATAGCTGTCATAAAATATCATTTTAAAGGTCAATAGCAGTAGTGGAAAAATTTACCCTTAAATTCCATAAAACATATCTTAATTACTTCTATAATTATAGAAATTCAGATATTATATTTAAATTACAAAATAATTTTTTGTTTCCTTACTAACTTTACTCTGATGTTTTAAGCCAGTTTTACCTGATTATTACCCAATAACGTAGGCATCCAAACATCTCATTGAGGTATAAATTATTGACCAAGATAAATGTAACAAATATTCTACATAAATGTTCTAAAATATTTTTTTCACACGATGAATATAAGATCTGATAATACTGTACGCGATAAAAAATGGCGCTTCTTAATGATATAAATACCCTGATTTATTGTGATCCACTAAAACCTTTCTCTCTTTACATTTCTATTATTATGCACAATAAACAAAATATTAAAATTGTTATTGATTCTACGATAAATATTAAACAATCTGGTTCTATTATTTTAACATTATATTTATTAATATTCAAAAGCAATTTCAACATAGTTTTCATATATTCCAAGGCAACAATATTAAAGAATCAATGCCATGTTTGTAACAAAACTAATGTGATCATTTCTGCATACAAGAAATTAGTACAGCATTAAAGATGTAGTTCCTTAGGAGAATTATTGGAGATCTGAAAAATAAATTCTGCAAATATTTACAGATATTCTGCCTGCTCAGCGGGGTAAGGCTTTGGTTTAAACGACGGAAAATATTCTGCTGCAAATCAACATCAGTTCACACCAAAACAGTTTCTCAAGAATAAAACCTATGATGATGACAACCGGGAAAGATTTTCGAAACTCATGTTCATTAGTTAGCTTCATTACTATTAATAAAATAATGGGAAAATACATCAATCACCCCTCTACTTTTGTAAAAATTTCAGAAGGATAATAATAGATGATCAGAAAAATAAATCATTATTAGTTCATTTTTTACAAATTGAATGATGTATGCAGCAATGTAAATGTTAAAATATATTTAGATATCCTTGTTTAATAAATATATTGTTTCCCTATTATTATTTCTACTCTTGTAGAATTCACACATACACACACAAACACCAATATAAATACATATAATTAATACATCAGTCTTTTATTCAAAATCCTCTTAATTATGATAAAGAAGTAAGAGAAGTTCTGCATTGGATATATAATAATGGTATAATGGAAACATGTATTATATGAAAGAATTTCGTAATATTTTATATACATTATCAGTCATTTAATGTTTTACTTCACATTTCAGTTCATTCTATTAAGGTACTATTATTAGCGAAATGGTTTTAGTATGATAATCTTCTTTGCTTATCAAATACTAGCGCACTTCTCTTCATGAATGAATGTTAAACTAAAAGAAAACATTTTAGGCAAAAAAAATTGGGTTTATCAAATTATTGAATTTTCCCATATAACTGATAAGATTTTATCAATGCACACGCAACAGGCAGACCGTATTATTTGTGCTTTTAATATAAAATCTGTGCAAACTTTCTTTACTGGTAAAAAATGGTTCGCCTACAACGATGCAGTAAATGCTGCTGAACAAAGTTAATACTTTTAACCTGACAAGACGTCCTTGTAAAATCGATGATCAAATTTTAGATTGAATGATTTCGCCAAGTTATTTCTTGGTCTATTACACAAGTTCAAGTCGATAGTGACTGATTCGCTTTGTCAGCAGAAACGGTATTGATATGGCAAAGGAACTGCGTAAATGTCTGGAAATGTATTGAATTCTGTCAGATTGGAATATTTCTTGTTACTTTGAAACATAAACTGAATAATTTCTTTCAAGTTTTTCATTATTCTTGGGGATTTATGTTGGCGCCAGGGTAAAACGAATTGAACATCGATTAAAGATTTGTTTAATTTGGAGAAATTAAGTTTGTAAACTATAAATTAACCTGCGAAGTAGAAGTTAAAATATCTGCTGAAAAATATATAGAATTCTGAATTTCCATGCAT
Organism: Nautilus pompilius; assembly: GCA_018389105.1. NCBI lineage: Eukaryota > Metazoa > Mollusca > Cephalopoda > Nautilida > Nautilidae > Nautilus > Nautilus pompilius. The sequence goes on from JACATO010001103.1 coordinate 576,072, forward strand.
TGTAGGAAAAAATCTTACATAGAATAATAATGGATGTTATTTGTTTAAATAGTAGCTTCTACTGATGGAAAACAACCTGTTTTATTTAAATTGTAATGGTGTTTTTTAATTTTACGCAGATTCATGAAATGTTCACATACGTAATAAGATCGTAAAGTAGTATAAATACCTAAGGAGGCTTTTAGCAGAATTATTGTAAAACTTACTGAGTAACCCCAATATAAATCATGTCAAAAGAGCTTTTATCATTTTCGAGAAAAATTGTTATACCAAAATTAAGTAACATCTTGTTAGGGGTAAATGCCAAAATGATTATATTGTTTATATTTAGAGTAGTGACAACGATTGCATTAAATTAGGGTTTGCTTCTAGTAACAAAAGAATTGTTCTTAAAAATATACCAGTGACCATTTAATCGAATTCACATTACGCTACCTATATAATACAAAGATTAAGACACGGAAAACCAAGAAAAAATCCTACGACAAAATACCGGATACCATGTATTTCAATGACTTGTAAAAGATATGTATTTTTTAATTAACAATAACCTTTCTCAAGTTTTTTTAACTAAGGGAAGTACGAGGTCAGTCGAAAAAGTATCCGACCTTAGGTTGGGAAAAAAATTATGTACTTAGTGGGGTTCAATTGCTAATCTCCTTCGAAGTAGGCCCTTTGTGCATCCACACACTTAGCTCAGCGATCCTTCCACTGTTCGAAGCACCTCTGGAATGCTTCTTCCGGAATGGCTCTCAGCTCCGCCGTCGCATTCCGCATGATGTACTCTCGGCTCTCAAAGCGGGAGCAATTCGGTGGTATCTTCATTTTTGGGAACAACCAGAAGTTAGAAGGAGCCGTGTCTGGAGAGTAGGGAGCCTGGAAAATAAGCGAAATGCCTTTCTTTGCCAAGAAACCTTGGATCAGCTGCGACGAATGAGCCGGGGCATTGTCATGATGCAGCTGCCAGTTTTGCGAGGCCCACAGATCCGGTCTCTTGCACCCAACTGCATCACGAAGACGTTGGAGGACTTCCTGATAGTACTCCTTTGTAACGGTTTGTCCTTCTGGTGCGTATTCGTGACGCACAACGCCTCGGTAGTCGAAGAAAACAGTCAGCATCACCTTGATTTTTCTCTGGACCTGACGTGCTTTTTTGGGCCTTGGCGACGTTGGGTGCTTCCACTGTGATGACTGAGCTTTGGTTTCCTGGTCGTACCCGTACATCCACGTCTCATCTCCAGTTATCAAGGTATTCTGGAACTCAGGATCCCTGTTGGCAGTATCCAGCAGGTCCTGCGCAATCTCAAGACGAAGTTGTTGTTGTTCCTGAAAAGCAGCTTGGGCACAAATTTCGCTGCCACTCTGCGCAAGCCCAAATCCTCCTTTAAAATTGCATGTGCAGAATCTTTACTGATCCCAACCTCGTCACCAATTTTCCACATCGTCAAACGACGATCCTCCATTATCAGGGTCCGCACTTTCTCAGTAACAACTGCATTGCGGCTTGTTGACGGCCTCTTGGTATGCTGGTCACTCTCCACTGGTGCGGCCATCTTTGAACCCGTTGTACCATTCTTTTTATTTGGGTAACACCCATGGCATTGTCACCAAAAGTCTGTTGAATTTTGCGAATTTTTTCCGCTTGGGTATCTTCAAGCTTTTGGCAAAACTTGATGCAAGATCGTTGCTTCACACGTTCCGTCATGACGGGCGAAATGAAAATGCGACGAGTAAGTAGTACACCACCTCACACTCTGGCTACCTGACAGCGACTAACGCATCCAGCAAGCCCGCCAAAAACCAGGCATGTGCATGAAGGCATGTGGCTCCACTGTGCACACTTATGCCTCCCTGACGTCATTACTTCCCACGGGAAAAAATAAAGTCGGATACTTTTTCGACAGATCTCGTATACCGTGTATGGTTATCTTCAGTATATAAGAGGTTAATGCATAATCAGGGTTTAACTGTTTGTCGTACTGTTCATCGAATGGATGTTTCACATAGCATGGAAAAATATTACAAATGATTTCAAGCATAAAAAAATATATGTAAAATTTATTCGCAAAATCTTGAGCTACGATCGGAATCAGCAACGATATCAATGTAAAGCAAGGTTAGTAGAATATGTATGCAAGAAACGTTTTTCCACAAATTGCTAGCCTGGTTAGAGCAGGGATCCAACGCTTTGTTCTCTTCTTTGAACCAAATTTAGAATTAGAGCTTCAGCTGAAAAGGTTTACTTCTTTTTTATACAGAAGACATTAATCAAGAATTACTATTTGATACAAAAAAGAAGTTACCATTAAAACTTACTATTCTGAATTATCTGGAACAACTGAAAAAGATATCAAGAGACACGCTGTTAGAAATTCCATCGAGAAATTTCGCATTTCATGGACAATGATCCAACTCACAACTGACAAGCAATTTAATTGCTCTCAGAAATCTTTATACACTCCAGCCACTCTGCGAAGCATATTTAGCTCCATTAAAATATATTCTGTTTACAAATCGTTTAAAAAAAAAAAAACAAACGGAAAACGTTTTAAAGGACATGATATCTCTTTTGGTGTAGAAGATTCAAAGAGAAGACAAAAGCTTCTACGATGAAAGGATGCTGATGCTGGAGAAACGTTAGATGAAATGCATAGAAATGAAAGAGATTATACTGAACAGTAATATTTTTTTAAAAAAACCCTGTTGTAAGCTTTCTGCCTTTGTGAGTGTTTACTGTGATTTCGAATGTATGAAGAACTTCCATTTCGCGTAGTTATTTAATTTTGGTGCATGGTAAATATTTCTCGTAATTGCCAGTTCGAAGCTAAAGAAAACAACTCAATGATTCGAAAGCAACTGAAGTATAACGTTCAATGAATATAGTGTTTATAGAAACAAGCCGTCATTTATTTAGGTTTAAACATATAAGCATACATTTCATGTATCGTGAAATATCCTTAAAATACTCGCCAAATTTAAAACAATATCCCGATCGAAATATTCAATTAAACAGGTTAAATAAGAATTTTTTTCATATTTTGTTTGTTATTTATTAAAATAAATCGCCGGTTCATCAATTCCATATAATTTTTTAAAATTTCTGGAAAGAATACAACATTTTGAAGTTCACTATATTTGAGAACTTTTCTTTACAGTACATTATATTGGCAAGCGACTTTTTTCAGTTCGTAAGAACGCTAAGTTTTGAGGGAAGTCTTTCATAAACAACAATACGGGTGGGTTATACTATTTAATGATCGATGGGCCAGAATTTGAGAACTGTCAATATTTATCTTTCATAAAAAATAATTTAAAGCCTTTAGTCTCTGCACATCTTTGCCTGAAATTGTATTTTTTTCATAACCAGCACAATTTAAAGAATGCATTCATTCTATTGACAAAAATCATTAATAAAATATTGCTATTAAAATTGTTAGTTTAGATATTTCTCACCAATGTGTAAATTCTAACGTAACAAACTAAGCAAAACCACGTTCCAACGATCTTCCACCGTTATGACCACCGTAGTATAGTCCAAAAGAAGTCTTTTGAAGTGGAATGGTGTCAATAGGAAACCGACAATTTCGCAAGAAATCTGCAATTTCAATTTTTATTTTGAGCAAAAATAACTCGTCACGCGAACGTAGTGCACAAATGGCTTCATGCTTGTTTAAAACAATGGTGAAGGGTGAAGCGTTTTCGTTTAGCGTAAGTTAGGCTAAGAATAAGTCTCCCATTTATAACTCTTTAAACAGCATACAGCTGATATTTTGAAAAAGCAGTGTATAATACTGATTTACAAGTTGATTGTCAGGGTGTCTTCGTGGTTCACTAATATAAATTAGAAAGAAAATAACACGGAGTAGGGTGAGATGGATGTATTCTGGCACCAGAGTAAAGCAGCACGGGTTAGGGTTAAATGTTTGAAACAAACACAAATGTGGATGAAAGTTCATGTATGTATATTGTGATGTGCTGGCCGTTAGACTGACTGCTAGAATTTAAGGCCCGACTTCGATTTCTATCATACCTCCTCCGGCACGATTTCTTCCTCATCTATACTAGCTGGCCACATGGATTACCGTCGGGCTCTCCGGTTTTCCCAAGCATCTGAAAATGAAGAGATTTATTAGGGGGAATTTTCTCGTGGTCTTCCATGCTGAGAAATGGTCGTAGAATCCACTCGGTGTGTAAATACGCGACTTTTAATGTTTTAATCTAAGATGCGTACGACCATAATACATCTTATATTAAAATAGCTGGTTATAGAATTAAACTTACAGAATAAAACACATCATTAGAAGAAATACACGCGTGCTTATTATATCTATGCTCAAACATTACTTGGCCACTTACTGAGTTAGTAAACAGTGACGGATCAGATAGTGGCACTCCTCGTGCGCTAGCGTAAGGTCAGCACTGGCTCGTCATGAGCCACACAGATATGGTGTCTACGGGAAATCTTGATCTTTATGAAAACCAAAAGAAAGTAAATATCTTTGAAACAAATTTGAACTTTGAGAGATAAAGCCTTGAGTTGAAGATAAATAGAGCAGAAACATTCATACCCAACAAAGGCGTTCATCTCTTACTGCTAAGAAAGAACTCAACAGAACAAACCCGGATAAAAAGGTCTAAGAAAGGTAATATCGATGAAACGGGGCAAACATTAAATCATCAGCGGCTCAGAAAACTTGCGATTTCCAAAATGACAGCACAGCTGAATGTCACCAGATCAAAGCTAGTTTCCCTGATAGCAGTGAAAAGTCATCTTAGATATGCGGATATTACTGTTGAGTGAATCCAGTATTTCTCAATGACGAGAAAGTCTCCACAATTTAATAGCAAGGGTTAAGTGGATTCTGCTATAAAATGTACTTCAGCGCTAGTATCCCAAACAGAATGAACCCTGTGAAACCAACAGGGGCGGACTGAGAGTACTATAGGCCCTCGCGAATAACTGTTCACTGGGCCCCTTAGTGCTGATGTCAGAGGCTATAAAGCGCCAGATAAGGGGAGGGCGGTTTGGGGGTGTCAATTTCAAAAAAAAATTTAAAAATTAGTTGTCTCAGACTGCAACTGGAGTATATTGGAGTATTCATTTAATAGAATTTATATGGGAATCTCTTGCAGCTGTGGGCCCCTTGTAGCTATGGGCCCTCGGGCAGTGCCCGATTGACCAATGGCTCAGTCCGCCTCTGGATCCCAAAATGATAAGAACGTTTGCTTTTATTAAAGGCATTGGTCAATCCTAATTTGAAGCTTTGGAATTAGATACCGTAAAGCCTCTGAATAGTAGCACAATAGTCTAGGTGTAACGTAAAATATCTGGATCTTGGAGACGGTGATGACTGCTTTACAATTAGTTAGTCTGATGTACAGCTAGCAACATCAGGTTATTACGTATGTATAAACCTTTATTCAAAGCGTTTGGCGATTTCCGCGAAAGAAGCTGCTGGGATTCATAGAAGGTAATAAACAAGACTTTTAGGGTCACGAATTATAATTAAAAAATTGTACCCAATGGCGAACTCCGTCATTGTTCTATTATTGCTTTTTCATAATATTTAATATAAAATATTTATACGACCCGCATGTCTTTATAATAGCTTTGAGCGAAATGTATCTAGATCTGGAGATAAAGATCTTTATATTGCCTGTTGCCATGGGCAACAGAGAGTATTGCAGCACGAAGTATAAAGGCTGTTTCTCAGCTGTATGGTTTAGTCGAATAACTAATGTTACAAAAAATAACAACACCTAGATAAAAATCCGAGCCGAGCGCGTACAGGGAGTAGATAAGACAGACAAAGAAGTGAGTGGTGCTAGAGATAAGGGCTGCCTTATAGTGTGTGGGTGTGTGTGTGGTGTGTGTGGTGTGCACAAAGCAAATATAAACCATTCTGTCGTCGCACAAGTAAAAAACAAACAGAATAAAATAGTTTTTGTATTAACATGCGACAAATAGCTAGAAGTACATATCTACACTAAATTTTAGTGTGGACTAAATGCATTGAAAATACCATAAAGAAGAATGTTTTAATTGTTTAAGGAAAACCAGTAAAGAAGCGATGTTACTGGTAAAATTGTTCATCATGTACATTTCGCGACTCCGATTTTTAAAAAGAGCGAAATATGGACACTAACTCCAAAGAGGCAATCAAGCCGACCTATTTTTTCTCACGCTGATGTGGCATAATTATTGAGGAATGTATATTTACTTTAAAAAAATTCAATGGCTTGCAGTTACTGATAAAAAAATTTCAGTAAGTAATTGTTTTGAATTAATCTTTCAATACTCGCGAGAATGAGATAGTTATACATTCATGTACTAATCGAAAAGAAAACCAGATTCGCGTCCATAAACGATATAAAACAAACTGATTGCGTGCAAAAACTCTAAGGCTCTGCAACAAAGTCGCTAGAAATAACTATTTACAAAATAAAAGTGGCTGTTAATTTTTTATTTTCTTAATCCTAAGAGAATCGAATATAAAAATATAATAAAACTGTTGAAAAAATTAAGTCGGTGTGAATTTATAAATTATAGAAAAAAATCAAAATTAAACATCTCTCTTAGTTTAATTCAAATATTAAATAAACAAAACATTGTTAGCGTTTGCAACTAGATATAAGGTCTAAATCATTTCGCATCCACGTGATGACGTCAGTAAAGTCTATTTTGTGTAGTTGAGTAAAATATATACAGAACTTCAAAATTCATGGCTACACATCGCATAATAGTTATTGCAGGTATCAATAATAATTAAAAATAACAGTACTGTCATGCATAGCAACAAAAACATGATAAGAAAACAAAATTTATAATAAACAAAAATGAAATTAAACTTATATTAATAATTATAATTAGACAGTTTCTCGTTCCCCCTGACAGCTTGTGTCTTGCACAACGCTCTATAGTTTATAGTTCTCTGGCACCGCGGTGACTTTTATCCTTGTCTAGTTACAGAATTCATTAAACTACAGCGATAGTTTCAGTTTTTCGTCCAGTATTGTATGTTCAAAATTGTTTAATAAATGAAAACTAAAAAACTGTTACAATCATGCAATCGCGTGTATACCTAATTAACATAATGACTCTAATTTCCGTTATTTATATGAAGTGTAAAAAAATAGTAGATTTCAAAGTTAATGGATGCTAATTCAGAAAGATACAGTGGTATTTACCATTTTGTCACTGTTGTATGTTAAAAGTAACATTATTTTAAATAGCTACAACAAAAATATAAATCCAAACAGAATACATTAATTATATATATTTTAAACATTTTAACCATAAATTTTGTTGTTTATATAAAATGTCATATTAATAACCCGTTTCTAAGTTGCATTATTATCATCAACAGCATCCTCTCTCTCAGTGCAGTGTTGTCTATCCTACAACATAAGAAACTCGGCACTGCCATCTTCAGCAATAAAATTCCTACTCGAACCTTTCACTTTTAAATGCGAAAAAAAACCGAAGGAAACCCACGTATCCGGATGATGGAAAGGAACAAAAGGAAAACACGCTAGGGAGGTACGACAGGCGGAGATCGAACTCAAGCCTTCAACATTAGCAGTCCGACAACCTAATCAATGAATATATTGTTTTTATAATTTTCTTACAATTCGAATTTAAATTATTCAAAATCACAAAAAAATGACAAAAATACATATAATACCATAAAATGCGTGCATAAAGGTTTTAAAGAAGAATTAGTTATAATTATTCATTTCTGAAAAATATTTCTTTAAAACTGTAATACTGAAATAGGGACAGATATAAGAGATGACAGACATCGACGATGTGTTATTTTCAGAAGTTAGTGGGCTGTTCGAGAACGTTTAGAAATTACTTTTCCTGTTGGCATCACCAGAGCCTAAACCTCAGAAACACATGGATTAATTTTAAAAACTAAACATACGAATTAACTTTATTGCATATTCATGAGTTAAAATGAATAGCCTACTGTGAATGATGTGGCATTATTTGTTTCTTTTTATTTCTTAGGTTTATTTCAAGTATTGTGCTTTACTTGTAATAAATGTAAAAATTATTTCATACAAATATTTTCTGTAAAAGTAATGGAAAAAAACGATTAAATAATTGGACTACTGTTTTGTTTTTGATTGATGATAAAACGATGCACAAGAAACTAATTTAACAAAGGAAGACGCAATGTGTATGGAAATTAAGTAAAACAAAAGCGAAAGTGTGTTTATATCACAGACGCAGATTTTAAAAAAGTAAAGGCTACAACAATGTATGATAAATAATCTGATAACTGATAATTTATTTGATCAAATTTTTTGCTTGTTTACTCGCTTATTAAACAGTAATTTTTATTTGTAAACTAAACTATCGATTTTCTGAAACACTTATTCTATCCCTAACTTTAAATTATCGATATATTCTCTCTCTTTTCTTTCTCTCTCTCTATATATAAAGTTTGGATTTTTGTATAGAAATAGTGAAAATATACTGTCCTGTAACATAAAGAAATAATAAAGGGAAGATCGAAACAGTTTTTTTTCATATCTCTATGGAATACCTCTTCCTGAGATGTATTAAAACAGGATTTTTGACGATAAAACGATTAAGCATATAACTGTTGCAGTAGATACATAATTTTTTAAATTATCTTTTCAAGCACCGCGGTGTGTGTAACTTCATTATGTAGAACAGAAGAAATGTAAAATTTGAAAGTTTATTTCTATAATATTTTTAATTGTCTAAAGGCCACACCCTAGGTAACACACTATGTTACTTACGTGACGTCAAATATTATAGGAAACGTATGTTGTAGACAGTCAAAGTAAATACGTGAGCTAGTTCATCTTTACCGTGTAGTTCAACATACAAACAAAGCTTATTAAAGCGTTGGCAACAAAGGAGTTGTTGTACCACTATACGGTTTTTATTGTTTTGGTTTAAATACCATTATATATTTACTCTTGTCGCATTCAGATGGTTAACGAGTATGTTAAAGCATAGATTTAAATGTACAAATTCAGTTGATTATAAATCGTACAATATTTTTAGAATATTATACAAATTTAATTAAACCAAATATTAATTACTTTCAGTTTCTGAACTAGAGATCCTCTTAAATGAAGGTTATTTTATATTTTAAACTGGTATCCATAACGATCTTTAATTGTTGGATTCATAGTTTGTATACTCTGAGAAATTATCAAAACAATATATTCTGATTTCTACGTCTGAGAAGAATAACAATTTCAGTTTGAAATATTTACATGATATTGTGTTTTTGTCATTCTGTTGTGCAGAAATGACTTTGTTCCGAATGAAATTATTATTATTCCAGCACATCCAGTTTCAGTATCTCATCAAATTTTGATGATGTAATCTTCCGTGCCTTAACTGCAAATGACAATAATATACTAAAGGATGCATATATAATACTACTAGAATCTGTAGGATACTTATGGATTATATAAACGTTTGGATGGTTTTTGGTGTTAATTTATAAACCTATTAATATTTTTTTCACACGAAAAAACAAAGATTAATATGATATCTAAAAATCAGGGGAAAGTTTGAATTCTTATATATAAATTATATCAAGTCACTTATTTTTCTACTGATTTAAGAATTATTAAATACACTGGCGTTTAAAATTGCCTGTTTAAATTCTAATTATTTACTATGCAAAGCATCAATTTAAAATGTTTGCTTTGTGACCAGATCTTTAGTCTAAACTTATAAAAAAAACTGCTGAAGAGAACAAAACTTTATTATATAAACAATAAACTGGTTTAAAAAAAATCTTTATGCAATTCTTCACACTGGAAGTTCTTTAGCAACTTAATTGAAGTCAATTACCGAAATAAACAAGTTAATATCCGTCAATTCATTAATGAACGTGTCTAAAATTTTCATAGCTGTAACTTTTTTTTTATCACAAGTGCAATGGTGGAGTTATTTCTGACCAAAGCAATTATACAGTTGGCGAGGCTTTCAGGGTATAATCTAAAGGTTTTTTTAAAGTTCTTTACGCCGGGAAGTGGTGATTGATTTACATATAGCTTAAAAACCTCTGTCGTCAATCATCTAGCCGGGTCCTTGACAGACGTACTATGTAATCTTTTACGTTCTCCCACCTTCTAATTAAGCAATACTTACACAAAAACGCCCATTACGTCGTCTGGTGGTGTTCTTTAGCTCCGCATCGGGGTTGAAAGTATTGATTATACAATCGAGGAAATGTAGCAAGCAGAATAAAAGAATATTCTAATTAGGGTCATTTTGATTTGTTTTCATTAGTGAGAGGAGAGAAAACGTTGAAAGAAATACGTAGTCATATAGTTCTGTTAGAGTAATAGTTTAAATTTAATTTGGGTGTTCGGTTAGGGTAGTGCGAAACGGGCTTGATTTTTATGCAGGAGAGGGAGCTTTGAATTTCGCTTTGGACCGACTGACTTGCAGCCAATGTCGTAATTTCTCTCGTTGACACCTTAGGCTGAACAATCAAATAAATCTCTCGTAACTTATGATCTGGATAGACAACATATTCGTTACCTACAATGAAAGCTATTTTGCTTTGTGAACTATAGGTAGCAGAGTAATTCAGCCACTGATAAAACCCCTGGCTATCTTCTGTCAGTGTACTTTCTTGTCAGATCGTCCCTTAAATACTTCATAGGGTTGGAGTTGGAGAAACTCTCAACAGAACAATGTCAAAATATGTAGTGTGAGCCAGTTCCTTTACAATCTCGGTAGAAAGTGTCCTTTAAGTGTTTATGAAGGACAAGATGTATAGTGAAAGGATTTCGTTTCCATAGTATCCATACACTAGGTTTCTCAGCAACAAAAATCGAAATAATGCTAGATTATACGAATTCCGACTGACATCATGAGAATGCGCTTTCTATATATATTTTAAACACGGTTAATCGCAAAAATTTCTTTTCGATGGCAAAAAACACCTTGGCGCGACTATCTGCACATCACTGAAGATGGACGTTTTCTAGTGATACTGTAGACAAGACTTCTGAGTACCATCCGGTAGAAAATCTTGCTTGCAAAAAGGACAAATTGACAAGAAAATCAGCATTATACTAAAGATTTTTTAAAGATCTTGCATGGTGGTAGTGGTTTTTAAATTAACTTTAGAAATTCTTTTCAGTGCTTTAATTTAAGAAGTCCATCACTTTAAGTAATCCAGCCATTTTATTTACCTTATTCCCATGCGATACTGTACGAACATTTTTGGAAAAAAAAACGTGCATGGATCGATTTTATTCAAAATTAAATGCTAAACGTGTCAGAAATCTTTAATAAAACACAACTTATCTTAATTAGTTGCTTATAAACAATTTTAATTGCGTTTACATAGTAAAATGATTAGCTTATTAAAATTTATTTGGGACGTAAATGATTAGGGGAGACACAACTATAGTTTATGGTTATATTTTTCACACGTTTTAGCATGACAGCCCTGACAGGAGTTTGGTCTTTACGTGACAAGCGATTCTTGAACCAATATTTGTGTGTTCCGTTTTCCAAAAGTCCATCTTGTGCACAAGAGTCCATTTATTTTAACTTAACCACATATTATTTAATGATAATTAAAAATTTTTTTATCGTCTAGATCTTCGCACGTATCTGCTTATATTTTGTTTTGAGAATTAATTTGATTTGTTTACACAGTTTTACTTACACTTTGCTTTAAAAGAAGCATGACCTTTGTCGTATTTTTACACGAACCCAGTGCTGGATTGCAATATAATTGATAAACTATTTCTACTCAAGTAAGCGGGTTATATATTTTATGAACGAGTATAAAGCTAGGTATTAAATGTTATATTTATTCGAACAGAAACGTTTCAAATTACAAAATTTTTTGCAACGCATTCAAATTTGTGCGATGTATAGTGTTTTTTAAATGGAATGGGTGTCTCAATCTGATATGTAGGAATTATCACTGATATATAGTAGCCAGACTGGTGCATGTACTATATATATATATATTATATATATATATAAAAGCTGGTTTCGGCTGTTTGCGCTCTGTACAATTGTGCAAAGATGGCTTTATGAACGGAGCGAGTGGAGCTAATAAGCTGACGACTAAATGTAATTAATCGTGGAGAAGGCACAGTCCTCACGCTGATTTAACTGAGCACGACTTAGTACAAACAAAACTGAAATAAAACTTTAACAGTCTTAAGAACAGAGAAGAGAAGTAAATGATTGTAAATTCATTGTCTAACATCCTCTTACTTTCATCATACCGTCTCCGTCAAACGCCTTTCAGATTGTCTCGTTATTTAGATGTACAAGCCAACTATTTACTCAGCTTCACTCTAGGAACTAAGGAACTAGTCTACGAACTGGATTATGCGTAGGCGCTAGTATTAAATAGCAACTTTACCAAACAAACTTTCTATCTTCCCACATACACTGGACACAACACAAAAACGATAGCGGAAGGAACAGCATGCAATTCTTATTCTGTACACAATAACAGTAGCCTCGTTTTATTGTTGGATACTACCTACAAGAATGAAGATTATTCCGAGATTAACTTTATTTTTGTCAACTGATTTGTTGGCTTTTTAAAAGTAAAACGTGCAATCATACAGACTCCTTGTGATTTCAGCAGAATAAAGTCATGCTTATTTTTATTTTAATGACAGACTTAAAGAACGAAAAAGTCATCTTTACTTAATAGATATGTAACTTTTAATATTATATTTACTATCGAGTAAATTAGACCTAAATATAGCAATACAATATGAAGTAAAGAAGGAATTTTGCCCACTGTTTGAACTTTTGACTACAGCACAACAGCTAGACTAACCATGATGCATTAGGGTACATTAATATTTGATTCGAGGCTTCTTGTATTCAGCATGATGTAAATAGAAACTCCGTAGTGCATAAATGACTAATAGATTCCATAACTATAGCCTTTTACTGATATCCTTTTCAGCTTTGTGAATTGGTCGATAGTATATAGTCTCTACTTTGTCATTTGCTTAAGCCTTTTAGCAATTTAACAAGACCCACATGTGTGTGTGTTGAGGTAGCAGAAGAAATATGTACTCTAATGTCGTATTTTTGCGTGATACAGACAGAGCTGAAATTACTTTCTTTTTAGAATAGGTAAACAATAAGGATCTGTCTTCAAGTCGAACAGGAAAATGAATTTAATGTTTCATAAAGACCCATTTAATTCAAGGCCACTCTTTGCTTTATGTTTGAAGGTTCTTCTACGTTTTCGGTCATTATCATTGTTAGAGTTATCCTTGTCCGTTCTCAACTAAGTTTCTGCAACCGTTAACCTACTGGCTATATCAGCTAAATAGGCACATCAGCTATAAAAGATATTGTAGTATTGGTAAAAAATGTTTGATTAATCAAAATATTACATCTTGATAATTAGTTGTTTAAAATTATCTTTTTTTCTAAACTGCTATTTCTGTATTTGGTCTATTTAATTAATATTCTTTAGTAGTCAAAGCGCTATTTAAAATGTGCATTGGTTAAAGTCTGTGTTTATTATTCTTAGAGTCGCACTTCTGCAAGAAATTATTACATTGTGTACTTGACAAGCACCGTGAATACAAATACTTTGCTTAGCACATTTAGTATCACGTTAAGAAACATAAAGTGATACAATAATTTTGGCTATCACTGTAACTGCCTAGACATATGATGAACTGAATTGAAGCTTATCTTTTACTTTTGACACCAAATTTTCCATCAATACAATTACTATAAAAAGCAGCTTCTGGCAAAAGGTCGATGATAAAACCTAACAGAAATAACTATTTTAAAAGAATCTGAGACCAATGGTACTTGAAACGATATCACTAGTCTTTATTTCATTAGAGAATTTTTACTTATTTAACGATAATTGCGACAGTATTGGATCAAACATCGATAGACAATAAATAAAGTCACAAAGGATATATAGCGTCGTCCATTAAGTTTTTTTGCTAAAAATATAACTACTGAGTGACTCTAGACCACTCATTGCGTTCTCTTTTTCCGTAAACTTTAAGAAGAGTCCTACTTGCGTGCAGAAATCTTCGCTGAGCTATTTTTAGTCGAATTTTCTGTAAGGTTAGCGGAAATGAACTACTAGTTGATCGATCGATTGTGCAAATGAAGAGAGGCAGCGAAAAGGGGAAATTGACTTAAACATCTAAATCAAAGAACTGATTTAGTTCTATCCAGCTGGGCTCTGTATTTAAACCGGAGTGTCGACGTTAAGTTAATTCTTTTTTCGCCATTCCCAAAGTCAATTTCCAGGACTTCCTATGCATAAGGTGATGACTACTTTATAGAGAACTCTTGATATTTATGACTGTAAATCGCTAGAAAGAGAACTGATGAAGTAAGCAAAAGGTTTTCCGAGTGCTGCATCAAAGTCTATTAAAGTCTGATTGTTGCAATCATTCTAGCTGCAAGTTGACGATTATAAGATCTTGCTTTTCAAATACTCAGAAATCGTCAGAGCTCTGTCGAATTAGAATTTTACAATACATAGATAATAGTGCTGTCTGAAATAGTTTGGTACTCGCGTATTTAGCAATTAATTCCTTTATCAATTGAGCTGTTGTTTACAGTAATAATTTCTTATTAAGTATAACAACTATGTTGTTGTTCGTTTTGATGCGCTAGGCTATCCAAAGAAAAGGTGAACTATTTTATTTTAAAGTTATAGAGATAATGCAATAAAACACCTAGATTAAAAATGAAACTAAATTGTTTATTATATACATAATAGTAAATTCAGGATACATAAATCGGTCTGTTCCACAAACCAACATATGCACCTCCAGGACAGTAATTTGGATAAAAGAGTAGAAAAATTTCGGGTATCCGCTGCTGTTTTGTTTTTGTATTTTTTCCTGCTAATAAAGTTCACTTGCAGTATTTGAAAAATGCTATGATGCAATTTCAGGAGTTGTGTTTGAAAAGCCTTCTGGTACATCACGTAATTTTCTTATAAGAATAATTATTTTGCTTGGTTATTTAATGGTGCATATGCGTGCGTGGTCGTGTCTGTTCGTGCATTTAGTTATTTAAAGTTCTTTTCTGCGAGTATGGTAGAATATGAAAATGATTGTATTCTTTGCTGATTATATTAGGAAGACTAAGAACTCAAGGTAAAATAGGAAGCACCTTTATGAAATTCTGAATTAGAAATACTATTAACTATATACTTAACTTTTTATACGATCCAATGTTATCATGAAATATGACAAGGGCCGGAAGTAGACATCTAATTTAGTGAAACAGTGCTTACGATGTAAAGGAGACGAAGTTACTTTAAATATATTAGATTTGTCAACAAAAGCACTGACACAAAAAATGAAGCAAATTAGCAGTGTAGGGATAAAGAGAAGTTTAAAACAACTCCACTTCACCAACTATGAATAATCATGATACACATAGGTCAGTAGAACCAGATTACATTCAAAAACCTTTTGCAAGAATATAATACAATTAAAAACAATCGTTAATAATAATTTAATTTATTGCTACGTTCATAGAATCTGTTTCCTGATCACGTTTCTCTCCTAATGCATCATGAAGTCGTGTTATTAAAGCTACTGCTTCTTCAATAAATATTAAAGGATGTATTTACATACATTTTAGAGTACTCTACATTGTAAATTAAAAATGGCACAGGTTAGAAACTCAGTGATAACAGTTTTTTAAGAAAACCAAAAGCGTAAAATAAGCTTAAAATAGAAAAAAATACGTCTGGGTGAATTGCCATCTTTAATATGTTTTTAGCGACAACAAAAGAATGTCTTCACACGACAGTTACATGGCATTGAATATTAAAGTGGAGTAAACTCCACGGAAATATGTTTTTTAATCTTTAACGCAGTAAAGATACACTTTGGTTCACTATAGTCTAGGATAACATAGGTTTTGTTTAAGTGAAATGGATAAGTTTATGCATAATTGATAATACTTTTAAACGGAAAGTTTATGTCTGGCTTACACATTTTACTCTTGCAGAAATTTTATTTTGGCGTTTCAGATCATCTTATTTGTAGCAATTTAAACTGGCACAGTTGTGTTGACGATTTTCTCTGCAGTCGTCACCAGGGTTTAGCCCTGAAAACTCATTTAGAGAGTAGTAATATTAATTTTTCCGAATGTGTTTCCACGTTCTTGGATTGCACGAGCAGCTAATCCTGGTCTTCAATCGACAAATAAATGTAATGTTTTGGTATACTTTTGATCAATTACACATAAAAGATTTTGATAAAAGTAATCAAAATTTGTTTTAAAAAAAAGCACATGGACTTCTTTTGTCGACCACTGGTCGAAATATAGCCTTAAGTGTCGACTTGCAAGAAAATATTGATAAATTATAAAAGCTAACCGAGGAAATCTAACAAATGTTAATGCGGTGTCGGGTTGACGAAAAGAATTCTTATCTTTTAATTACAATAATCCTCTTACAGTATAAGAAAATGGAAAATTCTCGCTGATAAATGTCAATTCTAGAAATGGTAAAACTGTGATAAACAGCTTAAGACCTGTATTAGGTATGCAGGCTAACCGAAGCTACTATGAGAATATATGAAGGCCCCTTGGAGAAATCGGGTAAAGGATATAGTTGTGCTTCAAAGCTAAATGTAAATAAAGAATTTAAAGATAAAATATCCAAATTAAATTCTGATAAAGTAGTAATTATTCAAATATCTAATTGATGAACCTAAGCTAATAGTAGCACGATTATTCAATATCATCGCACATAAACTTTCTAGTATTATCAATATAATAGCGGTTTTAGCGAAAAAAAGTATTGTAAATAGCTATACTGATTACATAACAATCGCTTAATTTTAAAAGGAGCACATTAAAAAGTATTTACTCCTTTTGCAAATATCCATGTCAACAATTGCAGACATTTTATAAAGTTCCGTATTGCCATTGTTAGTGCCAGCAAGCTTAGCCAGCCAGTTCCGCGTCTCTTGAGCCGTAACACTGAACCTCAGCAGCGGATATTGACCAAAAGAGTTTTTTGAAAATAATAGGAAAACTCAGTTTTACTGATTTATAGGGATTTTATAGTATTATACTTTAACTATTTTTCATATTCGTATTATTATTATTATATTGTTGTTTCCTTTTAAATTCTAAATGAAACGAAGTGTTTCTTTTCTAAATACATAAAATATAAATAAATTCTTTTTAGCACTATACAATAAGGTGTATGTATATAAGTTATTTATCGTTTTGTAACATGTATCTTTGGCATACATTATGGAAAACCTACCTTCTTAGAAATTATAAAATGGATATATGTTTCAGAGTTCTGAATAAAGCATGGATAGAAATGTTTTTCGTGCCATTTTGATTCACGAGTTCAAACTGGGCCACAAAACGAGCAAGATAATTCGTAACATTAAGCAAGCATGGGACGAGAACACAGCAAATGAGTGCACAGTAAATAATGGTTTACAAAGTTTCGATCAGGAGATGTGAGCCTTAAAGATAAGGAATGTAGCGGATGTCCTTCCAGCTGTGATGACGACCGTCTAAAAGCCTCAGTTGAAGCCGATCCAAAAAAAACAGTGTGAGAAATTGCTGGAGAGCTTGACGTAAGCACTGCTACTGTTTTCCGGAATCTTGACGCAATCGGCCAGGTGAAAAGGCTTGACAAATGGGCGTCTCACGAGTTGAATGAACATCAACAAAATCTTCGATTGGAGATCTGCTCTTCGCTTGTCACAAGAAACAAACACGACCAATTTCTTGACCGAATCGTTACGTGTGATGAAAAATGGATCCCTTACAACAATCGCAAACGATCAGCACAGTGGCTCAACAGAAACAAGGTGCCTAATCACATTCCAAAACCCAGTCTTTACCCAAACAAAGTCATTGTCACTGTGTTGAAGCCTCCATAAATCCAGATTTTTTCAAATGGTGTAAATGCGCTTGTAGCTCGTTAGTAGAAGAGTATTGGTTGTAATGGGAATTACTTTGACTAGTAAACTTCATGTCTCATTGTTGCGGTATGAAAGTCGCCGACAAAACATTTGTATCAACCTAATAATTTTATCGATATAAACGTACACTAATTTGTAATACTTTTGATAGTTTTATAGTTGTCAACTATTTAAAAAATCAGGAGTCTCTAAGGAACATCTATCAGATGTAAATGTATTTTTAATGTCAAAGATAAAGATCAAAAAGACTGTTTGTCCACAGTATTTACTCAATATTTACTTTGTATCGCATGTGAAAATCACGTTAAACTCTATTTGATTATTACTGTCAATGATTGAAAATGAAGTGAATGGGAATGATTTAAATATATAACAATCTCACCATTGCAGATCAGCGAATGCTTGAGTATTGGCTTTGCCTGCAAGTTCCTCAGTGGAGTTGTAGCTCCATCAAGGCGGTCTCTTGAGAGTTTCAACAGACAACTTGCAGAAGACCAACACTGTCCAGAATAACTCTAATTACCACTAACCTGAATCCAATGAAGAATTAAACTTACTGTAACAAAAAAACTCCGTACAGATGTTAATATCATAAAAATCTTTCAAAGAACATAATATGACAACGTTTTGATTATTTTAAAAATAATTATTGAGTTTTAGCATATGGACACATACAAATGTTTCCCAATATCTGAGTCGTAATTGTGCATAATCTACTTGTCCGACACGATTAGATATTAAAATATTCTTATTAATAGAACTATTAATTGACGGAATAATTTACTGGAAAGTGTAGTGACAGGGGATAGTATTAATCAGCTGAGTAACTGTATTGATGGCCAGCATAAGCCATGATGGCTTCCTGCCTACTTGTATTTACTAAATTAAGCGACTACTTGGTATTTTCTCTTGTACAACACACATTCCTTCCTTTTTACTTGAGCCAGCCAATCAATGGATGTGTCGTGTGGTATAGTAGCAGTGTCATCCTAAACTAATGTTACCCTTCACTATTGTGGTTCGTCAGCAAAATATCTATTCATAATTCTCTTTTTAATTTCTTTTATCAAGCATTAATTCTCGTACTATGTCAAAAATATATGACTACACTCAAATAGATCAAAAGAAAATAAATTACTGCAAATTATCATTCTAAATTTTATACTGTGTTGAAGCCTACGAAGTAGTTTTATGAAGACAAAGATATAAGAATTGTTTTAAAGCACAACATTTGTCTTTTGTAACGCGCGGTTTTGAATTATATATTTACTTTGGGATGCCGATTTTGTAAAATTAAAAACAGATATTAACGAATGCAATACCATTTATTTCACACGGTAAAATTATAGGTTAAAAATATTTTTTTTTCTAAATGCTGATTTCAAATAACATAAACAAGTCTGTTTGTTTTACTGCTCAAGATAAAACGAAGCAATTGATTACTAAGCATTGGATGCCAGTGACAATACCTTTTAAGTCAAAAGTTCAAATTTACCTTATTTTTTATATCTGAAGAATTGTATAGATATATTTTTCTTGATATTTTTCATGTTTATCGGTAAATCATTATGTCGCTTCTGGTAGAAGACCACAATACCTGAGTGCAGACATCTTGTCCTATTGTGGTCATTGATATTTCCGTAAATCCGACCATGCTAATGTTACAAAACAAAATTGTCAGACTTACTTAAAAGAGAATTATATGTGCCAAAAAGGCGATTAGTTACTTAAGGAGGACTTAGAAAAAAATGTTTTTATACATGTTGAGTACAGATTAGCAAAAAAATGGAATCCGACCAACGTAGTGGAATGGAATAACGCATCTAGAGCGGGTTTGTGTCTAAGCTATCGTATTTAAATACTATTTGCTGTTAAATTTGTTCGTGGTGACAATGCCTGCAAAATCGCCAGATGATAGAAATCAGAATGAGAATCCAGCAGTTTCTTTATTCATGGAAAAAGAAACTCTTGAACAGATTAAAATCTTAAAGGTAAAAACAAACAACAATAAACACTTTCAGACAGATTGCAAGTGTCGTGATAAACAGCCTGAGCATAATGCCTTCAAATATCAGACTTTTTAAAACGTCAACTCTTTTGAGGATGAATAAACTTGAATAATACGGCAACGTTTGAACGAACAACTTTTGCAATAAATAAGAGTAACGTGATGAATGCGCTATGCTTCTTTCTTGAGTGCTCTGAGTTTATTTAATGTCATTTCTACGTTTCTTAATATTATTTTATGGAAAAAAGTGATTATATTGAGATTTTAAAGAAAAATATCATTTGGGAATGCGTTATTTCTGAATAATAATGAAGAAATAAGGGTTTTCTGATTTTTCTGTAAACGATATTTTCATCACTTTAGTGAATTTTCTTATTTATTATGATATATTTATATTCCCCCTCACTTTCCCGGTTGTTATCAATAGAAGTTTGAGCGCCAGACTCCACGTGGCTTCGTACAAAAATACCAGCTAGTTACTAAATTTTAACTCACATACGCCGACATTGGAACCGTAAAGGATTACGTAAGCATGTATGCATGTTATAATGGATTTCAAAAGATATAAATCTTCAAAGAAACTGTCATCATCATATCATTAATAAAATATTTTAGTTCTTGCTCATGGTGACAGTCACATGTTGATGTTATCATTATATTATCTACCCGTATCGACCATAATTACTGGTCTAGCATCAGCAGTATTTAATCTGCTAAGCTGCTTAATATCAAACGACTACTTAAAAGGTTATAAATATTTTGTTTATTATATTTGGCTTTCCGATTTTTTCAGGGATTAAATGGGCAAATGTTGAATAAGATAAGGAAAGAAATATTCTGTTTACTAAACCCACTCACCTAAGATAATGTACAAAGTAAAAGAATTATTCGAGTAGCTGCTGGGGAGTAAACACTTGTTTTCGTGGTTTAATCTTAGCCTTCACAAAATAAAGGCTTGTTGCAAAACGTTATAAAGTGGGTGAAAAGGTTGTGGTCATTCCTACTGTTTTCCACAACAGTGTCACAAGTACCATTTCATGATATCGCTCTCGAAACTATATATCTGATGAGAACATTTTGAAGTGCCAAGCTGATTTACTGATAAAGCAAAGTCAGTAATAACCCAATCTCAGCATTGTATGGAAATAAATTTAAATTGCTTCTCGTAGACCATTAAAGTCATTTTAATGGATTTTAGGTGGTGAGAAGTTTGAGCCCGTTAAGATATTTTAATCAGTTGGTTAAACATGAAATTATATAAAGTCAAGACGCCCCGGTGGCGTAGTGAGTTAAAGGAAAAAGAAAACAATTAGCAACCGAGTTGTTGGGTCAGGAACAGCTGGGTCAACTTGTTCTGGTCAATAATAAAAATGCCTACTGCGAATTAACATTATAGTACCCTCTAAAACTTAGACAGACAGATCACCTAAATGCAGTTAGGGTTTTATTCTGAGTTTGACTTTTTTAGGCTATTAGGAGGGTCGAATATTAGAACAGATGTTTGTAATGCTAGACTAACGGTTTTCTAGAGTAAATTTACGAATTTTCATGCTTTTCTGATCATTAATCAGCGGTAGTAAGTTGTTAAGATATATCTAACGGTAATATTACTGCTCGATCTCAAGGGTTATTAAATCCTTTTACCGCACCCATTAAACTTTATAGAATCGTTGTTAGTCTGGTACCCAAAAAGAAACGTAGCTGTTTAGTACCGCCATATTTATCGTTTTTCATAATCTTGGTTCACCTACAAGTCGAAAAGTCTTCAAAGCCAAATAAGGGCTGGTTTAAAATCATCACAAACCAGGCTAGCACTTTATCTTCCTAAATTTAGAATTTACTAAAAATTTGTATACAATTTAAAAAGAATATTTTAAAAGTTGCAGCCATCCGTTTTTTGTAATTCCCACTCCATTGAACGAAAAGTCAATCAAGTATTACATGACATTAAATATGAAATATAGTAAATGCAGCCTGAATACCCGATAATGATGTTCTTTTGGTTTCTAGTCAGCCATTAACACCAGGTTATTTTGCAGTATGATACAATAAATCAAATCTCGTCTTTTTTCAAAAGTAACCAAATTAAAATGTTTACCATACTCGCTTTGCATCAATAGGAATGATATTTTTCTTAATCACATTGAAAAAAAATTTTTAATAAAAAAATGGTCAATAAATACAATGTCGGATAAACGGAGATATAGTGGTGGACAAAAGTTTATGAACGATAGCAAAACAAATATACAATGAGGGGTTAAATATGTAAAAATAAACATTCTGGTATAGGCAGCATATTGATAGAAAATCGGTTTCTTGTTCTTTTAACTGACTTATAGATCAACATTATCGGTAATAAATTTTTTGCAGACGCTCGCTTTTCTTACATCATGACAACATGTCTTAACGACAAAAGTTTAAGAACAAATCAAACATATTGAACATTTAGTGGACTTTGGATGAGGCTGATTGATATTTGTCTAGGCCTGTCTATTTGTCTTTTGGATTCTATGCATAAGTGTTGTCAGGCTGTGAGTGATGTTCTTGGTTATACGACTAAATAATAATGCTTCCTTGGTTTGTTTATCTTATGTATAATCTCTAAAAATTTGATTTTGTGGCAAAATTTTGAACTCTTCTTAGATTTTTGTCACCATAATATTTATTATCGATCATTTTGAGGTAGATTTCAGTGGAAAGAGCAATAAATCAATTTTCCGAGAATATAATGCCCAAGAAGGAATGTTTATCTTTAGATACTATAGTGTCAATTTATGTTTGTCCTCCCTTCGTTCCTAAGCATTTGTCAGCTACTGTATATGGCAAAATCCATCTGCTTTCAGCATCGTAATAGTGAACGTTGGATATCTGCCCGCCTAGATATCTTACATTCTCACATCAGAAATATGTACATCTTTTCCAGATATATTTATTTCTCCAAGTGGTCAAATTGATGTGTTAGGATATTGATCTATTTCGACTGTCATTTTATATACGACAACATGACAAATAAATGATTTTTCATTTCTATGCTCATTTCTGATTTATTCTCCACAATTGAAATGTGCAGGCTATATTTTCGTGTTTACAAACGTATTCCAGTGTTTTAACGGCAAAACTTTCCTAAATCGTTTCCTTAATAAACCACCACTACTGCTGTGAGTCTAGGAGCTCTGACGAACGGCGTAAGACGAGCTTGCAAAACCCGGACAATTACCAGCAATCTTAATGTCGAGAAGAATCGCTTTGCTACATGTTTCGCCCGTTGATCTCGCGCACTGTCTTAATCAGTCGTAAACGTAATTCAGCGTTTACCCACTTGTCGATTACATGTAGAAGTGGATTTAGCTAGAGGCCTATAGGACTTGAATGCAAACAGCAACTGGGCAACATCAGTTTGCATTTAGCGTTATGATTATCTCTCTTGAAAATAATGTGGATCAGTCTTTCATTGGCGTAAATGTATCTTTGCTTTATCTTCAATAACTAAACTTATGAATCAATCCACTAACTTTACATATTATGTGCATTCTACTTGCTATCTTTGATATATGATGTAATTCAAAGACCACCTACGCATACATTTTAATTCTCTCTATAATTTACTGAAAGTAAAGTAAAAAGGACTTTCTTGTTTGATGTAGTTTTTCATAAATTTTCTCAAATTTTTAAGGAAATGTCCAATGGTCGCCTTTACATGTTTGTCTCATTATCATTTACCTCTTAAAAAGAGTTTCTGGATTTGAGCCGTTTTTTTGGTCACTATAGGGTTCATGACAGTATCATACTATTTTATTTATATTGTTATTCTCTCCGTTTATATTTATTTTTAAAATAATAAGATTTTTTTTAAAAATTGGACAACAATGAAGAATGATTTTTAGAAGTGTTTGAAAGCAAAACAAAATGACAGGTTTTTACTTCGTTTGGAATATAGTACATGATAAGTCCAACTGACCCTTA